>RPFO01000392.1:1140655-1268155 GCA_009746045.1 Mesostigma viride | reverse complement strand
ACGCTTGCAGACGCGGCGGCATGAGCCGGAAACATTGTGATCAGGGACGAAACGAACGGAAAGAGCAGCCTACTGGCTCATACTACGGAGGGCGCCGACGCACATGCCTGTGCGAACTGCTAAGTCTACTGTATCGATCGCACGCGCCCCGGCGCGTAAACTTATGGTGCGTAAGTACAAATGACAGAAGAAAATGCTGGCGCGTCAACTGCCAAGCGGAGCCTCGCCACAGGATGGAAGGCAGAAAACTTGTAAGTCCATCACCAATTTCACCATGGCCAGGGCGCGAGCCGCGGGGGGACTTTGGCCTAGTAGAATAAATTCAACTCCACACCAAAAGAATTGACGGACCGAAAGAATTTAGCGGCATCTGTTCCAGTCAAGTAGGCTGGGGAAATGTCGATCAACGGCCGAATTAGTATTGCGTTGCGGTGCTAGCTGGTAGGACAAACTCAGAGTCAAGAAAACAGGGCTGTTAGATTGGTTCCTTCGGCTGTGCTGTGGAGGGAATCCGGCGGGTTGTGCGCAACAGTTTTCATGCCTCCGATTGATTATATTCGCATGTTAATAAGTAATTTAAACCTCCATGGACGTGCGGGCACAAGACGACGATATTTAGGCAAATATTTTATTGCAGGACGCAGGTCCCATGGTGGCATGGTCGGTGTTATGTGTCGTAAGGGCGGGGTTGCCACTTCAGGATCAGCTGCTCCGCAGATAAAGGCATGCTTGGGATGTTGTGGTTTGGGGCAGGTAAAGGCCACTAGGTGTCCTTGGCGCTTGTGACCACTGACCACATGCCGTTCACATCATGAGTTTCTACACGGCATTGGCGCCCTTCTCGGCTGCAGGCCAATTCTAGGAAGCAGGTTTTTGCTGTGCAGTGGGGTAGGGTGAGGGGTGCCGGGTGACAACCGCAGTGGCCCGGTGTCGGCAAGATGACGACCGGGAGCGCCAGAACTGTCTGCGTTGTAGCACACAAAGCTCTATGATTCATGCGTATGTGTTGTAAATTGTAATTGGATAAGGAGCAATTGAAAAATCATGCAAATTGAGGACTTGGTATAAATTATCTGGCCTGCGCTGGTTGTTGCATTGTCTCCTTGATAAATGGTTGCTTCTTGCCTCGACGACATATATAAGCCCTCAATGGGGCACGTGAACAGGTACTCCCGGCCACTAGTTGGTCATTATCAAGTGAAACTACGTGCATTCACACATATTAATTATTAAGTGAGACAATGATGTGAGACAACTAGAGCATATCTACTAGTGAGTATATATCTAGGCAAGACTCCTAGGGTCTGGCACACTCTAGCTAGATAAGATAGACTAATAGGATTGTTTGTTACTAGATAGAATAGACGGGTTGGATTGTGTGCACCCATCCATCCATCCATCCATCCCAACATCCATCCATCCATCCATCCATCCATCCATCCATCCATCCATCCACCCACACACACACACACACACACACACACACACACACACACACACACACACACACACACATCCATCCATCCATCCATCCATCCATCCATCCATCCATCCATCCATCCATCCATCCATCCATCCATCCATCCATCCATCCATCCATCCATCCATCCATCCATCCATCCGTCGCGATTAATGCTCCATGACTAGCTCCCAAACGGGAGCTAGCACGATTTTAATTAGTAAATTAATTAATCCATCTCAGGCATGCATAGTTGTCTCACTTAATCTAGTCAATCGAATCCATCGGGGTTGACGAATTAAACTCGTGCACACAATCATACCGCGGCTTAAGAAACAATTGATCACACCACATTGGACCGCAATGCGTTGATCAAGAAATATCAAGGAGACAACCAGCGCAGGCCAGAAATCGAGAGATGCGTTGATCAAGAAATATAATTGCCTCCTTGATAATTGTGTCTAGTTATCTCAGTAAGTTAGACAAGTAATATCCTTGACTACTTCTGTGGAACTGAAAGTGGTCAACGAGCAAGAGGCTTTGAGGATGGATGAATTATGCGAACCTTATTATACCATGTTAGATTAGATCACAACAAACGTTCCAGCCGAATCTTGATAAGCATTGGAGTCCTAAAATATCTAGGCAAGACTTGGCAGAACCGACCAACTAATAACCCCACGTGGATCAGGCCACGACCAATGAGGGTCTAAACAAGTCAGTTGACAAAGTCCAGGTCTCAAAATATCTCTGCACGTGGGAAACCTCATAACTAGCTCAATACTCATCCAAAAGGCCTCAAATAAAATCCCAAACTATTACAAAACTCAGGATGTAACAACAAGTCAGATTTGGTTGTTACATATTGACATGTCAAGCAAATGTGGGTCAGCAAGTATTGACTGTCCTCCCTAATGGTGGCGGTTGCTAGGGAACATCCAGTAATGTTATCCTGAGGGGGGGCACTCAGGGTTTAAGGGAACTCCCGCAGCAACCTTGGGTTGGTACCACAATGCATGGCACTACCCAACGCCAGCGGTGGCGGCGGCCCGGCTAAGGCGGTGGCGGCCCAAAGGAGGCGGCGGCGGCAGCGGCGGCCCGGAGGAGGGGGCAGCGGCGGCCCGAAGGAGGAGGCAGCGGCGGCGGCCCGGAGGCGGCGGCAGCAGCGGCGGCCCGGAGGCGGGAGCGGCCCGGAGGAGGCGGCGGCGGCCATTGAAACCACCACTCAGTTGGACAGCCTACACGAGCTTTCACCAACAAAGCCGGACATGTCAAACTACCAGTGAAGATTCGCTTTTTGCACCCGAGTGGGTTGAGAGCCTGCACTACTCGTCTAGCCACTAAATCGGCACATGCCAAACCAGCCACTTCAGGCTAGCTTCAACCATGGTTGAACCACCGTCAACATGAGCGGCTCAACACATGTAGTGAACGTTGGAACTGATGGGAAGCACAGATGTCCACCGGGGGAAGTGATGGCACCACGGCTCCATCGCAAGCAAGGGCCACTAGACCTACTGTCCACACCATGATGGCTGATTGAGCTTCAAACGTTGCCAAGAATTATGATGATGGCACCACTGATATGCCACATCCTTGATGATAAGTGTAGCAATAGTAGCCGGGCCGCAGCAGCAAGAAGATATGTCGCATGCAGCGCCACGTAGGTCCGTCCACCATGCGCCGCACCTGCAAGTGTGGAGACTAGGGCATGGTTGCATGTCTGGGGGTGGCCTTGTACATTTGGGAGGAGTTGGCGCCACATGTATAAGTAACGCAAAGAAACCAAGAACTCAAGTCCATCGTTGAAAGAAAATACACACATGAGATTCAAGGCCACATCTCACGATCATGGAGGCAGCCAACAAGCACTACAATGGACACCACAACTCCAACATTCCATTATAGTGCTTAAAGCCAAACACCGCAAAATGTTCGGGAGCAAGACAATGGCCCGGCACATATGTTTGAGATACTCACATTACACTACGGCAAGAAGATGTTCAATGTTGATACGAAGTTTTATGGCCGAGGAAACGCACCAACTTACAACAAACACAGATGAAATGTAGCCAGGATACACATGTTGTCCCGCTTAGGATTGTTAACGTGAAGATGGATGTGCCGCAAAGGATGTAGGCAGCCTGTGGTGCATAGAAGTTGCACCTTCCCTAATGCACATAGCAAGCGCTGCCATGCTAGCAACATTGCCAGCAAATACCTCCAAATGATCCATGAGGGCATTGACCTCGTGAAGGTGCATTGAGGTTGCAGTTTCATATTCGCTCATGGGAGTTGGGGTTGCGAAGAAGCACTGCCAACACTTGGAGCAGACGCGGCATTGCTAGGGCAGTTGCCGTGACCAAGAGAAGCAACGAACCCGCCCCGGCCCCGGGCCCGCTTCGGAGTACCCGTAGCCTCACCGACAACGCTTCCACCAAGAGTTGCAGAGACCTTGCGTTTTGACGTGGGTGGCTCGTTGGGATGGTGTGCTCTTTGTTTACGTGGTTGTTTTCCCCGACCACGGGGTGGAGGACCTAAAGGGTTTTCTACCAAGCGAGCAGCACTTCCATCCCCTCCGAGGGAGCGTGGACGAGACGGAGGTACCCAGAGCGTGAGGGGTGAATGAATTGGTAGATGGGTAAAGGGAGAGTTGGAAAGATGGACAGAGGGATGTGGGCCCACGAAGGCTTGAGGGACCATATACCATCAGCCGATGCAGCTAGCGGCAACATGCCGACCAAGCCCGTGTACAAGGTTGCTACGTTGGAGGAATTCTTCGTGTAGGCGGGCTGGGTGAACCGGATGTAAGGACCCTCGGGTGGGACGTCGGAGGCGCGCGCTTGCAAGTAGCAGATCGAGGACGACGGCAAAATCGAGGACGCGGGGCCTGTGTTATGGCACAAGCCATGGGGGATATGAGTATGGACGGGCCAGTCGAGGGGGACATGCATGGGATGGGGTCTGAGCAGCCGAAGGTTGGTACCCAAAGGCGCACCGATGGCACTAACAGGATGCAGAAAAGAAAAAATGGTACCCAACATGCAAGTAAATCCAATAATCAAAAGCGGCGGGTGGACAACGTGACATAGGATTTAAGTCAACACTGACGTACCATCATGGGAGCTAGACAGTGCCGAAACACAGCGACCGTGGTCGATAAGCATGCCCGCGACAGGCGCCAACGAGAAGGCAGCAATGCAAAAGATCATCGCTACCATCGTGGCCTTTCCGCGCAGTCTGTAGTTGTCGTGGCCCGGCATCACACCCGGGCCCATCTCGACAAACTCACCAGCCAAAGGAAGTATGGCTGTTATTCAAAACGTTCGCCAAGGCTGACAAGAGTACGCGTACACCTTCTACCCTACTTCTTAGCTTTATGGACTGGGCCGTCTGGGCGGGATATCGTGTTTGAAGCCTCACCTTGGCCGTAGCGATTATTTTCCCGCCTTGTACAACGGCGTGGTGGCCAGGTTCTTTCTTACGCCACGTTCAAAATCACCGTTCATAAACACCGACTTTACGCGGCCGCCTTGGCATGGTATGGCCCATAGGCCGCCATCTTGACCCACGAGTATGAGCCAGTAGGCTGCGCTTTCCGTTCGTTTCGTCCCTGATCACAATGTTTCCGGCTCATGCCGCCGCGTCTGCAAGCGTTACCCGTATTTATCGGCCCACACCGTTCCTTTCGCAAGCGTTACCCGTATTTATCGACGCGTACCGTAGCCTTTTGTCATTGTCATCTCATCATCGGGTGCGGCCAGCACCGGATGCGATTTCCAAAAACCCCACCAAAGCCGCCGTGGTGAGGCGGTTTATCTTTCTCTGGAACTCAGCAATGCGTCGCGCTTGGCTCTTGGCGCAAGAACAATACAGGGTGTGGGACCCCGGGCCCAACAATGACAAGCCCAGCCCCTTGGAGCTCTTCCATGCTCTCCTGGGACGCAACAGGGTGTTTACCTGCATTCCTCACGGTGACCTTACGCGCGTCACTTGGCTCCCCTGGTCACACAATGCTCCTTTCTAAACCTTTCACCTATCACACTACCCTCAGAGGGTAACCAGCTGGTCGATACGTGGTACCTCTTCACCTAATGATATTCCTATTGGTTAATAAAAATACCCATTTACCCGGAAAGTGCCGGGTGCCTAATTATAGGCTCGGCATAAATAGTTAAATACCCACCCGAAAAATGTATTGTTAAATAATAAATAAGAGAGTAGGTGGTGGCTTCTTCCCTAATTTATACGTAATTTCTGCCGCACGTTTCTGCCATGAATCCTGATACCTATTACCTTTCAGTCGTCCATTGCTGTTTCCCATCCGCAGGTCTCTAGCTACGCATCCTAATCTCAGCGCCGTATAGCCGTGCAAATGCTCTTAGCTCATATCCTGTAAACGGCTCGCCTATTTTAACGACAGGCAGGACGTTCTTCTGGTGACAAGCACATGGCCTTGGGCATAAGGTTTGATCCTAGCTCGCTTCACTGGAGCCAAATGGCCATGCACATGCTCATGTGTGGCCCTCAAACGAAGCGCCACTCATTGCCATCGAAACGACGCCATGGTTCTTAGCCTTCTGTTGACATACCTGCATAATCACGCAAGAGCATGGACACTGAAGAGAGCTTGAGCAAATGGAGAACAATCCAGGGAGATCCTGGAAACGAAGGCGAGGAGATGTCTGCCGTTTCTAAATTTAATGGCAGCAAGGTGGATGGTGAGCTTATGGACGCCATGGAAGGGGACGCCGCGGTGCCCTTACGACCAGGCTCCGCGGTGCCGTTACGCACAGACTCAATCACTTCTGAACTTAACGAGTCGGAAAATAGTGGTCCGAATGGGGAGGCATCAGAAACTATGCCTTTGCGTACGGAAGAGCAAAGTTCACAGACAGGCAGCCTCCCCCCTCGTATTAGCACCTCAAAGAAAAAAGGGCCTCTAGGGCAATCCTTGTGCAAGTTGATTCCTGAAACACCGGAAGCATGTGACAATCCTGGGCGCAAGTTGATTCCTGAAACACCGGAAGCATGTGACAATCCTGGGCGCAAGAAATGGCGTTTTCTTCAGCAGGTGGTGATGTCCCCAAATTCTCCATTACTGACCCTCGACGATGATTGCGACGCCAATATCAGAGAAAACGATGTCTTCGACTTTGAGAAGCTCAAGGCGATGTCCTCTCAGGTGCGTGCCATTCCCTGGCGGCTACCACAGACAGCCTGACGGAGACACTCTGTCAGAAATTTACAACGCTGCCAGCTAATGGTATTCTGGCTGTGCACTTGTTCAACCGTCCCACTCTACCATGATACGCCCTCTATGTATTGAGCCGTTCTCAATGAAATTAAAATGGGATGTTAATCGTGTGGTTGTCATGATTGCTTGGGACACCTGCCATTCCTTTCCCAATCATCGGCTAAGTGTCGGGACCTGGGCTATCTGTGGAGCACCTAGAAGTGCCAAGTGTCACCTTGCTCAGGTGGCTGGAACAGCCATTTTAAGAACTTCTTTCGTTGACAGACTTGGAGCTATACAAGGGCTGTGAACGAATGTGGCATGCTCACCAAGTGCAACGTTTGCTGCTTCGGTTGCTGATGCAGCAAAGCTCTTGCTGCCACAATTTTGACTGTGGCCGTTGCCCTTCCTGCCCGTTCTGTGTAGTACTGGTAGCTTAAGGTGGCACATAAATAAACACGCGATGCCTCCGCTGGGGCCTTGGTATGTAGTGATGCCTGAATAGCTATTTACGCTGTAGGCCTGAGTGCTTGTAAGCCAGGTGCGCAGTGCCGGTTGTGACACTGATGGCCGCGTGCTGCTTGTCATGGTCAGGAGAGCTATGTAGTGCCCGGCTGCTACTTATCACGCGGCCTCAATTACAATTTTAGATTTAGACACGTCGACTACCACCACCCCCGCAGGCCTGCCCTTGCCACTTGCAGCCACTTGCAGCCCATGCACATGTGACCTCTGTCAGGGAATACCGCTCCCCACCATGTGTCCCAGCACCAGCCTGGTGGGGTTCCCAGGTGGCAGCTCACCTCCTGATAGCATCAACTGCATGGGAAGCTCCCTCCCGCAGACAGCATATTTCGGTGACTGGTATCATCATGTCTGTTTCGCTGAGCTCACATGTATTTGGTACATGCTGCGGTAACTGGGGTTTCCAAGCCCTGCTTGAGGCATCCCACCCTATGTCATCCGTGGTAGTATTCCCACCCTATATCATGTCCCTGGCGTACGAGTGTTCCCTATGGCTCACCACCCTGTCATCCCCCAAATCACGCGCCCTCTTCCCAATCGCTCTGCATGTGTGGTCGCCAACGGGCTGCTTGTGTGCCCCATGCCCTGCGATCCCTCACCCTCACCCACATGCCGTCGACTCCCCCCGGGGTTCATGCTCGCTATTCCCGTCTGCCCTGCCTGTCTCGCCTGTACCTGTCATCTGTACCTGTCATCCGTACCTGTCATCCGATGCGCCCATAACGACCAGGAGCAAGCGGTTGTGCTTCGAAACATCATCTCCAACGGCCACACGCAGCTGGCGCGCCAAGTCATCAAGCTATTCCCCTCGGTGCTGCACGTGCAGGGGGGGTACGTCCACACTGGGCGCTTCAATAGACCACAGAAAGCCCCCCCCGCCCCCCCCCCCCCTCCTCCCCTGATGGTCATGATTCTCCTGCATAATGCCAGGACTTCTCTGGCTGCAAACCCTTTTTACCCCTCTCCCCACCTGGTCCCCCCCTTCCCCACCATCTCAGAAGCAGCAACCTGTTTATTCCACCTTCCCCTTAACCCCCTTCCTTCCCCCCCCATTCCCCCCCTATTTCCCCCCCCCATTCCCCCCCTATGCCCCCCTTCCCCTCCACCCCTCTTTGTGCCACCTCCCGTCGCTGTCGGCTGCCCCCCATGTCCTGGGACCAGCAACCTGCTCTTGGCACCTAGGACCTAGCCGATCTCTGCTTGTTATTCTTCTTCTCAGTTCTCCTGGCTCTCCCTTCCCCCCCATCCCCCGCGCGCTCCCCCTTTTTCGCCACCCCAGCAACCTGTTCTAATCACCTCGCACACCTCTGCCTCCACCGCCTATGCACCATCTTCTTCCCTCTGGCCCCCCCTTCACCTCCCCCCCTCTCCACCCCTGCAGCAACCTGTTCTCCGCGCTCTACACCACGCCCAAGCACCTGCGCGCGCAGCTGGCCCAGATGCTCATCGCCGAGGGGGCGGACGTGAACGACCTGCGCCGCACGCCCGAGCAGCGAGACCGGGGGGAGGACCCGGAGTACCCAGAGCGGCCCATCCATGTGGCCGCCAAGTGCGGTCTGGCAGAGGTATGAAGGCCAGCAGAAGCAGAGTGCCTTTAGAACCATGCACAGGTCGAACGATGCCAGCAGCAGCAGAGTGCCATTAGAGCCATGCACAGCTTGATGGATGCCAGCAGAATCGGAGTGCCAGTAGAACAGCTAGTTGGGAGGTCGCAGGAACGGGGGGTACAGGCAGGCAATAGGGGCATATATCTGCCAACCGCAGGCTGAAAGGCTGCCAGTAGAAGCAGGAAGCCGTGCGGGGGGGAGCTGCGTAGGTAGGCAGACATGAGCCCATACCGGATACGTGGCACGCCCATGGCGCACTGCCCGGGGTGTGGTCACAGGGGAAGGGTGAGCTAGGAGGACCTGAGTAATGACATCCTGCTGTTTTAAACCAAGGAAGTATGATCTTGGAGGTCTGGAAGGCTTGCCGGCTAGCGGATCTATTGCCCCATAAACATGCATGTGCATGCGCACGTGTGTGTATCGTCATTGCGCCTCGTAATCGTTACTGCTGCTGCTGTTACAATGTCCTTTCCTCAGATCGTGCTGCTGATGCTGGAGGGCGGGGCGGATGTGAACGCCGTGGGCGGCGCCGCAAAGTCCACCCCCCTCCATGAGGCGCTGGAGGAAGGTTACGAGATGCTGGCGCTGGAGCTGATGGAGGCGGGGGCAGACATCAGCATCCGCGATGCCAAGGGCCGCACACCTGCATTCCATGCGGTGCGTGATGTCATGTGCATTGATGATGTAACCCGTTTTGCTGTAAACAAGGTCTTCGGTGCAGCTGGACAGGCGGAGGCGTCTGTTGCTGGTAAACGCACTGGTCGCCTTTTCTTTTAAGGTTGGTTTTGGAATCATCCTCTCCCTACCAGCTTTGGATCACCCTCTGACAGCCCCCACGGCCCCAACCTTGTGTTTGCGCCACCCTGTCACCCCGCTACCCTGGCCCACGCTCACCCCACCCCCCACCCTGCAGGTGCACCAGGGCAACACACTGGCCTGCGAGGAGCTCGAGCGGCGCGGGGCGGACCTGACCGTGGTGGATGCAAGCGGGACCACCCTGCTGCACCTGGCGTGTGAGCGGCCGCGCGACGCGATGGCCTGGCACCTCATCAACCGCCTCATCAGCACGCGCCGCAGCAACATGGTGAGCTGGCAAGCTGGCCGTGTGCGCACGGAGAGTGAACCGGCCTTTCAAGTGGTTTGTGAAAGTGGCTTGCATAGTCCCACAAGTCGTGTACATGCGCAGGAAGTGTGGGTGGGCAGGCAGCGGGGCTGTAGCTGCGCCGTTGGTGGGGGGGGACGTTGTCTCCGCAGCCCGTGGGTTGGCCTCCCCGCAAGCAAGCAAGCACGTGTCCTGGGTAGCAAGAGTGGCTGTCATGCCCCATGCCTCGTAGTCGCACCTGTCACACGCCACGGAATCGCACCTCTCATATGCCTCGTAGTCGCACCTGTCACACGCCACGGAATCAAAATCGGATACCTTCCCACGGACACTCGACTTACGGTGAACCGCCGCCACAGCCGCGCGTGCAAAAACGTGCCCCTGCCCCCATGACCTCCGTGGGGCCACCAGGCTTTCCTACTTGGGGACGCCTGCGGACGCCTGCTGAATGAAGTTTTCTAACTACACCCACATGCCTTACTGGGATGAAGTTTTCTAACTACACCCACATGCCTTACTGGGATGAAGTTTTCTAACTACACCCACATGCCTTACTGGGATGAAGTTTTCTAACTACACCCACATGCCTTACTGGGATGAAGTTTTCTAACTACACCCACATGCCTTACTGGGAGCACTTTCCTCCGCTTGTACCACTTGCGACCTGGGCTGTAAGGTCTCCTTGTTTGGCGCCTGTGTTTTTGATACCTGTTTCTAACAACACCTGTCTTATACTAACATCCGCACTGCCTCCCTGTCCTGACCCTGCCAGCTGGACAGAGCGGACACGGACAACCGCGCGCCGCTGCTGGAGGCGTCCCGTCGCGGGCATTACCACGTGGCCGAGATGCTCCTGCGCAAGAATGCGATGGTCGACCGCCGCGTGTACTCGACGGGCCGAACCGCGCTCATGGAGGTGAGGGGCTAATGCATTGATGGAGGCAGGACCACGCTCATGGAGGTGAGGGGCGATGACATTGCACCAATGATCTTGGGGTGGTCTGGGGTTGGGATAGTATTATGGTGGGGTGGTCTGGAGGTTGGGACGGACGAAATGCACGGGCCACGGTGGGGTTCTCTGACGGGGGGGTGCTCAAGTGGCGGGACCCTCTTGTCGTGGGGTGTTCCTGGGGTGGGAACCGACGCGATGCACTGATGCAGGTTGGATGGCCTGGACGTGGTGGTGGGCGGTGAAGGGGGGGTGGTTGAGAGGCAAGCGGGTCTTGAGGAGGGGCCAGATGCTCACACACATGGGCGGCGGTGGGTAGGATCGATGGGTCACACGGTGCAGGTAGGGTGATGGGTGGAAATCCATGGGTGCAGGATGAGGGGTGAACGGAAGGGTGAATGTTGGTCGGCGATACGTTTGCTGGATGGGAGGATGACCAAGTTGTGGTAGGAGCAACACGAATATGCAAAGTGGACGTATGTGCGCCCCAGTTGCAACAGTGACTTTCCCCACCAACCTCCACACACCTGCCCCCACCCCCACCCGTTGCCGTCACCCACCTCTTCAATTGGTGTCGCTGCCAATGTCACTGGCTTCACTGCCACCCTCATTACACACAGGGCCGCTGCCACGTTTTTGCCATCATCACCACGTTTTCCTCCATTGGCGGTTGTGAGTGGCATGTGGATGCCACTCACATGTGGATGCCACATAGCATCCCCTCTGCATTGTAGCTCTGGCCACATACTGCGTGTCGTACATTTCTTATCCTAATTAATACTCACCCCTCCTATCCACAATAACCGCTCCATCCCAGTGACTCTTCCCCTGTGGACCTTCTCGCCACTGCTTCTCTTACCTTCCCATCCCACCCCACCCCCAGGCGTGCGGCAGCGGCCAGCTGGACGTGGTACAGCTTCTGCTGTCATACCGCGCCAACGTGAGGCAGGCCGACATCATGGGCCGCACGCCGCTGCACTTCATCTGTGACTTTGCGCACGACAAGATTGGGGGCGTGGAGCAGGAAGTGCGCGCGACCGCCATCATCGACCAGATGGTCAAGATGGGCGCGAAGGTGGGGACCGTTGGCCTATTGCCGTAATGCAGCTTGCTGGGGCATGGGATTGCTAATGGCTGCTGCTTGACCCCCCCCGAAACAACCTCCCCCCCTCCCCCCCTCACTCACCTCTCCCCCCCCCCCCCCCCTTAATCCCCACCCACCCACCCTGATATATTTTCCTCCCCCCCCTGGCAGGTTGACGCGGTGGATCTGGAGCGGCGCACCCCCCTGCATCAGGCATGTCGGACCGGCCTTACCAAGTGCGTGCTCCTGCTGCTTGAGCTCGGCGCGGACAGCCAGGCCAAGGACGCCCGCGACGAGACGGCACTCGAGCAGGCAGCAGCGAGCGGTCGTCTGGACGTGATGTTGCGGCTGATGGACGGGGAGATCAGAATGGACCCCGAGCGGCGTGCCAACTTGCTGCGGCGCTGCTGCAAGTGTTCGGTAGAAAAAATCCGCCCGGTCGACGCAGACCTGCTCGAGGTGCTGTCGGACCTGCGCTACCCGCTCCACTGGGCCATCCTCATCTTCCGTCACTTTGAGCTGCTCTCGCGGGACGTTGCGTATGCCGTCAGCCGCAACCACTACACGGCGATGGCGGCCGCGTTCGGCGCGTTCAGCGTGAGCCTGCTGGAGCTGTGTCGGGACAACGAGGAGGAGGCCGAGGTGTTGTTCTGGCGCGACGGGGCGGACGTGGACACAGTGCTCGACCTGGCGGTCGCGTGTGCGCACAAGGACTTCGTGGCACACCGCGCGAGCCAGTTGATGCTGGATGTCCAGTGGGCGGGGAGTGAGCATCGGCGCAACGTGCGCATGGTCCTGCTCTACGTGGTGTTTGCGTTTGTCTACCCGATCGCGTTGGTGGTGGAGCGGTTCCTCCCCCACCAGACCTGGTTCACGCTCATGGGCAACGACGCAGGTGGGTGGGTGCAGGTTGGTTTTGTTATAATGGCAACGGCGCAGATGGGTGCTGGCGAGCGACAATGAGGTTGGTGCTTGCGGGCCTATCATTTCCCTCGAATACAGTTTCACTAGTATACACTCGCCCCATGGGTGCATATGCCATATCTCCCTTGCCTCTGGGCACGCAAGTGATCCCACATCCCACCGCACGCACCTATGGTTGCTGCCGTCCGCACCGCATGCAGTCTTTGCCTTGCACTCTCTGTTTGCCGCAGAATGTACCTGGTCGTGATGGTCATGATGGGCATGTCTTCACCTTGGAGAGACGTGGGGGAACCCACCCACCTGTGTGCGTGCCATCCTGTCGTCATGTCATCAAATACGTAGTCATAATATCAGAGAGGTGCCGTCAGAGCCCTGTCTCGCACCTATCGCGCCATCGCATCTCGTCGCTGGGCACCTCAACCCCCTCATCCCTCATCCCTGTGCGCATTGGCACCCTGGCCTCCCCTCAACCCCTTATCTCCGTGCCTTTTCTGTCGCTATTACTTGTACTTTTCTGTCGCTATTACTTATACTTTTCTGCCCCTCTTTTTTCCATATAGTGTCCCTCTTTTTTCCATATAGTGTCCCTATTTTTTTCATATAGTGTGCCTCTTATATAAATTTGCCTCCCCCCCCCCGACAGGCCCGCACGATGACGCCCAAGATTCCCGCCGCCTCTCCTCTCCCCGCGCCAATGCCCCCTCGACCATCCCCACCCTCGACAAGAACCACGCCAGCCGACGCGGGAACTCCGAGGGGGGAAACGGCGGCCCCAAGGGGGCGCCCCACCTGGTGGGCATCTCCTTCCTTGCAGGGGAGCTGCAGGAGCAGCAGGACGGATCGCTGTGTGCTGTCATCAGCACTTTCTACAGCACACCCAAGATCAAGTTCATGGGCGGCCTGCTGAGCAACGCGGCGTTCCTCGCGCAGCTCGGCAACCTGGTCAAGGAGGACGTGCGCCCCGTGTACGTTGCATGTGCTGCTAGCTTGTGAACATCTGCGTGTTGTCATTGGGCAGTCAGGTCAATTAGAACGCGCGCCGCCGTGCACGGTGTTTGCGCCAGCAGTGAGTTGGTACTATGCCAGTAGTTAGTCTGTAGACCATGATGGTGTATGTTGCATATGCTGGTAATTAGTGGAGTGCGTATGTGCGTATGATTACTGGGCAGCCAGGCTTAACAGGGTGCGGGCCCCGTGTAAATGCACAAGTTTTGGTTGCTAGATCGTGCTGTCTCTGCGCGCAGTGGGAGTTTGTGGCGTATCATGGGCATGTAATTCTAACGTTGCTCACCGTGGGCATGTGCCGGTACCTGGTTGCCGGCTGCATACGTTGCGTGCGCCGGTGTTTAGGTGCACGCATGTGGCGTGTGCCAGAAAACGTGAGCATGTACGCTGCGCATGTGGGTGAGTGCTGGCGGCTAAGTTCGCTGTGTTTGATGCTTGTTTTTGATCGGTAACTGTTGCAAGCTCGGTACAGGGGTGCTTGGGGCGTGCTGGATGTGCTGTCGCACCGGTTGCTGTGCGACTGGCCCAATGTTCAGTGCCAGATATCACGTGGGCCGAACATGGGGCGTGGCTTTCAGAGCTGGCAATGTTCCTTGTGCCTGAACCTTTGAACCTTTGGTGACATGTTGACCCCGCCCGTGATGCTATCGTGGGGGCCCCGTTGACGGCAGATGCAGCGCGGTCGGTGCACTGTGTACTGCCTCACCATGGTCTTTGGGTTGGGCTCACCATGCGCGTTCTGTCCCGCTTGAATGCTGTGCTACTTGCATCCGCCCTGTGGTGGTGCCTGCGACAGGTTCACGTGGACCGAGTGCCTGGTGGCCATCTGGGTGGCGGGCTTGTTCGTCAACTTCCTATACGCCACGTACCTGGAAAGGCAGGTCTCTTCGGACTGTTGTCTTGGGCATCCGTCATGCTACTGCTTGTTGTATCTTTCTCGCCTTACGGATCAGATATCAGGTACGCCACTGGGGGAACTACTGGTACAGCCTTCGTGCAGGCCTCCCTTGCATGCAACACTGCAAACTAGCCCCCATATTCACGCAGCTGCCAGCTGTATTGGAGTCAGAAGAGAAGACATGTTTACGGTGTTTAGCCCATGTTTCGTAATGGCAGGTGTGGGCATGGATAGTTCTGCGCTCCTATGCTTCAGTGGCGCATGATAGTGCAGACCTAGTAACGCAGTTGTCTCTGTATTAAACACATCGTCTCCTGTATTTGAGCATGCCATTGATGGTCCTGTATGCCTGCCTGCTGGCGCATCTGCCCATCCCCTGGTGTTGGGCAACCCTCCTGGCTTGCGGCATGCTGGCGACTGCCCCCCGCACCCACACCCCGCATACTGCCACCTGCATCCCCACCCTGCAGGCGCAGCATGATGAGCAACCTGTGGAGCTACGCGGACGTGGCCATGTTCGCCCTCTTCCTCATCTACTTCATCATCCAGGTGCGTGGTCCTGTTCGCCCTCTTCCTCATCTACTTCATCATCCAGGTGCATGGTCCTGTTCGCCCTCTTCCTCATCTGCTTCATCATCCAGGTGCGTGGTCCTGCGTGTGCCCTGCCAGGGGTACCATTTTGGCCCATATGCATGCGGTGGTGTGGCGGGCATGCCTTGCATGCACTCTGCAGGAAAGGCAGCCACGCTAGCGAGAAAGGCCTGCCGCGTGTTGACTGGCTAGGCGTGCCTCAGCTTGATCGATGTCTTCCCCTTTCTGCCCCCTCACCGGCATCCACGCCGCGTGTTGCCGCGTGTTGCATGACAGCTAGCTGGCTGCAGCCCTTTTCTCATGGCACACGGGCGAATCCATGCGGCAGCGCCGTGTTCCCTACGCATGCGTCGCTGCAGCAAGTTGCGCGGTGTCCGGTCCTGGGTGTCCCTGCAGCGCACCACCCCCATGGCAGGAGAGCACTGTGTCATCGCCAGCAATCCTCTCCTCGCATAACACTCTCCTTTCACAGAGCCCAAGTCTCACGATGCCCGCCTCCACCGTGCCCCCCTCTGACAATACCCGGTGTGACCCCCTTGCACTACTGGTCATGCACCCTTTCCATCCGTTGCCGCCACCTCCTGCACCCATGCCCTCGCTTCCAGGGCCACAACAGCGTGGCGGCCAACCACATCCTCTCGTACGCGCTGGTGCTGGCCGTCTTGCGCATGCTCGCAAACTTCCAGGTACACGGCCCGGGCGCTGGCATGGGAACTGGGTTCAGATGTCCCCGCTACCACCTACCCTGCCATGGGACCAGGGGATACATCAGCTGCTTTGGCTAGTGGACGCCCATCCTCAAACCCCTCCCCACAATTATTAGTGATACAGTGTTTGTTAGCAGCGTACTTATTTTTTCCCCGGTTACAGGCACATTGGCTGGCTCGCTAGGCTGTGCAAGAGCCAGAGGCGGGCATGATGTCTGGCCTCACTGCCCTTGCTCCACTCCCGCAGTTCCGGTAAAGTCATGGAGTTGTGTATGATAACTTGACGCATGCTCAGCACACCAGGCAACCACTGCCCTCCCCCCCTTATACTACTACTACTGGTTGTGTGTGTCAAACGTGAAGGCCACTTTTGCCCACTATGAAAGCCATGTGAGACAAACATGCACATCGCGTGCCTGTCTACGGATTTTCTGGGACCTGTGCCCCATTCTCAAACTGAAGGGGTTGTCTTGTTCCTCTCTCGCCGTTCGCCCATTGGCACCGCGCGCCCTGCCCGCAGGCCAGCTACTACCTGGGGCCCCTGGAGCTGATGATCCGCAAGATGCTCGCGGATATGGTTCGCTTCTTCTTCATCCTCGTCGTCTTCATCGTCGCGTTTGCGCTGGGAATCACCAAGGTGGGTGCAGCCATGCCAGGGGTGGGTCATGCCATGGGGAGCACCGAAATGCTGAGAGACCAAGTAATCAACGAGCGAAGGTGCCTATTCCTTACAGATGTAAATAATTTGAAGGGGGAATTTTTAAGCAAATTTAACAAGTCTAACCGGCTGGCCCATGGCATTTGCCCGCAGATGCATTGAATTGGATCCTTTGAAGCGTTGGATACCTCAACTGTGGTTGCTCCCACTCTAGTGCATCGCATGTTTGCCGTGTTTCTCCCATCCATGCTGCTGCCATCGGTGCTGTCACCCTCACCATTACCCTCCAATTACTGGTGAGCCGCATTGTCCAAGTTGCTAGGACCTGCCCCCAACCTTGTGCTCTTGCTGCAGCCGCTACAACCCCACACCTCATTTCAGCGTGCTAGTCTCATGCTGCGCTGACGTCATGCGCCACGGCACCATGGGCCCGCGTGCTGCACCTCCCACGTCTCCCATGTCGCCTGCTCCATCACCGTGGCTTCGCCTGACACACGTCGCTCACGTCTGCCATGCCTTTTGCAGATCTTCCAGCGGGACGACTCGAGCGCCTCGGAGGTCGACCACTCGTTCATGGGCAATGTGGAGCAGCTCTACTGGGCGCTCTTTGGGCTCATCGAGCTAGGCGACTTTGCAGGTGGGCACATGCAGGATGAATGCAGGATGCTATGGTAGCGTCCATGCCGCGTAGCGTGGGAGTATACATCTAGGAGCTACATCTATATATACTAGAGGGAGCTACATCTATATATACTAGAGGGACTACATCTATATATAATAGAGGGAGCTACATGTATATATAATAGAGGCTGATCATACAGCATCATACAGCTATATTATACATCTAGGAGCTACATCTATATATAATAGAGGCTGACCATACAGCATGATACAGCATCATACAGCTATATGATACATCTATAACGAGGCTACCTCTACAGTAGACATCTGCGTAGGTACGCTTCGGAGGAAACAGGTCGATATGTAGCAGGTACCTTTACCCGATCACGCAGCCATGCCTTGGAAAGTGAAAGCTTGTAAGTACGTAGTAGCATCACCCCGTCCACCCTATCGGCATCCCTGTCGTCCACCCAATCAGCATCCTCGTGTAACAGCATCTCCTGACCACGTACTTTCCGCCGGGTCTTGCCTTATAACTGCGGCGGTTCTGTGAGAGGGATGAGGTTATTCGGGTCGACCCCAAGGCCTCCTAGCAGACAACAGTTCGTGACAAAGCTTGTCGCTTGGTTGTAGTTCGTCACATGTTTAGCTCTGCCTGTCACGTAGCAGGCATCCCCTTTGCATCTGTTGTATATATCTGCCCGCTGGGCTACGCGACAACCCCGGCAGAAAGAAGACAGGTTCACCGCTTGTTGGATCCCTGTTTCTGCCCACCAATAAACCATTGCCAGCTCGCCAAGAGGGTGCCTTCCACCCAAGCGTCTCTCGGGTGCTCTCGCGACACAAATAGGTCGTGTTTCTTTTTTTGCCCTGGGGTTCACCCTCACAAAGGTGCCTTTGTACTCACCCACTCTTTCCCGCCCGCACACCCCTCTTCGACATCCCTGCCCTTCCCTACGTCCTCATTTGCCTGCTTCAGCACCCACCTCACGCGAAGTGTCTCTTCCTTTCTCATGCCAAAAAGTCTCTCCTTTCTCATGCCAAAAGCCATCTTCCCATCGCACCCTAGTTTATCCCCATGCGCCAGCCCTACTTGTGCAAAGTGCTTCCTGCGTGGCTGCCATCCTTCCCTCCACCGCGTGCTCACCCCAACCCCCCCATCTGTTCCTGCTGCCGCCCGTCACGCGCATCTCCCTGTGCATCCCCACTTGCGACTCGAATCCCCGTGCGGGGCCGTGTTTGGGCCGTGACAGGCCAGGACAAGTCCACGGAGAACCACGCGCGCGTGCTGCTGGCGCTCTACTGCCTCATGGCGGTGATCGTGCTGATCAACCTGCTCATCGCCATGCTGGCATCCACGTACGAGTTCATCCACTCCAACAGTGACGTGGAGTGGAAGTACACAAAGGCACTGCTGCTGCGTCAGATGCGGTGTGTGCGTGGGCATGCGGTGGAGGTGGCCATGGGGAGGGGGGGGAGGGGGGGGAGGGCGAGGTTGGGGATCGGCATCGTAGAACTAGGGCTGCACTCCCACTTGTCACGTGTGTCAGCATCCAAGGCTTCTCATCTGTTTTCCAGAACGATCGACCAGTGAGTGTGTGGGTATCTGCGGCGGAAAGGGGAGCTGCCCCATTCTTTTTTTTTTGCCTCGTTCGCGGTGTCAATGGGGTGGATGCTTGAGCTCTCGCATGCACGCTTTTTGCATGGGTGAGTAGCAGATGGGTAGCTCGGGTGGGTAGCGTATGAAGAGCTCACCCGAGCTATCCACCGATGACGATGGTGGTTTGTTAGTGTACAGCTTCTGCCAGGCAAGCAGGCTGAAATGCGCATCCTTTCCTGTGTTCCCAGACCCTGTGGCCCCTTGCTGTGTTCCCAGACCTCTGACCCGTATCACGCCCGTGCACTTTTCATCCCATGGCGTGTGGCACATTTGTGCCTGTGGCGCGCAGGTCCATGTCTCCATGGCCCGTCCCGCTCAACCTCATCCATTACCTGCTGCAGATCCCCACCATCATTGTCAGCCTCACCCAGCGCAACGTCAAGGTACAGCCCGTGCTGACGCGCAACCAGAGCTGGCGGCTGATGAAGGAGGCCAAAGCCAAGGAGCTGAGCCACCGGCTCATGCGGCTATACTTGGCCCAAACCGGGGGCAGCGGTGATGAAGACCGGGGAGGGTCGAGGCCATGCATCAGGCCATCTGATGTTAGTGAGCCTAGTCAAGGGCATGGGCTGGGGCATGGCCAGGGAGGTACGCCTACCAGTTCCGGCGGCCCCAGACATCAATCGCGTGGGCCAACAGGCTCACGCAGTGGGCTGTCGCGGACAATGAGCCAGGGACCTGCAGGGAATGGCCTGCTGGGTAACACCCAGCTGGATGGGGCGTATGCAGAGTTGGAACGGCTGACGGAGACGCTGGCTTCACAACAGTTTAGTGAATATGGGATGGGTGGCAGCCCTGCCCCTGGGGTTGACCCCTTATCGCCCGCGAGCCAGGCACGGCAAAGCCAGATTCTCCCTATTGGTGCAAACAACCGGGGCGTACCGCTGACGCCGCAGCAACAGGCGGTCCAGCTGGCCATGGTCCTGCTCAAGGGCCAGGTGGGCGCCCCGAACCCACGATCGTCAATCAACGACATGGACATGACGCACAACAACAAGCAGCACCAGGAGCGCATGGCCAAGGCGCGCAAGCTGGCCGAGCGCAACATGGCAAAGAAGGCGCAGCCGCAGTTGCTGTGATGGATCGGTGGACAGAAAGGGGGGGATACCTTGAAATGTTGTTCTCTGCCCCTCTTTGCCTACTATATGTACATAGGGTTTGCCTTGTTGACAAAGTTGTACAAAATGTGTTTTAAGGCAATGTGAGTGTCAAATATATAAAACGTGGGGTGTTCATGAGAAAGCCAATCTTTGCTCCCCTATCCCGGACGGCTATCTCTATGAATAGCCCAAAAAAGGGGCCGCGACTGCGTACACGTGCCATATCCAGCATGTTTCGATTACCAGTTGCCTTGATAATAACAATACAGTAGTATACAGGCCTCATAGCATGCAACGAGCCACGAGTCACTAGGTAGCCATGGCTGACGGAGGAGCTCATAACTTTGTGCACCAATCGAGTGCGCGACTAGTGTCACCACTGCCTTCCAGACCGGAGGGCGAGGCTGCAGCCAGAGCTGCAGACGTATTTTCAGGGCCTAGCGCAGCCGCCAGGCTGCGTTGCATAGAGGAGCGTTTGCTCGTCATATATTGCGTAATAGCTTCGGAAAATTATATCAGCGTGTGCGTCTTAGAAAGACAAAGCGATTGTGATGTTCACAGAAGAATTTGGTGCCCAAACGTGAAAGTTATGAGCTCCGCCGTCAGCCATGGCTACCGCGTGGCTCGTGGCTCTGCCCAGGATATATTAATTAATTAATTAATTAGACTCGTGCTCCCGTTGGGGAGTCACGGAGCATCAACCCCGATGGATGGATGGATGGGTGCAAACAGTCCTACCGGTCTAATCTATCTACATCAGCTACATACTACATCTATCTAACAGCATGCTAACTACAACATCTATCTAGACAGCCGCACGCTGCCCTAGGGGAGCTGTCTGGCGTGCCTCCCACGGGATTGCACACGCGGGCGCTTCCCCACTGGGGGGGGCTCGTTGTCCTCTATGACCTGGGCCCACTTGGCCTTGTCCATCATCTTCTTCCAAATCACGGAGAGGCCTAGGGCCCCCATGTCCTCTACTAGCTGTTCTTTGAAGGTGCGGGCCTTGCGGCGTCTAACGTCACTGGGCCCGGCCCACGTCAGGAGGTGCCGGCCAGGCTGGGCTGGTCGCAGTCCTGCGGGGGGCCCACGTGAGGTGTCTACCTGGTTGGTGCGAGCTAGGTGCCCTACTAGCTGTAGGCGTCGCTGCTTAATGGTGCTGGTGCTATAGGGCATGCCCTGGTACAGGTCCTCATTACGGACATGAGCAGCATATCCTACTCTGAAAATGGAACGCAGCATGTTGGTGACCGCGCCGTCCAGCTTGCGGGCCAGGTCGGCGGTGAGGGTCCACGTCTCGGCCCTGGCATACGTGAGAACAGGAAGGACGAGGACCTTGAACAGGTCCTGTTTCTCGATCTGGGATATATGTGCTACATATACTCCCAACGGAGTTGTTTATGTTCATAATCAATTAATTAATTAACTAATCTGGGGATGCATGTAAGGGCTGGAGTTATATCCGTGGCTCCTGGGGGCCAATGCCAAACTTTATCGAATGGGGCCGGGCAGCCCTCATGTGCTGCCTAAGGCATGAGAGCAACGACAAAAGAAACTTTTCTTGGCCAATATCGGTGCATTAGGGAAGCACACCCAAGTATCAATGAGAACACCAGTTGGGGAAGTATCCCCAAGTATTATCAATGTCCAACACTTTAAATTTATTGAAAAATGGTATTGGCCGACTGAACCGACCCAGCACACCCCCCATTTGCAGGAGCAATTGTGTGCACGTTGTCTCTTGTGATCTAGATTTCTCTCACCATATGAGGTCACCACAGCAAAATCAGGTGAGAAATGCTGAGGTTGGAAACCCCCCCCTTCTTTCATGCCCAATTTCCCCCCTGTCCACCACCAGCAGGGCTTGAGCAACCGCCATCCAGCACCCCTGCTACTGAGCAAGGATGCCACTGTCATCCATAAATAGCTTATTACACCGAGGCATCGCCAACTCTGTTTGTCAAGTGGCCACATCGTCCTATACAGCTGTTAAAGGCAAGTTCTAACACACGTTGTGGCGGCCTCGCTACAATTTTCCGCCATCTTCTTCAACCATGAGATTTGATTGCAGTGCCCGACTTTTGAGCACCGCATGCAGAACATACATCCTCATAAAGCGGCGGCGGCATATGGCGTGTTGCAACGTTCACCGTCGGGCGCCGCCTTGAACGGGGCCAGGGAGATCAGAATAAAAACGTGCAACATCCCGTCCATCCGACAGGACTGTAATTCCTGTGATTTAGAGTACGTCTACGCAGGAATCTCAATGGGAGGCTCCTCCGGCTCATCTGGCTTAGGCTCCTCCTCCTCAGGAGGCTTTTCCTCTTCCTCCTCCTCCTTTTCTGGATCAGGATCAGCTGGCATGGGTGTCGGCAAAGGAGCCTTCATGGGGCTAAATGATGGGAAAATATCTGGACGCCGGCTAGGCTTCGGCTTGATCCACTCCTGCATGACCAACATAACGCGAAGACGACAGGGCACGATGGCCGAAACCACGCCGTCAATGTTGGCCTGAAAAACAAGCAATCTCTGTCCCTGCGACGAACTTGATAAGACCCAAAATTCACCGGCGAGTTGGGGAAAAAAACTTACATTTGGAAAATCAAGAGGAGACCTCTTTGTCATTTTTTCTTCTTCCGGTGCCATGCAGACAGTATGACTGCGCCTTAGCCGCAAGCCCCTTCGACCCGAAACCCTTACACATCCCATCTGCCGAACGGACCGGCAACTTGTCTGCGTTTTCGACAAGCTACATGATTCGAGGCGTGCAAGACGAGGTGAAACAATAAGATATCCCAGCGGCAAAGCCGCGGGAAGGATAAGCGTGCCTTCCATGGCGGACGCCGAGCAGTGCTGCAAAAGGCCGTGGATAGTGGAGACTCGAAAATGATATAGAACTGGCGACGTCGCCGTAGCATCTGCCACCGCTCGTCCCGGCCCAGTCATGCGTTCGTGGTGTAACTTACAAGGCAGAGTTACTGACTACAGTGTACAGGGTCGACTACAGTACTGAAGACGCCGAGAAACGTGGGGTCACCGCGTCATCGCGCCGGGTGGAGCCCCATGGGACAGAGATTACAAACTCCTACAGTACAGTACTGTACTGTTGTTGTTGTTTCCCACGCCGCTCAAGGGCAGTAGAGATCTGTAGTGGCCGAGGGCCGGATATATTTAGTATCGGTGGTACTATCGGGGCACTGGGACATGGACGGTTGCATCATCGGATACCTATGCTTTAACCCTTAGTCCGTTAACCCCCCGACCTGTCGGGGGGTTTGACTAACGGTCGAATTTCGCGCCGCGCCGAGAGCGCCGCGCCACTTGTGACGGATGTCAGTGGTCCGGTGGGTCCGGGAACACTTAGGGACGAAGGTGATGCATAGGTTTGGGGGTAATATTCGCCATAGCCTGGTAATTACAACGTGCATTGAGAATGTATCACGTGACTTTGGCGGGAAATTTTCGCTCGCGCGCGCGCGTAATGAGATATGGCTGCCAACGTGCCGCTGTTACGAAATGTTTGCGTCTCACGGCTTGAAACGGTTCAGAATGTTGCTCAGAATGACGATGCATGATTTTCGTAGGTCAGGCACGGCCAGATTTATAGGGTTGGGAAAATACAGGTAGGAAAATATAACTTTCCTGGTCGTCAGTTCCAGATGAGTCATAGCTTATCATAGGTCGATTTCCTCCCTATGGCCGGGCAATCTGCGCCAGCCCGGGCATCCAGTTTGGGTATGGGACGTCAGCTGCAGCGTTTGCTGAGAATGCGGACTAGTTTAGTAGCCATCTTTGCACGGAACATCGACCTGGTAGTCATGGCGGATCATGAAGTATGCGGCTATGGCGGCCTTTGCATGTAGAGCATCAGTATGTGTGAGATATGAGGGTCCCGGCCAGCGGAATCCGGGTAGGGCATGAACGAGCCAGGTACGACAACGTATTTGCGTGTTGTTTGCAGCGGAATACGTATCCCATGCATTATAAATGACGATTTTATCCATGCATATTTCAGCAAGTTCCATGCCTGTTGTAAAGAGTGGTATTAGCCCTGAAAGTGCCCAGTTTTTGGCATTTCTTTGGAGTATACCACTCCGTCAGTGCCGGTAGGCAACGTGTTTGTATTCCAGCACTTTTGGCAGCCTTTGATAGCTTGTTATAATGCATTATTGTGTTGCATGTCATAGATAGCTGTTTACACGCGCGTAACCCACACACATGTATGAGCACGTTATATAGGGGTAATGGGTTATCCGGGTGGTCTGACCCAAGGAAACCACCATTGGACTATCCAACTAAGTTGTCCAATGTTGGTATTGAGATTCCCTGCCCTCCCTGGGAAGTTAGGGTGGGGTAGACTTTTCCTTGGGGAAAAAAGATCGTCTTTTGGCCAACTTTGACTGGAGCTATCATCCAAATGCTTTGATAAAGCCAAGGTATTATTGCATATTCTGAAAGCCCTTGAAGTGTAGATACTCCTAGCATCTTGGTTGGGGGTATTTGGAGTTGTGGCCTGTGAGTTATGATTTTTTTCATTTTCAGGGGTATGAAAGTGCCAAAAATGGGTCAGCGGACTATGGGTTAATTTTTTTTTTCGGGGAAATGGGTATATTTTTGAGTATTAGCCAATTATGGACCAAAGAGGTGAGAGGGGAAATAAGTATCAGCGAATCCTGAATGAGATGGTCACACACGGTCACACACCGACGGTGTCACCTATGCGTGAATTCACAGCAAGATGTATTTCCGGGTAAATGGGTATTTTTTATTAACCAATAGGAATATCGTTAGGTTAAGAGGTACCATGACGTATCCGGCGGACCAGCTGGTTACCCACTGAGGGTAGTGTGATAGGGGAAAGGTTTAAAAAGGAGCATGATGTGACCAGGGGAGCCAAGTGACGCGCGTAAGGTCACCGACCGTGAGGAATGCACTAAGTCTGAAATACCCGGCTCATTCATGCCGGCGTCCCAGGACTGAGAGCATCATGGAAGAGCTCCAAGGGGCTGGGCCTGTCATTGTTGGGCCCGGGGTCCCACACCTTGTATTGTTCTTGCGCCAAGAGCCAAGCGCGACGCATCATGATTGCTGAGTTCCAGAGGAAGAGAAACCGCCTCACCACGGCGGCTTTGGTGTACTCGTGCCGCACTTTGAAAACCGTCTCGTTCCCCGGCCGGATAGTCCAGATCGCATATAGCATAGTACGGTCATAGTGCGTAGCCATACCAAGGCTAGTTGACTGTCGGACAACTCATCCCCTGGGGTCCCCGCCATACCGAATATGATACAACGCACTGATAGCGCTAATGCATGTGGAATGTGGTAGCGTGGTCCATGCGGACCATACGTTAATTAAACAACCATCATCATTGCCACACCGACCCCGCTCACTTGGCAGTAGAGAAAGCGGTGCTCAATTGTTTCCGAGGGGAAGGTGCACAGGCATGTCGCATCGTGGTGAAACCGACTGCTGCTGAGGGTCGCGTTTACCCCGATTAACCTGTGCACAGCAAGATGTATCCTAGCAATCGATCGCATGCCAAGTAGCCTCGATGGAGTGGCATAGGGGGATAGCACATTACCAGATACGACATGGATACTTCAACGACATGGATACAAACACCTACAGTACTGATCAGAACCTATTGTACTGCTGTATTGTTGTTGTTGTTGTGTCCCACGCCGCACATGGGCAGCAGAGAAGCTACACTCGGCCGTTGTCGGTGGCCGAGGGCCGGATATATCTATTTAGTACAGTTACCCAGCCCCCCCGGCCCCCCACGTTTAAGATTGGGGTCAGAAAAATCCATGGCTCACGATCTTAAAGAATCGTACTACTTTGATTCGATTCTACTAAGTAAGATACTACATTCTAATAAAATTATACTCATGCTAGTAGAGGTCAAATCCAGAGTCTCATGATCTAAAACCTACTAAGAATCTTAAACTGAACGTGGGCCGGGGGGGCGGGGGTGTACTACAGTAGCAAAAAGACTCTCTGCGGCCCACTTGTTACTACGTCCCTGCCCAGACACACCTAGCCTGAGCTACGTAGCGAAAGACCCTCCTTGCCGGAATTAGGAATAATTCAAGATAGCCTAAAGTAGGTTGCGCTTCACGACGTGAGTCGTGAGATATCTGGCATCACGGCTTAATGCCAAGCTAATTAGTTCACACTTATATTGGCTAGCAATACCAATTACAAATGGATAATGCCCCGGGCTCAATGTGTAGGCGTATTCGCACTTATCATTCATTAAACCAAGAGGACGAGACCCTCGTCCTCGGACCAATTTAACCTACAGTAGGTTGGTTGCGGCGCAGATACACGCCAATTTCCCTAGAACAATCCGAGTCACTCATTCCACGTAGGATCCGGGCCGACATCGACCCTCAACTATAGGATCCACGCCTAGAACTACTGACGGACTCAGAACTGGCGCGGCGCCACGGCGCCGGCCCCTAAAAGGACAACCTAGGACCAAAATAACTAGTCCAATTCACACAATAGCCAAGGTCCATAAAACCCAAGTCCAATAGACCAAACAGCCTTAGTAATTTATTCCATTGTTACGTCCGACCAAAAGGGCAGGGACGTAACACTCCTCCCCCCCCATGGGGGTCGGTAGTCCCTACCGTACCAGTGAGATTGGAAAAACAACGCTACTATAAGAGTACTATGTCCCAACCTCGGTTCACCCGCAGGTTAGTAATACCAGTTCCTCTAGAAGTTGATACACAGGACCAACTCTGACGTAGTAGTAAGACTCTGATGGTGACTGGATCAATCCGCTATCCGTCACGAAAACTATTCTAACCACTCTAGCGTCCGCCGCTAGTGGCACGTCGCTGCGACAGGACTTCAGTGAGGGCCCTACGCCCCGCGTGGGTCATCTGTGAAGTCATCACCCCAGGGTGCGAACACAGGTCAACCTCAAAAGCCACTTGGTAGCCTGGGGACACCTTCTGCCGACCCAGCCGGGACAGCTCCACCCACGACCCTCTGGGCTGCACAGAGACAGGAACCCAGCGAGGTACTGGGGATGGGTGAATAGGAGGGTCAGCGCCGACCAGAGTGCAATCGTACGTTATACGCGTTATACGGTCACGGTGGAGTATAATGTATAATACGGTATAATACGGTATAATACGGTATTATACGTTTTCGTACGGACACACTCAGAATACTCTGATTTTACACATTTTAAGACACCCACCATCAATCCACATGTTTTTAACACTGTTTTGGACATAATCCAAGGTTGCCCTACCCTCGGCTATACTCTATACGGTGGATATTGTGGACACGATCGATATATTGCATGTAATACTGAGAATGTAAACGTGCGCATGCATAATTGTGTGCATGTGTATAACTGTATATATGTGGCTTTATATTGGTTATGTTTACTTGGGTGCCTTCACTTTGATGCAAGTAATTATATATGGTAAAAAGGCCAGCAATAACTAGGGGACCGTGCAGTGGGCCAGCAAGGGGCCAACATGTTAAACATGGCTAAACAGGTGGGGATGTGATAATAAGTAACTCACATATTCTCACCTTCCATACAACAACCTTGTTTTCCAGCAGGCTGAAGAGCATGACAGGCGTCTATGAGCTCGCCAGCTCCTTGCAACGGTGATGCCGCTCCCAGGCAGCTAGGGTCCTTGACTACGCAATATAGAATGTCTACCGTGTGAAAACCTCCATACAGGAAGCGTAGCAAAGCCAGATAACTGCCCGATCAATTCTGGGTAGCTTTAGGAAGCATGGCATACGCAGCGTAAGGAAAACCATTGAAAGCTGCGGAAAATCTGATAGCACAACTGCAACAAGTGGAGAACAAAATAGCAAGAAAAACCCAGAAACGGCGCAAAAAGTTTCATGCCAGGTTCATTAAGAGCGCAAACAGACTGGGCGGTGACATGCGGCAAATCAACGTACCACGGCCGGCATTATTTCCTACCCAGGCGCGCAAGAAAAGCCAGCCAGCCATGGATGGATTAACCGCGGATCGCGCAGGCCTGAACGAAATCATTTTAGAAATGACAGGAAATGGCCGCAGATCGAAGATGCTTAGGTTATTTTCATGGTGTCCGTTACTAAACGGCTCTTGCTGCATCAAAATAACCCACGAATATCGAGTTCTACCGTCGCAGGCACACAATGTGCTAGATTATTCATCGCGGCCAAATTGTTGGATGAGACCCCCGTGCAAATCTGTACCAACAAAGGCAGCGAATTTGCAAATAGTGCAGATCTTGCTATGAAACATCATAATAGAACATCACTTTTAACCATCGGCTTAATTTTTTCGCCTGTCGCCCGCCGGATTAGCCATATTTTAACGGAACGCACGTCGCCATGGCCACCTCCGCACGGTGCGCGCACTGTGCACCACAATGTCAAAATAAGATCGCGTCGAGTTCAGACGGGTCAGTACTTATAGTAGAGATACGAAATCTGTGGCTTCAAATCGTTGCCCTGTCGTTCTGGCATCCTAGCCGCGCAAAACGTAAAAAAAACGCGGAAAACACGGCATCATACGGTATAATACGGTATTATACGTCATTATACGCTAAAACGTATTATAACGTATGAATCATACGCTCAAAGCCAGCGTATTACGTATTATACCGTATTATACCGTATTATACGGCGTATGATTGCACTCTGGCGCCGACCGATCCACCACCCCACAACGGTGCTCTCGAACAAAGTGCACCCCCATCATGAAAACCTCCATACGCACGTGATCATCGTTGATCGACACCGTCCGGGCCCCTACAATATCGGGCGCCACCAGATTAAGGAAGACACTCCCCTCCGCTGGAGCCACCTTGGGAGGCGTCACCACGTGCCCCACCCCGTCGACCTGATATCGCCAATCCCACCAGTCTTCGGACCCGAACCGCAAAGTATGCCCCACCGCAAGGGGAAAACGAGGGTCGTCGGGTTGCGGCAGGGGCAGGGGAACCCGGGGCAGAAAGGTGATCTCTACCTGTTCCCAGTAAGCCCCGCGATCCACCGCGAACCAAGGACCCGCTTGAAACACCAGAGGAGCGGGTAGGTGCGTACCCGGGGGAACCTGAAAAGCCGGAGGTCCCTCGAATGTCACACACAGCTTCTCCGTGCGAGGTCCTGGCCCACCATGTCTCACCGCTCTGCCCGGTACCGGCCGTATGAAGTCCCCCAATGACCACTCCTCGTGAGATGACCCAGGAGCTCTGGAAGCCGCATCATAGCCCACTGAGGTGGCCGCAGAATGATCGCCTTGCATGACGACCGTGCTGGACCATCAGGCGCTGTATCAGGTCCTGTCCTGATTGTACCGCAGCTACGAGCGCTTCCAGGCGCATCACGGGCTCCGCGGGTACCAGAATGTCCGTTCCGCTGGGGCCCTCCGCGACCCGAGTGTTACGCCGCAAGCCTCGGCCACCACCTCTACCTCTACCTGTCCTGATACTACCTAAACTAGTGAGGCTGCTTCTATATACACCCCTAGCGAAAGACGACCGAGACGAACCAGATCTCAATGCATTTACATATGTACTACTGTAATACGCCATAGGCCATTTAATCAAACCCGTTTACTCCAGGAAAAGAGGAAGGAAACACAACTACACTGCCGTGACCCAAGCCTATATGTGTCAATTCATTTAACACACGCCGAGTAACCACACAAGGAGTGGAACGTGCATAAATGGTCACCAACGGTCCAACAGGCTCGGGCCGACCTGCATGGCCCTCGCCTGCAGAAACACAGAAACACAAGCAGGTGCACAGATGCACGCCTGTCCACTACATTCTACAAAAGGATAAGGACCACTAATATAGTACGCGGCGCGGCGCCCAAAGGCACCCACTATACCACAGTACTGTTACGGGGACAATCATGTCCAAACTAGAACTGCACGTAACCTAGGAACAACCGAGGCCAAGGACCTAATTTACGTCCGTAACTACAACGAATTGTTACGCGACGTAACACCTCCCCCCCCACAAAGGTAGGGAGCCCTCTCCCTACGCCGAGAGGAGGGAACCAAAGGGGTAGGAAAATAATCCTAATGCACCCAGCACATACCAACACAATCGATAGACCATCCCAGATACAAAGCACCAATAGTTCACACGGTCTCCACCACCACGCCGGGTGGTGTAGGGTTAGCCAGCACCAAGCCTGGTGGTAGGTTCCCCTAACTGCCTGGAACGGAGTCCTGGCCGGGGGGGACGGCACTGGGCAGGACACACAGAGTAAACACATCAGCGCTAAGGACCAAGAACAGCCAATCAACTGGCCAGAATATGAGGGCGACTCTACATACCGGAGGGACAACACCCTCAGGTCGGGCCTAAGGCCCTCTATCTAGTGGCCATCCGTCTGGTAAGTGCCACGAGAGGCCAGCAGGACCTCCAGGTAGGCCTGGTAGTGAGCCACATCCTCGACATTGTCATGCCTATCTACAGTGAGGAAAACATCGGCCCACACGCCGTCAGGAAAGAGGCCCAGGAAGGCCCAGTAATACCTATGCTGCGTGAGGACGACCTGGCCACGGGCCCAGTCCAGAAAGCCACAGGCAAAGAGGCGAAGGAAAGGCTCTACCGCGATCAGGCAAAGGGCCCGCAGGAGGAGGCGATGGTACCGGATCCGAGGGCGCATACCCGTCGGGAAGAACAGGTCCACCAGGGGCTCCACGTTGGACGGCCACAACCGGATGTGCCGAACCTCGCGGGAGCGCCACCGACGAACACACTGTCGCGACCCGAATGTCTCTAGGTAGTCGCTGGCCGAGGAGGAGGGTGACCGCGGGAGTCTAGACCCTGGCCCGGGATAGGCGCCGGGCGGCGGGCATCCCACTCAAGGATGGGCTGGAGGACCGTAGTGTACGCCGCACCCGGCACCGCAGGAAACTCTACTGTAAGGGCATCCGAAGCCATAATGCCCAGAGGGGAGGGTAAGCCCACTGGAACCCACCGTAGGTGTCCAAGTCGTTGTGGCGCCTCGCCCAGCGATACAGGACGCGCCGGACCAGGATCTCACCCTCGAACACCGGATCAGCTAAAATAACCATGTCGAACGGAGGCCGATCAGTCTCAATGGGTAGGCCACGATCCCGGGCGCCCGACACACCTGGGAGAACCCGTAGGACATGGGAGAGATGGCAAGCTCAGCAGAGGCGCGCGGCAGGTCACACTGTCGGCAGGCGAGTGCGGACATACCATACCCGGAATGGGCGTGTCACGCGACTCCGGCGTCGCATGCACCACAGAAGGAGCCCTGTCCCGATCACCCTGGGACAACTCCCGGAGGGAATCGGCAGCGCGGGTGGCGCGAGGATCCTGACCGGTGGACCGAACAACCGCGGCCAAAGACCGCGAGGCCGAAGGAGGAGGGACCGGAGCAGGGGCCGACGCAGGGGCAGGAGCCGACACCGACGCAGGGGGCACTGGTAAAACAGGAGGTCGCGCCGGACCCGAAGCCAGAGAGGGCCGTGACGGACCCGCCATCGACGCAGGCGCGCCGGTCTCCGTTGCCGGTGCACCCTCAGGCCACATATTGAAGATAGGGCCCGTAGGGACAGGCAGCCCGGCATAAGATTGGTTACCATCCAAGCTCCAGTCGGGCACCGGGATCCTCTGCGGGGGACCACCCTCCCAAAGCCTGGGATGATCGCCCGTGTCGCTGAAGAAACCACGAACTGGCTGTGAGGGCGCAGCGGACGGCCCAGAGGGGGCGACGCGGGCACAGCCGAAGGGGCTGAAGGCTCGCGCCGAGGCGCGGGAACGTCGGCCGCAGGCACAGAGGCAACCGGAGGTGTCGGAACCGCAGCAACCGAAGGGGTAGGGGGCGCCGGCGAAACCACAGGTGCCGAAGAAACCGAAGGGGTAGGGGGCGCGGACACCACAGACACCCCACCTGGCGTGGCCGGAGTCTGCGCTTGGGCCGCCAGGAAGGCCCCGAACGCCGTGGTCAGGGACTGGATCTGAGCCTGCATAGCCGAGACCGTCGCCGAAAGAGGATCAGGCAAACCCGAAGGGGTAGGCTCTACTGCAACACCCGGGTCGACCGAGGGGACGACGGGACCGGAGAGGGAGGAACAGACGCCGAGGAGACGGACGCAGCGCTCGAGGCAGAATAATCTGGAGTATAATGTACCTCGGCTGGGGCGCCCGAAGGGGCAGGACCACTAACTGCTAGTCCCGCCGACTGATCAGCTATCTCCATGAATTCTACGGCCCGTAAAAGGTCGCAGGGGTTCTCATCTACCTCAGCATCACCCTCAGCCGGAAGCCAAGGGAACACCTCCCGTAGGCAGGTACGGCCCACAGGGTGGAGAGGTAGGAGAACACACGGCAACACCGGAGAACCGCATCTATCTGTCCCAAGGCGGGACAGCTGGAACCACACCCCAACAAACAGTGTCCGGCATCGTCGAACCCGTGCAGGACAAGCTGGTGCGGCTCATCAGGGGAAGGACCATACCACGTGACCCCGAAGAGGGCCGCCCTGACTAAGCCCGCATGTTGGGCCTGAAGGGCCGGCTGCACAACGCCACCCGGTAACTGATCGCGACACCCAGCGGCCCGGAAGGGCCTCGAAATACAGCTCAGGGTCCGGTGGGGGCGGGGACGGCAGCGAGCTCTCAGCCGGAGGGGTAGGCTCTGACATGACGGCTGCGGAGGGGAGGGGACAACCAACCATCCGTCGACAGCAGACATAACATAAGAGAGGAGAAGGTCTACAACTAGAGCTTATGCAGGGTTTTATACTCCTGCAGCAGGCGACTACACCCATCTAGCTCACTCTCAGTATACCAGACCTTATCTACCTCACTACGAGCATACATCCACTTCACCTTATACTGGCGCTGGGTACCGCGGCCTTTTTGATATCTCTATGGGCCACGATACCCTCTACCTCATCCTCTACCTCACCAGTATCCGGGTTATGCTCTAAAGGGGCAGGGGCTAATTCTCTACCAGCGAACGTGCTCTGATGATAGAGCTTCAGCTGGCTTCTATGAAAGGTGCGAGAGTGGGTCTGCCAAGAGGTAGGAATATCTATCTCATACAGAAAATTACCTACTCTAGACAACACACGGAAGGGTCCTAAGAAGGCGGGCCTAAGTTTCACTTTCAGTTCAGCTTCGAACTTATGAGCGAAGCGGCCAACACGGGGGCCTTCTACTAAGACTAAATCTCCTATTTCTATCTCAGGTGCTCTTCTATCTAATGAGGCACGCAACCTAGCAAGGTATTTGGCCTGCGCCCTATGGTACCCTGCAATAGCGTTGTCGTGTGCATTCTTCATCTTATCTAATAACGCCTGCACACCTTCTACAGTATCCCGGGACACATCATCCTTGTCCCTTAAAGGACTAGCTAAGAGAGAGGTAGGGGTAAGAGGTTGTCTACCAGTATCTAGGAAGAAGGGCGTATAACCATGCGCAGCCTGAGGGCAGTTGTTAAGGGAAAACTCTACCAAACATAGGTAATCCTCCCAATCACTCCCAGAGCCATTCACATAGTGACGCAGAGCTTCTTCCACTACCCTATTCAAACGTTCTACTAAATGAGACGAGGAGGAGTGGTAGGCAGTACCGAAGGTGACCTTGGTACCGATAGCAGCGAAGAACTGCTGCCAAAAATCAGAAGTAAATAACTTATCCTTATCACTAATAAACTGCCTACTCAAACCATGATATCTATATACGTTATTAAGGTATAGGCGTGCGCAATCGCGTGCGGTGAGTTCTAAGGGACACGGCACGAGATGACACATACGAGTAAAACGATCTACAAAAACAAGGATCTGGGCGTTACCTCTATCATTCTTCCTAAAAGGTCCTACAAAATCCATCATAATGGAGTCCCACGGCATGATGGGATCAGGTAAGGTCCTAGGCTCTGCTATCTGTCCTACATTGTTGGGTTTCATCTCCTGGCAAGATTGACAGGTTCTAACATACTCATCTACATCCTTTAAAAGGGAAGGCCAGTAGTAAGAGCGGGCTACTAGGTCCCGTACCCGTTTACCACCCTGATGAGCAGCTAAGTCATGCAACTCAAAGAGCAAGGAGGAGCGACAGATAGGAGGGACATACAGGCGCCATTGAGGGGGAGAATCTGCTATCTGCACATATAAAAATCCACCTACAAATTTACAAGGGTGCTTGCCTAATTGTTGGGGATGGGCAGCAATGGCAGCTAATGCTTCCGGCTCAGTGGCCGTAAATCTACTAATAAGACGTTCAAGATCAGAGGTAGGCATCGCTACAGAGGTATCCAGAACAGGTTTAAAGAGATCTCCTACCGCCTTGCCAAAGAGAAGGGGAGGTCCTAGAGGGACTATGTTTCATAAGACTTTCCTGACCTAGTCGCTATATGGCTAAGCGGTATAGAAATTTTATTTTTCCCCTCCCCCCCACCGAGACCACAGGAAGGGCCTCACACGGGAGAGAGAGTCCTACGTGAGAAAGGAGATCAGGCATGCGAACAGCTGTATGAAAGAGGTAGGCATAGGATTCATCATCAGGTAGTTCACCATACGGGGTTACACCCATAGTAGTAGGAACTAGAGTAGTATTGAGAACATCAAGGTCCTCGAAAAAGGAGTAATCTGCACGACGGAGAGTGCATCTGGTACTATGTTATCTACACCCTTAACATACTGAAGTTTAAAAGGGGAGAACTGTGCTAAAAACTCCATCCAGCGCGCTTGACGAGGGGTAAGGTTGGGTTGTGAGAGAAGATGGGTAAGAGGGCGGTGATCTGTCTGGATAACTAATCTATAAGGATCAATCTCACAGGGTTCATTCAGACAAACATCAAATTGAGCACCTTTAAGAAAGTGCTGCCACGCGTGGCAACAATACACCACAGCTAATAGTTCTTGCTGGTGTACGGGATAGTTACGCTCCGCAGGAAGCATTGTCCTAGAGATATACTCGATTGGCTGTAAGCCCTGACCCTGATCCTGGAGAAGGACGCCCCCTATAGCTACCTTGCTAGCATCTGTAGCTACAACAAAGGGTTTAGTAGTATCCGGTAGGATGAGTACGGAGGGGAGAGGAGTAGGGATTTTAGACACTGAAAAGCCGACTGACATTCACTACTCCAAACAAAGGGGATATCCTTCTTTAATAGATGATTAATAGGGCTGCTATAGTTGCGAAACGCGGGATAAAACGCCTATAGTAAGAAGCAATTCCTAGAAAACTACGTACACCTTTAACGTCGGTAGGGGTAGGCCATTCCTGAATTGACTTAGTCTTGTCAGGGTCGGTAGCAACCCCGGCATCTGACAGACGTGCCCTAAAAATGGGACACTCCTACCAAGCGAACTTTAGCACGGCGCGCCCATAAAGAATTTTCAGCCATGATTTCTAATACTTTCTTTAAATCACGTAGGTGCGTTTCAAAATCAGGAGAATAAATAAGGATATCATCTAAGTAAGCTTGAGCACAAGAACGGTCATGCTCAGATAAAGAAACAGAGGAGAAGGAAGGATCCTTTAAATCAGAGGACACTTGAGGAAGGTGGGAATTTCCCATAACAGGTCTAAGCACTTCATTCATTAACATTTGGAAAGAGGCAGGAGAGTTACAGAGTCCCATAGCCGCTACTCTAAACTGGTAATGCCCAAAAGGGGTAGCAAAGGCGGTTTTGTGGCAATCCTCAGGAGCTATACGTAGTTGCCAAAAACCATCCGCACAATCTAGTACTGTGAAACAGGTAGAACCTTTAACCTTATTAAATATATCATCAATACGAGGTAGAGGGTATTTAGACTTCACAGTAATATCGTTTAACTTCCTATAATCAGTAACTAGGCGAAACTTGCCATTTGGCTTAGGAACTAACAGGACACCAGCGGAGTAGGGGGAGTTACTAGGCTCTATCAATCCTGCTTCTAATAGTGATACTAAAATCTGTTTTAGTTCCTTTAATTCTGTAGGGCCCATTCTATACATCGGAGAGTGCGTAGGAACTGCACCGTCCTTGATAACTACACGGTGTAAAACAGAACGAGGAGGAGGATAAGAAGGAGTCTTTTCTTCAAATACTTTTGAGGAATCTATCACAGCCATGTATCTTACTATTTCATTTTCAGTAAATCCCACTCCTATTGTATCCACTGTATTTACATCTATATCCACACTATTATTAGTGATAGGTATCTCTTGTACTTCTAACTGAAGGAACATACATAATAGGTATCCATATTCCTTTAGTTCAGATCGCAATTCGTCATTGGACATTAATACTTCAGGTATAGGTCTCACAGGAGGATCAACAGGTGTAGGAGGAGTAATATCTACCAAGGATAAATTTTCTAATCTATAATGACGTTCTGGTACCCAGTAAGAGCTATCTGGAAACCAAATGACCATAGTATCATAATTAATAGTAATTTATTATCCTGGTGCCAATCTAATCCTAGTAATACATCAGCTGTAGTGATAGGGCCTATAGTGGCCGTCAGGTTGACCGTACGTCCTTGTATGACCAGGGGAAGGGACACCGTACCCGGGGAATGACTGGTGCGACCGTCAGCATAATGGACAGTGACAGTTTTTGTGTGAGGGGTAGGGACTAGTCCTAAACGCCTAACTAGGGCCTCGCTCACAAAGGAGCTAGCCGCACCGCTATCCACTAACACAGAGACATTCAAGAGTTCATCAGCATGCAGGAAGGGGTCTACAACAGTATGAGGGACGGGCCACCATTCAAGAACATAAGAGGACGCACACGTAGTGGTAGGGATGATTCAGCTCCTACAGAGGTTATAAAAACAGGCAAGCAAAAATTATTATCTGGGGTACTATCTAAGGACCTGTCCAGGTTACCCCCGGCTGACAGGCCTACTGTTCCCCCTCCCCCCCAAATCCATAGGAACGAACCCCGAAGAAGACCCTGGCGGAAAAGCCACTGCTGGAGGGTCACGAGGGATTGAAGAGGGTGCGGGAGCCTGATTATCATAGGGGAACCCTGGGGATCCTGTCTGCACAGCATTCAGCCTACTAGGGGTAGCTGAAGGAATGCGTCCTGAAGTGGGACGAATAGGAGCACGCTGAGGGGTACGAGGAGGGCGAGCGTCGGGATGAGGGGGAGCACCCGAAAGGAACTTGGGGCACTCACGTTTAAGATGACCTACTTCCTTACAATGATAGCAGGTGATATGAGAGACATCCAGAGCTGAAAGGTCAGTCACACAGATATCTAATTCTTCTACATAGGAGTTCTCCTCCTCAGGGGTAAGGCTAATATTATTAATACGGGAACGGGTAGGAAGAGAAGGTGTGGAGAAGAAATCTGCTACTCGTAAAAGATGCTGGCGCACATGCTTGAGGGGCAGGTCAGTAAAACGGTAGGCAGAGAACTGGCGCTTGACTTCACGCAATAAGGGTCTACTGAGGCCCTGAAGGAAGCGAGCACGTACTTCTGCACCCGACAAATCCCTAATTCGTACCATCTGAGCATCAAACTCTTTCATATATTCTTTGAAGGACTTGGTACCCTGCTGCAAGGTGCCAAAGGATAATCTATCCTGCCAATCTGCATCGGGAGGGACTAAATGGTTCTCTAAACGCTTGAACAATTCTGCTACAGAGTTTGGGTAGGCATGAGAGGCAAGAGACTCACACTGGATGAGGTTAGCAAGTTCAGGAGTAATGCAGGTAGTAAGATAATGAGGAACTAGTACAGCATCAGAGAGGCGCCACCTATTGTGGTTCTGCCAGGACTCTGTGTTCTGGGTGAGCAACATAATGAAGGTGAAAAACTGTTGAGGGGTAGACTTGACATCCAGCTTAGGAAGGTTGGCAAAGAGGGGAAGAGCAGGAGGCTTAGGGGGATTAGAAGAATCAGTTTTTCCCATAGGGCCACTATCTTCCACTGCTACATAAGCGGGATAGAAGGAAGGGATAGGAAAAGTCTTGGGTAGGGGTCTAGAGGGAGCCACCGTTTCAGGATGGTGCCCATAGGAGAAGGGGACAGTATATTGCTCACGAAGAGAGGAATAGGCAAAATGATCATAATTCCTATCATCTAGGGGCATGGTACTGAAATCATTATTAACTTCTAAATCAGCCACACGGGTAGGAACCTGGGCAGCCTCATAGGCCGTCTCAGGGTAGGACCAGGAAGCAGGTGGGTAAAAGGGAACTGCACTAGGGCGCCCAGAAGGGCCGACAGGGGCCGAGGTACGACCCGTGTTAATAGCAGGCATTGAAGGCACAGGGTGGGAAGGAGGCCTAGGAGCATTGTTAGTGTGTGAGGACCTGCTGGAGGGGTGAGCCAAGGTTGCAGAAGGGGCAGGGGCCTGGTTCACAACGAAAGAAGGTTCCTCACTAAATCTGACTTGGGAAATACGTTGTTCATAGGTAGGTGGGGTAATTGAGGGACGACGGCGACCACCAGCAACAGGAGAAGGAGGTGAGGTACGCAGAATACCTTGAGGGGTGAGATGGTGTACCGTTTCCAAGGAGTCCCGTCGGTTACCACGAGTATTGTTATTGTTATGTTATTAGTAGTAGTATTATTATTATTATTGGTAGGTATAGGCGACATATCTCCACCCACTGGATCCATCTTTAATTACGTAAAGGAATAGGAATCTAGAAGAAAGCAACAAAGGAAAAAGGAAAAACCTTGAAGGTCTGCAGCAGGAACAAAATTAAAATCAATCCTTTTTAACAACAGTAATGGATAGGGAACCAAACTCCAAAGTGAGAGGAGTATCTGAAGCAGATGCAGATGCAGCCCGTTTAGGGGGAGAAGAAGGAGGGGTAGCAAAGACTAGAGCTTCTACTGGAGGGCGACCATGAGGAATAGGGCGTACATGCAGGCCTAAATCTGTTTGGCTATGATCTATAAGGAACTGCTGAGCTTCTTCAAAGGACATAAATTTCTTATACCTAATTACGTTATATACACGATTCTGAACGATCTTCCTAGCGTCGGACCAAGAAAGGAAAATGGAGGACCATTGAGGCGTAATCACTACGTAATATTTAGCTAGACTATTATCGCTAGAAGAATGGGAAGGAGCAGTAAAAGATCGCCGTTGGCTCATGGTAACGCACCTGGTAGGTCTTGAGCAGTCAAATGAGGAGAACGAGGAGAAGGCGACTTATCTCGGGTGTCTGAAACCGAACCAGATTGACGACGCACGTAGGGACGATGTTTCCAGCGCCAGGTGGTCGTAAGTATCCGGTTTCAAGAATTCTGCGTCCGGCGAAGGGTCGTCTAAATACAAAGCAGGCAAGATGCAGAAAAAGGGTAATCTACGAGACGCTAGCCGTCTCTCTATCGTCGAACCAAAACCAGCAACTGTCTACGGCAGTAAACCATCTTTCTAAGGAAACAAGACGAGGAACAGGAGCTATATACGAAAGGATTTTCCGCTTCGAGCAGGTCTAACGTCTAGGCAGGGCGTGTCCTGAATCAGGCAGCACTATCCTCCTAGCTTGACGGCGACCCGCCCATTACCTGTCAAGTAGGTGTCGTCTTCTTTTTCCCAGCCGCGGAAGGGTTGATTCAATGACGTATGTTGCAAAGGATCGTCGTCTCGCTCTCTATCTAAACTACCTCCGAGTCCATTGTTACGCCGCAAGCCTCGGCCGCCACCTCTACCTCTACCTGTCCTGATACTACCTAAACTAGTGAGGCTGCTTCTATATACACCCCTAGCGAAAGACGACCGAGACGAACCAGATCTCAATGCATTTACATATGTACTACTGTAATACGCCATAGGCCATTTAATCAAACCCGTTTACTCCAGGAAAAGAGGAAGGAAACACAACTAAACTGCCGTGACCCAAGCTAATATGTGTTAATTCATTTAACACACGCCGAGTAACCACACAAGGAGTGGAACGTGCATAAATGGTCACCAACGGTCCAACAGGCTCGGGCCGACCTGGCCCTCGCCTGCAGAAACACAGAAACACAAGCAGGTGCACAGATGCACGCCTGTCCACTACATTCTACAAAAGGATAAGGACCACTAATATAGTACGCGGCGCGGCGCCCAAAGGCACCCACTATACCACAGTACTGTTACGGGGACAATCATGTCCAAACTAGAACTGCACGTAACCTAGGAACAACCGAGGCCAAGGACCTAATTTACGTCCGTAACTACAACGAATTGTTACGCGACGTAACACCGAGGTGGAGTCTCTGCCATGGTGCGTCGGCACGGTTCCTCCGCAGAAGGGTGCGAGGGTCGGCCCGACGAAGTGGGCCGGGTGTGACCCTCCGCAGGACGTGGCATTGATGAGCCGGCTGGTGCAGGCCGGGGACGTGGTTCCAGGGAGACCAAGAAGGTAGGCTCCGGTGGTTCCAAGGAGACAAGGAAGGTAGGCTCCTCTTGGCCCACATCCGTCGGAGGACCTACGGGGGCCACAACCGGGGGCTCGCCCCCGGCCGGCTGTTCTGTCCTAGCCGGAACTGCTCCCGTCGTATCCGACCGCGGTCGCCGAGACTCTCGCTCCAATTCCACCGCCGACCCCCACGTGCGCTCCCAGTGCCGATCAACCGGGCGACGAGGTGGTGGTGACGCGCGGCGGGCAGGGCGTACCTCCGTTCCCGAGTCCGAACGGGAACGCGAGCGCGATGACGGTGAGGGCGAGCGCCGACGTGCAGGCCGGTCTGGAGCACGCCGAGAAGCTGGTTGGCTGCCCCCGCCCCAACCCGTGGGCCGCGGGCGAGACCCTCGCCCAGAGGGGCGCCCCCAGCCCAGCGCCGGCGGTGGCGCCTCGAAACGCGTCACAGGACGATGTCCTGCGCCGCCCTCCAAGGAGCCCCCAGAAGGTGGATCCCTTGGAGGAGGACGAGGAAGAGGGCGGGGAGGGTAGTCATCAGAATCGGAGTCGTCACCCTCGCTCCCATCATCCTGGTCCTCGTCGTCCATCGCCACGATGCGATCCAGGGCCTGCCGTAACGAGTACTGACCCACGCGCATACACTTCTCGCCCCGCAACGCCCCTTCAAACGGGAGGTATCGAGGAAAGTAGTTCTCCAGATGCTTCCGCACCTCGGGCGGAATTAGGAGGAGCAACAGCCGTGGAAATACCAGACCTGCATCCAGCGTGTTCACGCACGCATGACACAGGCACCCCCGCTCATGGGTTTCCCAGTCGATACCGACCACCACGCCGTCGCGCTCGGCGGTGCGGGTCTCGATCTTGAACCCCACATTTCTCCGCACGAACCATCGAAAATCCTCCAGCTTAGCGGGGCCGACCCGCGCCAGAATGGAATCGGCGCGGAGATCTGACGGCATCTGGTTACGGCGCCGACGACGCCGCTCCACCAAGTCACCCGCCCGACCATAGTCGCGCACGAACACTCGGGGGTTGAATGTCTCCTCATTCAGCTCCTTCACTAGCTGCAGCGCTCGCGCGTCCGGAGCTTCGGGTCTGGACGACGTCTCGTGCCGGCCACCTGTTACGTCTTGGATATCTACCTCCACCTCTACCTCTAATGGGCCTGATACTACCTAAACTGGTCAGGCCTCCTCTACTCAAACCCCTAGCGAAAGACGAACGTGACGGAGCTGATCTCAATGCATTAACGTATGTGTTACTATAATACGCCATACAACCATTTACCAAAACCCGTTTACTCCAGGAATAGAGGAAGGAAACACAACTACACTGCCGTGACCCAAGCCTAAATGTGTTAATTCATTTAACACACGCCGAGTGCACACACGAGGGGTAGAACGCGCATAAATGGTCACCAACGGTCCAACACGCTCGGGCCGACATGGCCCTCGCCTACAGATGCACGCTGGTCCACTACATCTACAGATGCACGCTGGTCCACTACATTCTACCAAAGGATCAGGACCACTAGTAAAGTACGCGGCGCGGCGCCCAACGGCACCCAATGTGCCACAGTACTGTTACGAGGACAATAATGTCCCGGTAGGAGCTTACACGTAAACCTAGGGACAACCGAGGCAAAAGACCTAATTTACGTCCGTAACTACAACGAATTGTTACGCGACGTAACACCTCCCCCCCCACAAAGGTAGGGAGCCCTCTCCCTACGCACAGGGAGGAAAACAAGGGGTAGGAAACCTAATGCACCCAGCACACACCAACACAGTCGGCAGACCATCCAAGATACAAGACACCAACGTATTAACTCGGTCTCCACCACCACGCCGGGAGGTGTAGGGTTAGCCAGCACCAAGCCTGGTGGTAGGTTCCCCTAACTGCCTGGAACAAAGTCCTTGCCGGGGGGAACGGCACTGGGCAGGACACACAGAGTAAACAAATCAGTACCAAGGACCAAGAACGACCAGTCAACTGGCCAGAACATGAGGGCGACTCTATATACCGGAGGGACAACACCCTCAGGTCGGGCCTAAGGCCCTCTATCTAATGGCCATCCGTCTGGTAGGTACCACGGGAGGCCAGCAGGACATCCAGGTAGGCCTGGTAGTGAGACACATCCTCAGCATTGTCGTGCCTATCTACAGTGAGGAAAATATCGGCCCACACGCCGTCAGGGAAAAGACCCAGGAAGGCCCAGTATAGTACCTATGCTGCGTAAGAACGACCTGGCCCCGGGCCCAGTCCAGGAAACCACAGGCAAAGAGGCGTAGGAAAGGCTCTACCGCGATCAGGCAGAGAGCCCGCAGGAGCAGGCGATGGTACCGGATCCGCGGGCGCATACCCGTCGGGAAAAACAGATCTACCAGGGGCTCCATGCACGTTGGACGGCCACAACCGGATATGCCGAATCTCGATCACGGGAGCGCCACCGACGGGCACACTGTCGCGACCCGAACGTCTCGAGGTAGTCGCTAGCCCGGGGAGGAGGATGACCCCGAGAGTCCAAACCCTGGCCCGGGATGGGCGCTGGACGACGGGCATCCCACTCTAGGATGGGCTGAAGGGCCGTGCTGTACGTGGCACCCGGCACCGCAGGAAACTCTACCGTAAGGGCATCTGAGGCCATAATGCCCAGAGGCGGAGGGTAAGCCCACTGGAACCCGCCGTAGGTGTCCAAATCATTGTGGCGCCTAGCCCAGCGATACAGGACGCGCCGAACCAGGATCTCACCCTGGAACACCGGATCAGCTAAGATAACCATGTCGAAAGGAGGCCGATCAGTCTCAACTGGTAGGCCACGGTCCCGCGGCGCCAGACACACCTGGGAGAACCCGTAGGACATGGGCGAAATGGCAAGCTCGGCGGAGGCGCGCGGCAGGTCACACTGGCGGCAAGCGAGCGCAGACATACCATACCCAAAGACAGGCGTGTCGCGCGACTCCGGGGTCGCATGCACCACAGAAGGGGCCCGATCCCGATCGCCCTCTGCTAACTCCCGAAGGGAATCGGCAGCGCGAGTGGCGCGCGGGTCAGAGCCACTGGACCGAACAACCGCAGCCAAAGACCGCGGGGCCGAAGGGACAGGGGCCGACGAAGGGGTAGGAACCGGCACAGGCGCAGACGGCGCCGGTACAACAGGGGGCCGCGTCGGACCCGATGCCGCAGGGGGTCGCGACGGACCCGCCTCCGCAACTGGCGCGCCGGTCTCTGGGGGCGGAGCACCACCAGGCCACATGTTGAAAATAGGGCCCGTGGGGACAGGCAATCCGGCATACGACTGGTTACCGTCCAAGCTCCAGTCAGGCACCGGGATCCTCTGCGGAGGACCGCCCTCCCAAAGCCTGGGAAGACCGCCCGGGTCACTGAAGAAACCCCGCGAGGGCGGCGCTGACGTGGTGGGCGGCTCGGACGCGGCGGCGACCAGTGAACGCCAATACGCCGTATAATACGGTAAATACGCCGTATTATACAATACGGCGGGGTTTGGCGTACTAACGTACTAGAAATACGGCGTATTGCGTTCTCAACGCCAATACGGCGCATAATACGTATTTTTCGCGTATTATACGGCGCCCGGCACCGGAATTTGGCGCCAGAGCTAGTTTTGGCGTAGCTCATGCAGCCGACAGCCTTGCGCGCCAAAAGTAACCGCCGCTACCGAAGCTGAGGCTTGAGGCCGCTAACACTAAACATGCAAAAGGTGCTGCCGCCTGTGTACCGGGCAGTTTGGTAGCACAGTGCTGGCATTTACTAGCTGCATGGAAAGAAGAGCGATGGCGCACGGTCGAGGCAAGGAACCTGCCCTCGAAATAGACTACGATGACATGTCAGAGTCGGAGTACGAAGAGGCCAAAGCACGACATCTTGCTAGCTTGGAGTTAGATGAGGATGCCGACAACAATGACGGTGGGGACGAGGAGCCTACTGGCCCCGACAACAGTGGGGACGAGGGGGGAGGTGATTCAAAGCCGGCCAAGGCTACCGTTTGGGAGTTTGTCAAGAAGGAGCGCATTGTAGTCAAAGGCTTGCTGACGAACAACTACAAGCAATCCTGCCTTCAGTGCGGCGCAACCTGGAGGGGAAGCGCCACTAGGGCAAAGCTCCACATCGTGGGCCCGCCTTGGTGCCGGGATGTGAAGCCTTGCCCCAATCCGCCGAAGGTATATAAGGCGCATTTGCAGGGGATTTTCAGGGCCGCGGACCTGAAGAGGCGTGGCCAAGCGGACCACATGGAGCTCGTGACCAAGCGGCAGCGACTCAACTGTGATGGCCTCGTGGAGGGCAGCGCCTCTGAGCACTTGGCACGACGCCCAGGTTGGCTCTTCACAACAGCACAGCTCGAGCAGACCTGAGGCATCCGAGGAGGGCCTGACCATACCGCAGATGATGAAGCTGGACAAGCTGCAGCTGGACCTTGCACTGTGCAAGGGTATGATTTCTGCTGGTATCCCTTTCAATGTCCTTAACAATGATGCCTTTCGTGCTGCATTGACCAGCATCAGCCTGGGGGGGGGGCCTTGGTCAAACTCGGCGGGTACAAGCCGCCCGCGCCCACCACGATGAGGACTCGCGACGTCCCCCTTGTTGCCGCCGAGGTGGAAGCGCAGGTTGTTACTCGCCTGGAGCTGGCCAACACCACGGGTGGCACCCTGATCACAGACGGGTGGAAAGACTGCTCTGGCAATTCGCTGATCATGACTGTGTTTCAGCTGCCAGACTTTGTGTACTTCCTAGGAAGCGACAATGTCACCGGCAGGACCAAGACTGCCGCCTTCCTCACGGAAACCCTGCAGCCCCACATCGAGAAGATCACTGCAGGCAAGGTGGTGCAGCTGATTACGGACACCGCGAGCGTCATGGAGCTGATGAAGCGCAATATTGAGGAGATTTATCCGAACATCATCATCTCCCATGCAGTGTGCATCGCACAAGCTGGACCTCCTGCTGGAGGACATCGCCAAGGTGGACCCCATCAAGAACGTGCTGGAGCAGGCACAGCAGGTGGTGGGCTACGTGCGGTCCCACGAGAAGGTCAACCATCGCATGATCAATGCCGCGCCTGGAACCCTGGAACTCAAGAACTACGGCGAGACCCGGTTCGCCACGAGGTAACACAATTGTATATGCTTTATTGAATGCTATTGCTATTCAAGCTTGCCTGCTAGTGCTTCAGTGCTACTTGCCGGTTGCCTTCCCATTTTCCACAAGCCTTGTTTTCCATTGATGCCTGATGCCGGCTACTTGCACATCAATCCGACATCTCTCTCCTTTCTGCTTGTGGGTGGGCAACATTGCTGCCTCATACCCCCTGTCCAACGCTTGCATGGCCAGGTACCTTTCGGCCATGAGTGTGCAGCAGAACATGACGGCGCTGATGATTACCTTCAAGGACGCTGCGTTGGAGAAGTACGCCATGCTGCAGCGCTGGGCAGTGCCGTGGGCGACCATCAAGGCCATAGTCTTGTCCCCAGCCTTCTGGGCCAACCTGGACATGGTCGTGACCATGTTTAAGCCTATGCACGAGGTGCTGCGGCGCACCGACACCAACACGCCCTGCACGGGGTGGCTGTACAACGCCATGGCCGACCTCCGCACGCAGCTCAAGGAGGTGGCTGCGCTGCCGGCTGAGCTGGCAGAGGAGCTGGATGGCATTGTGATGACTCGCTGGGAAGAGCTGCACTCTCCCATTCACGCTGCAGGGTACCTGCTCAACCCAGCCTTCTGGATGGTCGACCCCCGCGGGCACGAGGCTGAGATCAAGGAAGGCTTTCTCATCTGCTGCCGCAAGCTGCTGTCATCCTCCAAGGTGGCCCGCGCGATGAGCCAGCTCACCCAGTACCACACGAAACGTGGCAGCTTCGGCGCCCCAGAAGCCATTGCGGCCGCTTTGCATGTCGCAAATGGCAAGCTGGAGCCGTGGGAGTGGTGGATGACGTGGGGAGATACCACCAAGGAGCTGCAGGACGTGGCGATGAAGGTGCTGGCCCAGCCGGTCTCCAGCGGTGCTGTGGAACGTGTCAACAGCAGCGCTGGGTGGATCAAGAGCCTGCGTCGGAACCGGATGAGCCACATCATGCACAACAGGCTCATCAGCACACACCACAACCTGCAAGCTTTATCAAAGCTGAAGGAGATTTCCGATGAGGATGCCCTGGAGGCATAAGCCTGTTTAGTTTGCTGGCCTAGATTTAGAGTGCCGTGCATGGTGGCGCTAGAGCTTGGGGCTGGCCACTGGCTGGCCAGCCGGCAGCTCGCCTCATTTGTACGTGGCATGTGTACTTTGCTTTTCAAGTGGTAGGACGTAGGACTCACAATCTCACATCATGATTGTTAAGCCTCCCACGGTCCTTAATTTAGGACAAAGTCCTAAATTAAGGACCAATTTACTATAACCGAGGTACCGGGGGGGGGGGTCACTATATGGACCGTACCCCATGTGGACCGTACCCGGCATGATGTACCCGACCCGTGGTACCGGCACATGGTACCCGGATTCCGTACCCGGGTACCGGGTATAATGGCGGGAAAGTAGGTACCTCGACCAAAAATATAACCGATTTTGGAGCGAAAAAGTGGGTGCGGGAATGATCTGAGGTGGATATGGCGACCTGACAATCGTGGCCGGCGTTTTCACGTGCGTTTATCATTTCGGGCGCCCAGTAGCAAAAACGAAAGGTCGTTAGTTATGCTTAAAGGCTGTGAAATTTTCTGCGCAAGTTTTTATGTGTAGCGCTGTAGCACAGCGGCACAACACAAATGGGTCGCAGATCGCCTGCTCGCGGAGGGTCGATTTTGGCACAAACATGTTAGTGTATTAGCAATGGTGGTGCGAATCAAGCCAGGAAATTTTTGTGGACGATTTTGATTATAGTCTGGAGTTTATAAACGGAGTATTTGACATGGAAGCGCCTGGGCCGTGATATTCTTGCCCGATTTCCATTGTTGACCATGTTTTAGGGACGTTCAGGCTGGGCAGCGAGCGCACCTTATAGGTCTTCACTTTCGGTATTTCTTGGACCTAGAACGCAGCACAAGCGTGGTTTATATCATTTTCGAACCGGTTGGCCAGCTTTGGTGCGCTCAGCTCTCGGAAAGCTGACCTCGCTGCGGATTTCAGCGACTTTTTTGCAACCATCTGGAATGAGGCGACGTAAGTAGCAGGTACGTGCCGGGGTGCCCTAGATCATGAGTGTAACTGGCAACGCTGTCGTGGTGTTTTGAGTCAGTAAGCTATGCCTAAAAAGAGGGGACGCTCTCTGTGCACATAACTGTCACACATAGTTGGTTTACGTCATACAATTTTTTACGTCTCTATCTTCGTCGTCCGCTGCAGCTAAAACACACATGCGTAAGAGCAGTTTTACTCATGTGTTAGTTATAAACCATGGTCCTATGGCCTGCAGTCGTTCAGGGTGCTCTCAGACAGTATATACAATATGGTTTACGTGTTACATGCACCCTGAATTCGCTCACAAAGCGTTGCATGTTAGCACAACGTTGTTCTGTAACTTGATTTGGCTGCATTCATGTGTTAGTTGCAATGCAAATGCAATGTTTTTTCATCGCTGGGTGGTGGCCAGCATGTCCGTGATGTCAAAGAAGGTTTGGCATATGCTTAGAGAAAGTTTACCGCAAGGGGTGGGCCATGTTCAAGCCGGGCAACCTCAGCAACCATGCAACCGTATATTGCATTACCTGCACCATCTGTGACACCGTTAAGCACGCGTATATATAGAGGCAGCCACAGCAGGGTATGGCCTTGTTATACGCTGCCCCGCCATCCCAAGGCCTCGTAGGGTCCCCTAGCGCTTGTAAGATGCTCAAGGGACCGTGTGGATAGCATGGTCATGCGTTGACACTAATTGGTCCTATTGGTCCTAAATTCTCATTTTGACCAAATTCGCGGTTTGAGGCCTGCCATGGGCCAGGGTCCATTCAGGCACTAAATGTAATTATTTGAACCCAGGTTTTTGTCCAAAATTCAAAAAGTGTGTTATCTGTCAGTGGTAAAAATGCCAGGGTCAAAATTTGATGTTTGCACATATATTTTTTAATTCAAACTGGTCCTAAAATAAGGACTTTTCTTGGGAACATGGACAATGATGCATGTTTATGGCATGTTGCATGACATTGTATGTATGGCAATGATGGTGGTGGCTGCCTGCATATGTGTTTATGGCATGGTGCATGACATTCAGAGTGAGATCATACGCCGTATAATACGGTATAATACGGTATAATACGTAATACGCTGGCTTTGAGCGTATGATTCATACGTTATAATACGTTTTAGCGTATAATGACGTATAATACCGTATTATACCGTATGATGCCGTGTTTTCCGCGTTTTTTTTACGTTTTGCGCGGCTAGGATGCCAGAACGACAGGGCAACGATTTGAAGCCACAGATTTCGTATCTCTACTATAAGTACTGACCCGTCTGAACTTTCACAATTCGACGCGATCTTATTTTGACATTGTGGTGCACAGTGCGCGCACCGTGCGGAGGTGGCCATGGCGACGTGCGTTCCGTTAAAATATGGCTAATCCGGCGGGCGACAGGCGAAAAAATTAAGCCGATGGTTAAAAGTGATGTTCTATTATGATGTTTCATAGCAAGATCTGCACTATTTGCAAATTCGCTGCCTTTGTTGGTACAGATTTGCACGGGGGTCTCATCCAACGTCAATTTGGCCGCGATGAATAATCTAGCATGCATATGTGTGCCTGCGACGGTAGAACTCGACATTCGTGGGTTATTTTGATGCAGCAAGAGCCGTTTAGTAACGGACACCATGAAAATAACCTAAGCATCTTCGATCTGCGGCCATTTCCTGTCATTTCTAAAATGATTTCGTTCAGGCCTGCGCGATCCGCGGTTAATCCATCCATGGCTGGCTGGCTTTTCTTGCGCGCCTGGGTAGGAAATAATGCCGGCCGTGGTACGTTGATTTGCCGCATGTCACCGCCCAGTCTGTTTGCGCTCTTAATGAACCTGGCATGAAACTTTTTGCGCCGTTTCTGGGTTTTTCTTGCTATTTTGTTCTCCACTTGTTGCAGTTGTGCTATCAGATTTTCCGCAGCTTTCACTCTGGGCTCCAACTTGGGTAAAAAGTGGGGAATTGTGGGTAAATCTAGGGTAAATGCCGGGTAAAAAATTTTTACCCAAAGGTAAAAACAGGGTAAAGGGAATTTGTGGGTAAAAACAGATGAAAAAATTACCCCGTTTTTACCCAGTTTGAACTCGGTATGCCATAGTGTTGGGCAAAAAGGGGGTAAAGTTTTACCACCTGGTAAAAAACAGGTAATTTCCGTTTTACCCACCAGGTAATTTCGGGGTAAAACTTTACCCACCAGGTAAACTAGGGGAAAAGAACAATTTACCCATATTTACCCTCTTTTTCCCCGAGTGGGCCGGGTGCAGGTGCAGCCCACCCTGGCCCTCCCATCAAATGACATCGAGGCTTGACCTGAAACTTGTTGCACGTTGCTACTAGGATAAAGGGACGGAAAGAATTTCAGCACCGACGGGGGAGTTCAGCAACGGACGGAAGGAATTTCAGCGGCGACGGGCGACGGGCTAACGGAACCCCATAAACGGTCGGCCCACCAATTTGCTGCGTTCTGCGTCGCGGCCCAATCACGAAATTTCAAATTTTGATGGCCGCGGGATGACGTTATGGCTGTCGCAGCGACCTGTTTAGTTGGTCGTCCCTGATGTGCAGCTACGTTTTCAGTGTTGGAGGGTTGGAAACGGGGTTTGAAAGGACAAACGCTCAGTTATTTAGTGACGGGTCTTTGGAACTGCTGGACTGTTGGTGCCGTAAGCTCTTGGAGAGGGTTGCTAGGAAGACGAACTGTCAGGGTAGGATGTGGCACCGGTCTGACGCCTGGTAAAGCTGCGTTTTTTGTTTGCTGGGCTTTTGAACGGTGATGAATGCATATTTTTGCTTCCAGGCGGTCCATTTCCATTGTGTTCACGCGAGGAGGGGAGAGGGGATAGGGAGGGGCCGTTTGCTTCCCGGGCGGTTCCATGGATCATGTCCCGCCATATGCACATATGCCACCGTCTTTTGCGCTCGGTTTCCTTTTATTTCGGTTTCGCCGCTTTGGAACGTCGTTTCATGCATTAATATGCTTCGAGGCCGTCTCTTTGCGTTGTGTTTCCGTCAGCAGCGGGAAAGGAGGCCCGGTTTGCTCGGCCATCACATTCGTTGCGTCTCTTCCCGGATGGGAGGTATGCCTCCCGCTCTTGGTTGCTGTATTTCGATGGGGAATGCTTTCGAATGCCTTTCCATTCTTTTCCCTGCACCCACGCAGTATTTTTCCGTTGTGTTTCGGTGAGCCACGGGAATGGAGTCAGCGTAGGCTTAGCGAGCCTCTCCGGTGCGTCATTCCCTGTCGTGCAGGTGTGTCTTTGTTATTCTAACCGCCAGATCTGTCGTATTTCGACTTGGAGTGTCATGAAATGTCCATCAACTGATTTGTTGGCAGATTTTGGCTGGGGCAGGTACCGCTTCGGCATGTGCTCCACCATTGGGACATGGCTGCAACTACCCCAGTCACCTGCCACCCATCTGACTTGGGCCAACTCATCCCCTTTCTTGTGTTTGTTGCTTCTGCATGGGCTGTTTTGAAAGCAGGTATGCTGCCTGCGGGGGATGGCCCAGACGCGGCGTGGTATCATGAGCATCAAGCGCGGCTAGGCAAACGGCCGGGGATATAAGCTCTGGATGTTGATTTTGATTTGGTTTTGTAACTTTTGATGATCAGTTTATAAAGGACCGTAAGGCGGCTTTTAATTTTCCATTCTTCTCCATTTTCCCTTCTAGTTTATGGAGCTCTGCACATGCTTCCCTCCTTTATCGAGGATCGCATTAACGAGGAGAGCATGGTAGACGGTGTGCCTTACATTGGTTGCTCAAGTAACAATGTGTGTGCCCACGTCCATGTGTGCATGCTCTCTCCCATTCCCTAGGTTCATGGGACACTAGTTTCCCTCGTGCTTTGTAATATATGGCTAGCTTGTTACCTTGGAATGTGAGTTATGTGCGCTGAAATTAAAGCCCATTAGGCGGTGCATGGTATGCGGTGTGCCTTATTGGTTGCTCAACTATGTGTGTGCCCTGCACGTCCATGTGTGCATGCTCTCTCCCATTCCCTAGGTCCATGGGATGCTAGTTTCCCTCGTGCTTTATAATATATGGCTACCTTGTCACCTTGGAATAAGTTATGTACGATGAAAACCAATTAGGCGGTGCATGGTGTGCGGTGTGCCTTGTATTGGTTGCTCAACCATTTGTGTGCTCACGTCCATGTGTGCATACTCTCTCCCATTCCATAGGTCCATGGGACGCTAGTTTCCTCGTGCTTTATATAATATGGCTACCTTGTCACCTTGGAATAAGTTATTTACACCGAAAACAAAGTAGGGGGGTGCATGATAGATATTGGTCGGTGGTTCCAATCATCTTTAGCAATTTGACTTTTTGTAATGTATGAATGCTTAGATGGAGACGTGCCCATATGAATGACTTGGATGTATGGATGTTAATTAACTTTGTTTCGATATCGGATGTTTTTTGTGCATGCGGCATGAACCTTTGTGTGCTTGCAGAATTAACATTGATCTCCAAGGTTGGCATTGGGCCACATGCTCATCAAGGGCAGCGACTAGTGGCGTTTGACGCCTTTCTAGAGATTGATGCATACGTCCAGACCAAGTGCTTGAAGACAGCAAATCGACTTTCGGGGCATTTGTTGCCTAATACAGTAGTTCATACTAGAGTTCGCGCTTTATGGCATACATAGTCAAAACGTGAAGGGTTGTGCGTCCATGCTTGGCCATATATGTGAAACAACCAACATGGTTGTCCACTCATGAATGTGTTTCTTGTTTAATGTTAAAATGGATATTATAATTGCAAATCAATTTCAAAAATGAATATTCATGTGAGCAAATTTGGTAAAACTAGAGTAAAGCTAGGCTAAAGCGTCCTTACCCCATATTTACCCCACATTTACCCCAACATTACCCCATCTGGAAACCTCGAATACACTAGGGAAAGTATGGGTAAAAATAGGGGAATTAGGGGGTAATAATTTTTACCCGATTATTCCCGGCATTTTACCCCTTTTTTTTGGGTAAAAAGGGGGTAAAAATGGGGAAAACGTGGCAAAAAGCGGGTAAAAAAAGATTCCCCTTTTTTTACCCAGGGTAAAAAGAGGGGAAAAACCAGGGTAATATTTTACCTTCAAGGGTAATATTTCCCCATGTTTACCCTCTTTTTCCCCTTGTTTACCCTCTTTTTCCCCACTTTTTACCCAAGTTGGAGCCCAGAGTGTTTCAATGGTTTTCCTTACGCTGCGTATGCCATGCTTCCTAAAGCTACCCAGAATTGATCGGGCAGTTATCTGGCTTTGCTACGCTTCCTGTATGGAGGTTTTCACACGGTAGACATTCTATATTGCGTAGTCAAGGACCCTAGCTGCCTGGGAGCGGCATCACCGTTGCAAGGAGCTGGCGAGCTCATAGACGCCTGTCATGCTCTTCAGCCTGCTGGAAAACAAGGTTGTTGTATGGAAGGTGAGAATATGTGAGTTACTTATCACATCCCCACCTGTTTAGCCTCCGTGGTTCCCCAACGGGGACACGAGATTAATTAATATTAATTAATTAATTCAGTTAATTAATTAATTAATGCACACCACGAGTCACACACCTGTAGTCACATGCAGCTCAGTATATTCACATAGCATCGCACCATGCAAACATACTACATGCATTAATTGTATACTACTGTAGTATTTGCGTGCATGCACAGCCACATATATATATTAAAATATATAATTACTTGCATCAAAGTGAAGGCACCCAAGTAAACATAACCAATATAAAGCCACATATATACACATACACACAATTATGCATGCGCACGTTTACATTCTCAGTATTACATGCAATACATCGATCGTGTCCACAATATCCACCGTATAGAGTATAGCCGAGGGTAGGGCAACCTTGGATTATGTCCAAAACAGTGTTAAAAACATGTGGATTGATGGTGGGTGTCTTAAAATGTGTAAAATCAGAGTATTCTGAGTGTGTCCGTACGAAAACGTATAATACCGTATTATACCGCATTATACCGTATTATACATTATACTCCACCGTGACCGTATAACGCGTATAACGTACGATCTCACTCTGATGACATTGTATGTATGGCATGGTGGTGGCTGCCTGCATAGTAGTACGTGTGTTTATGGCATGGTGCATGACAGTGTATGGCATGGTGGTTGCCTGCTGCAATGATGCATGTCTCAAGAACTTTAGATAGATGGGATTTTACATCTCATATGATGATGCATGTTCATGGCATGGGTGGTGATGCTACCTGAATTTGTTTATTGCCATGTTGGTTTTGGCCTTTTGGGCTTCTAGGTGGAGGAACTGGACCTTCTTGCCGCATGACTTAGCAATTAATTAATGGTTGTCATAATTAAGGAATAATAAAGAATTTGGTCAATTAGCATTAATAAAATAATGGTTCATCATGGTGGCTGCCTCTGGGCCCCACAAGCCGAGGTTTTGCCGTATTGCCGTATTGCCGTATTGGCTCACACTGGCGGCGACGGGCGCGGCCGCTGGGACGGCGGACTCGCGCCGAGGCGCAGATACGTCAGTAGCAGGCGCAGCGGTAGCCGAAGGCGTAGGAGCTGCAGCACCAGAGGGAACCGCAGCCGCCGAGGGCTCGCGCGACACAGTCGGACCCGTAGACGTTGAGGCGACCGAAGGGGAAGGGGGCACAGCCGCGGCAGACACGGTCCCACCTGGCGTGGCTGGAGCGTGCGCCTGGGCCGCCATGAAGGCCCCGAAGGCCGCCGTCAGGGACTGGATCTGCGCCTGCATCGCAGAAACGGTCGCCGAAAGAGGATCAGGCTCACGACCCGATCCCAAAGGGGTAGGCTCCACCGATGCGCACGGGACCGACCTCGGTGAAGACGGGACAGGAGAAGGCGCCGACACTGAAGAGGAGGACGCCGCAGGGGAGGCCGAATACTCAGGAGAATACTGTGCCTCTACCGGCGCGTCCGTAGGAGTAGGGTCGCCCAAGCCTACGCCCGCTGTCTGGTCTGCTATCTCCATGAACTCTACTGCCCGTAGAAGGTCGCAGGGGTTCTCATCTATCTCCGCATCACCCTCGGCCGGCAGCCAGGGGAATACATCCCGTAGGCAGGAGCGGCCCACAGGGGTAGAAAGGTAGGAAAACACCCGGGGGCACCGGAGAACCGCGTCTATCTGTCCCAAGGCTGGACAGCTGGAGCCACATTCTAACAAACAATGCCCGGCATCATCGAACCCGTGCAAAACAAGCTGGTGCGGTGCAGCAGGGGAGGGGCCGTACCACGTGACCCCGAAAAGAGCCGCTCTGACTAAACCCGCATGCTGGGCCTGGAGGGCCGGCTGCACGACGCCACCCGGATAGCTGGACCGGGACACCCAACGGCCCGGAAGGGCCTCGAAGTACAGCTCAGGGTCCGGTAGGGGCAGGGACGGCAGCGGGCTCTCAGCCGGAGGGGTAGGCTCTGACATGACGGCTGCGGAGGGGAGGGGACAACCAACCACCCGTCGACAGCAGACATAACGTAAGAGAGGAGAAAGCCTACAACTAGAGCTTGTGCAGGGTTTTATATTCCTGGAGCAGGCGACTACACCCATCTAGCTCACTCTCCGTATACCAGACCTTATCTACTTCACTACGAGCATACATCCACTTCACTTTATACTGACGCTGGGTACCGCGGCCCTTTTTGATATCTCTATGGGCCACGATGCTTTCTACTTCGTCTTCTACTTCCCCAGTGTCAGGGTTATGCTCTAAAGGGGCAGGCGCTAGCTCTCTACCAGCGAACGTACTAGGGTGGTACAGTTTCAGCTGGCTCCTATGGAAGGTGTTCGAATGTGCATGTCTGCCAAGAGGTAGGGATATCGACTTTATATAGGAAATTTCCTACTCTAGACAAAACATGGAAGGGTCCTAAGAAGGCGGGCCTAAGTTTGACCTTAAGTTCTGCTTCAAACTTATGAGCAAAACGGCCAACACGGGGGCCTTCTACTAATACTAGATCTCCTATTTCTATCTCAGGTGCTCTTCTATCTAAGGAGGCACGCAACCTAGCAAGGTACTTAGACTGAGCTTTTTGGTACCCTGAGATCGCGTGGTCATGAGCAGTTTTCATTCTATCTAGTAAGGACCGTACACCTTCTACAGTATCTCGGGACACATCATCCTTGTCCCGTAGAGGACTAGCTAAGAGAGAGGTAGGAGTAAGAGACTGCTGTCTACCAGTATCTAAGAAGAAGGGCGTATATCCATGCGCAGCTTGGGGACAATTGTTGAGGGAGAACTCTACCAAACATAAATACATAATCCTCCCAATCACTACCCGAGCCATTAACATAGTGCCTAAGCGCTTCTTCTACTACCCTATTAAGACGCTCTACTAAATGAGAGGAGGAGGAGTGGTAGGCAGTACCGTAGGTAACCTTGGTACCGATGGCAGCGAAAAACTGCTGCCAAAAATCTGAGGTAAATAACTTATCCTTATCACTAATAAACTGCCTACTCAAACCATGATATCTGTATACATTATTGAGGTATAGGCGTGCGCAATCACGTGCTGTGAGTTCTAAAGGACACGGCACGAGATGGCACATACTACGAGTAAAACGATCTATGAACACAACCTGATCTGGGCATTGCCCCTATCATTCTTTCTAAAAGGTCCTACAAAATCCATCATGATAGAATCCCACGGCATGATGGGGTCAGGCAAGGTCCTAGGTTCTGCTATCTGTCCTACGTTATTGGGTTTCATCTCCTGGCAAGATTGACAAGTTCTAACATACTCATCTACATCCTTATAAAGGGAAGGCCAGTAATAAGAGCGGGCTACTAGGTCCCGTACCCGTTTACCACCCTGATGAGCAGCTAAGTCATGCAGCTCAAAGAGCAAGGAAGAGCGACAGATAGGAGGGACGTACAGGCGCCATTGAGGGGGAGAATCTGCTACCTGCACATATAAAAACCCACCTACAAATTTATTAGGGTGCTTGCCTAATTGTTGGGGATGTGCAGCAATGGCAGCTAATGCTTCCGGCTCAGTGGCCGTAAATCTACTAATAAGGCGTTCAAGATCAGAGGTAGGCATCGCTACAGAGGTATCCAGAACAGGTTTAAAGAGATCTCCTACCGACTTGCCAAAGAGAAGGGGAGGTCCTAGAGGGACTACGTTTTCATAAGACTTTCCTGACCTAGTCGCTATATATGGGTGGTTTTACCGGATCAGGATACATTTGCACGGCTTCAAATGTATCCTAAATGCACCATGCATTGGCAAACATGGTTTCTGGACATGGTCAATATCATTCATATGTTTGGCAAGCATGATATGATCATGCTTGCCAAAGATGTTGTCTCTTTTCATATTTCACACATATATTATCGGCCTCGGCGTGCCATGCTTCCACGTTTGTTGTCTCTTTTCATATATTGTAAATATGATCAATAAAATTCCAAACATGACCATGTTGGAGACTTCAAGTGGAGCATCATGATTACTGTTTTCACTATTACGTAACCCATGGTTCATGTTAACATGGCATAATGAGCAATCCTATTGACCCCATGACTAATGGTGAAGTTAATAAAGTTACATCGTGGCACGTCACTATAGCATCAAGTTGCATCATTGTGCATAAAGTAGTTTAGCACTGAGTTGGCATGCCAACACCAGGTACACTACTAAATAAATTAAAACCAGAATTGATCAACAACCCAGTATCCAAATACAGTATCCATATGTATGCAGGTCGTACTACAGGTACAGCCACGGCTGCCACGCGGCTTCTGCAGCGCTCGAGCTCTTTCTCCTAGACAATTGCTCTACTGGTCCCTACAGGTCGGTCGACTTGGACCATGATGTGTCAAGAACAGTTAATTGACGGACTTAAACAAGATGTTTGTCTACATGCAGCTGTCTGCACCTAACTAACGCGAAACCGCGTGCTACCAAATATAGGGGGAAATGCATGAGTAACACATGTCAACGCACAACCGGTGGAAATCACGCGATACCAACCGCGGCAACAGTGGTGTGCCGTGTGAACATAGCGGGCACTGACATGCAACAAAGCACCAGCAACGGCATCAGTAGCAAATTGTAGTAGCGGAACAATAGCCACTACATCAATGCAACAACACATCAGCCCAGCAACACAGCAGCAGCATGACCGTAGCACAGCAGCAGCACAACTGTAGCTCAGCATGCAGCACGGCCGCAATGCAGCAGTGCATCAACACAGCAGCACGGCAGCAGCACGACAGCAATACATCAGCGGCACGGCAGCAATGCAGCAACACATCAGCACAACATGCAGCACAACAGCAGCACGGCAGCAATGCAGCAACAGTAGCATGGCAGCACAGCAGCAGCAGCAGCAGCAGCAGCACATGAGCAGCTCAATGACAACAACGCTGCTCGCGCTTCAGCAGTCGTCGTCGTCGTCGTCATCGTCATCGGCAAGGATGAGCGCTCGCTTCCGACGCCGGGAGGCGCCTGCGTTGTTGTTCTCCGCCACATCGTCGCTGGGTGGAACCATCTCGCGCAATCGAGCCTCGGCCAGGGTGATATCCGGCGCTTGCAACGCAGGGACGACCACACCGGGGCACCCGCAGATCTGTGCCTCCAGCTCGTGGAGAGGCACGCAAGAAACCGCGTCCTCCTCCCAACGGGCACCCCAGTACATGGCTACCATGCATGTCGTTTTGCGTGTCGACAACAGCGACACGACCATGGTACCTGCCGTCCCGGCTTTCGGTGCGACCGTCCGCGGATGTCACACGCTCCGACGCCCAATGACACACGACTTGCCCTACGAGGTTGTGGCTGCACCACTCTTGACCTGCAGCGTTATGCCTTCCCAGCATGCCTTCGCCATGCCGACGATGCCCTTCGAGCATTCAGCATCTTGCCACTTCACGACCGGGTGTTCCGCGTCATAGGGCACCTCCTTCAGCGCCTTTAGGCACTCCTTGGTGAGCTTTTTGTTCGCACCCAAGGAGACTGCATGGGGCGGCTGACCTCGCTTGCCCACCACTTGTGTCAAGACGAGGTCTGACGCGGTGATGATCACCGTGTGCGCCGCAGTGGTTGGCGGATGGGGCCATTGCGCAATGTCTGGGTTCCACGGGTGCCACGTGTCATGCAAATGCTTAGCGCGGTATACAAAGAGCTCAATAGAAGGTTGGCCGCCATCCTCCTTCGCAACCACCTCCTTGATGATGCCAAAGAGGACTGGAGTCCACGTGAGCTTCGAGTTGCAGAGAATACCAGCTGAAGGGTGCCAGTATAGAACAGCGGAGCCTTTCTCAACGCCTTGCATGCGCTTCAAGTAAGCGACCTTGGCTGTCATGGCCCTGTCTTCTGCCGCCCATTCCTGCTGTGTGTGGCCATCATGACGAACTCGGTCTACCAGCGGGGTGACGCGCAGTATGGCTAAGCGGTATAGAAATTTTATTTTTCCCCTCCCCCCCCACCGAGGCCACGGGAAGGGCCTCACACGGGAGAGAGAGTCCTACGTGAGAAAGGAGATCAGGCATGCGAACAGCTGTATGAAAGAGGTAGGCATAGGATTCATCATCAGGTAGTTCACCATAAGGGGTTACACCCATAGTAGTAGGAACTAGAGTAGTATTGAGAACATCAAGGTCCTCGAAAAAGGAGTAGTCTGCACGACGAGAGAGTGCATCTGGTACTATGTTATCTACACCCTTGACATACTGAAGTTTAAAAGGGGAAAACTGTGCTAAAAATTCCATCCAGCGCGCTTGCCGAGGGGTAAGGTTGGGTTGGGAGAGAAGATGGGTAAGGGGACGGTGATCCGTTTGGATAACTAATCTATAAGGATCTAGCTCACAGGGTTCATTCAGGCAGACATCAAATTGAGCACCTTTAAGAAAGTGCTGCCACGCGTGGCAACAATACACCACCGCTAAGAGTTCCTGCTGGTGTACGGGATAGTTACGCTCCGCAGGGAGCATTGTCCTAGAGATATACTCAATTGGCTGTAAGCCCTGACCCTGATCCTGGAGAAGGACGCCACCTATAGCTACCTTACTAGCATCTGTAGCCACAACAAAAGGTTTAGTAGTATCCGGTAGGATGAGTACAGGAGGGGAAAGGAGTAGGGATTTTAGGCACTGAAAAGCCGACTGACATTCACTACTCCAAACAAAGGGGATATCCTTCTTTAATAAATGATTAATAGGGGCTGCTATAGTTGCGAAACGCGGGATAAAACGCCTATAGTAAGAAGCAATTCCTAGAAAACTACGTACACCTTTAACGTCGGTAGGGGTAGGCCATTCCTGAATTGACTTAGTTTTATCCGGGTCGGTAGCAACCCCGGCATCTGACAGAACGTGCCCTAAAAATGGGACACTCCTACCCAAACGAACTTTAGCACGGCGCGCCCACAAAGAATTTTCAGCCATTATTTCTAATACTTTCTTTAAATCACGTAGGTGCGTTTCAAAATCAGGAGAGTAAATAAGAATATCATCTAAGTACGCTTGAGCACAAGAACGGTCATGCTCAGATAAAGAAACAGAGGAGAAGGAAGGATCCTTTAAATCAGAGGACACCTGAGGAAGGTGAGAATTTCCCATAACAGGTCTAAGCACTTCATTCATTAACATTTGAAAAGAGGCAGGCGAGTTACAGAGTCCCATAGCCGCTACTCTAAACTGGTAATGACCAAAAGGGGTAGCAAAGGCGGTTTTATGGCAATCCTCAGGAGCTATCCGCAACTGCCAAAAACCATCCGCACAATCCAGTACTGTGAAACAAGTGGAACCTTTAACCTTATTAAATATATCATCAATACGAGGTAGAGGGTATTTAGACTTCACAGTAATATCATTCAACTTCCTATAATCAGTAACTAGGCGAAACTTGCCATTTGGCTTAGGAACTAACAGGACACCAGCTGAGTAGGGAGAGTTACTAGGCTCTATCAATCCTGCTTCTAATATGACACTAAAATCTGTTTTAGTTCCTTTAACTCGGTAGGGCCCATTCTATACATCGGAGAGTGCGTAGGAACTGCACCGTCCTTGATAACTACACGGTGTAAAACAGAACGAGGAGGAGGATAAGAAGGAGTCTTTTCTTCAAAGACTTTTGAGGAATCTATCACAGCCATGTATCTTACTATTTCATTTTCAGTAAATCCCACTCCTATTGTATCCACTGTGTTTATATCTATATCCACACTATTATTAGTGATAGGTATCTCCTGTACTTCTAACTGAAGGAACATACATAATAAATATCCATATTCCTTTAATTCAGAACGCAACTCATCATTGGACATTAATACTTCAGGTATAGGTCTTACAGGAGGATCAACAGGTGTAGGAGGAGTAATATCTACCAAGGATAAATTTTCCAATCTATAATGACGTTCCGGTACCCAGTAAGAGCTATCTGGAAACCAAATGACCATGGTATCATAATTAATAGTAATCTTATTATCCTGGTGCCAATCTAATCCTAGTAATACATCAGCGGTAGTGATAGGGCCTATAGTGGCCGTCAGGTTGACAGTACGTCCTTGTATGACCAGGGGAAGGGACACCGTACCCGGGGAATGACTGGTGCGACCGTCAGCATAATGAACAGTGACAGGTTTGGTGTGAGGGGTAGGGACTAGTCCTAAACGCCTAACTAGGGCCGCGCTCACAAAGGAGCTAGCCGCACCGCTATCTACCAACACAGAGACATTCAAGAGTTCATCAGCATGCAAGAAGGGGTCTACAACAGTGTGAGGGACGGTTAAACCACCATTCAAGAACATAAGAGGACGCACACGTAGTGGTAGGGAAGATTCAGCTCCTACAGAGGTTATAAAAACAGGCAGGCAAAAATTTTTATCTGGGGTACTATCTAAGGACCTGTCCAGGTTACCCCCGGCTGACAGGCCTACTGTTCCCCCTCCCCCCCCAAATCCATGGGAACTAACCCCGAAGAAGACCCTGGCGAAAAAGCCACTGCTGGAGGGTCACGAGGGAGCGAAGAGGGTGCGGGAGCCTGATTATCATAGGGGAACCCTGGGGTCCTGCCTGCACAGCATTCAGCCTACTAGGGGTAGCTGAGGGAATGCGTCCTGAAGTAGGACGAATAGGAGCACGCTGAGGGGTACGAGGAGGGCGAGCGTCGGGATGAGGGGGAGCACCCGAAAGGAACTTGGGGCACTCACGTTTAAGATGACCTACTTCCTTACAATGATAGCATGTGATATGAGAGACATCAAGGGCTGAAAGGTCAGTAACACAGATATCTAATTCTTCTACATAGGAGTTCTCCTCCTCAGGGGTAAGGATAATATTATTAATACGGGAACGGGTAGGAAGAGAAGGGGTGGTGAAGAAATCTGCTACACGCAAGAGATGCTGGCGCACATGCTTGAGGGGCAGATCAGTAAAACGGTAGGCAGAGAACTGGCGCTTGACTTCACGTAATAAGGGTCTACTGAGGCCTTGGAGGAAGCGAGCACGTACTTCTGCACCCGACAAATCCCTAATTCGTACCATCTGAGCATCAAACTCTTTCATATACTCCTTAAATGATTTAGTACCCTGCTGCAAGGTACCAAAGGCTAATCTATCCTGCCAATCTGAATCAGGAGGGACTAAATGGTTCTCTAAACGCTTAACCCCTAAATGGGCGGAAATGCTGCCGATAAATCGGCAGTAACTCACCTATTTTGTAAACCAGCCCCTGTACAACCTAGCAAAATCCAATGGCTGTCCTTGGGGGGCAAGCATGTCCATGAGTTGCCCTAAGCCATGATATATCACAACCTCACATATATTCATCGTAGGCCATGTATAACTGCCGTCAAAGTCAGGGGGGTCAAGACGAGCGTTTTCATTTTTGGTAGAATGTGCATTTTGAATTATGTTGTAAGAGCTAGGCACCTACCACTTCAGGGATGATAAACAATTAGTTGCTGAACAGTTTGAGCAATTGGGGTCATCATTTGGGTGGGTATACCAGCAGTTACACCCAGTACAGCCCATAGGGGTACCGTTGGTAAAAAGCAACCAAGGGGGTAGGAGTGGGCATACTACCTACTAAGACCTACTAATATGGCCCCCAACCATGCCAAACAATACATTTCCCTTCCACAATGATGGGGAAACATAAATGCATCATCACACTGCCCTTACATGGCACCTATGTGCAGGTGCCACCTTGTCCATGCACGTAGGTAACGTGGTACGGATACCCTACGCAAGGCATGCATTCTAGGAGGCAGCCACCAACAAACTAGTGATTCTAAGCCTATTTCAGCCTGCCCTAGCAAGGATAAACTAGGCCTAAGCTGCTATAGCTTTCCAGGTGATGGCCAGCACACCTGGTGGCACATGCTGACAATGGGAAGCTTCTACTCACCGGTTACATGCTTGATGATGCCACAGAGACCAGCCAACTGCCTCACACTCATGCAATATGTGTGTGGGAAATGTATAACAAACATATATGGAGGTATTCAAACCCATACAGCCTCTAAAACTTATCACCATCACCCTGTGGCAGGTCAACTGACTGAGGGAAGCATCTAAGAAGGGTGTTTTAGAAAGGGGCCAGGCCAGGGTCAAGAAAGAGCATGAATAATGCAAAAAGAATGTGCTACACAAGCTAGAACGTATATATAAACGTCAAACATCGATAGGAAAACGATGCTTAAGCTTTACCAGGCATGGATGGCGTTACCTTGGCCCAGGCGGTGGCCGCAAAATGGCGCATTTCGGCACACCAAAGTTGTGCAGCATGGTCGCTGGATTCGGCGATTTCTGGCCACCCTTGCACGTTTACGACTACTATGTATCATAAAAAGTAAAAAGAAACCGATATATCCTTTAAAATACGCCGGAAAGGTATTGCTGTCAACGTTTCTATCGTCCGGCCTGATCGCAGTTTTTTCCAGCAAGAACGCTGCCGACACCTATCAAATGGCATTCCCGCGAACCAAAAATTGGCCTGTATGATCTTTAGGACGTATAAAATCAATGTCCTAAGTTTGGCCAGAAAATTCTAACGCAAACGTAAATGCCATGCGTGGGCGCAAGCCGCCATGGCCAGGTCGTCGTTTTCCGGAATGCACGTTGTACGTGAAAAAGTACCCTGACCCCTTGTACTTTGACGGTCTGGAACACCTGTTAAACTTGGTCAAAATATAGCAAACCCTAGTATCATGTTCTGGAGAAACTTATAAACTTTCATTCTTCTCAGCTAAACGTTTCCTAATTCCCAATAGTATTCTCGCAAACTGGTCCCCCGAGTAGGTGCCGACAAATCGGCTGTAAGTCACTTTTTGGCGGAAAATCGGCAGCAAGACCATTTAGGGGTTAAACAAGTCTGCTACAGAGTTAGGGTAGGCATGAGAGGCCAAAGACTCACACTGAATGAGGTTAGCAAGCTCAGGAGTAATGCAGGTTGTAAGATAGTGAGGAACTAATACAGCATCAGAGAGACGCCATCTATTATGATTCTGCCACGGCTCTGTGTTCTGGGTAAGCAACATAATAAAGGTGAAAAACTGTTGAGGGGTAGACTTGACATCCAGCTTGGGAAGGTTAGCAAAGAGGGGAAGAGCAGAGGGCTTAGGGGGATTAGAAGAGTCAGTTTTTCCCATAGGGCCACTATCTTCCACTGCTACATAAGCGGGATAGAAGGAAGGAAGAGGAAAGGTCTTGGGTAGGGGTCTAGAAGGGGCCACCGTTTCAGGCTGGTGCCCATAAGAGAAGGGGACAGTATATTGCTCACGAAGAGAGGAGTAGGCAAAATGATCATAATTTCTATCATCTAGGGGCATGGTGCTGAAATCACTGTTAACTTCTAAATCAGCCACACGGGTAGGGACCTGGGCTGCCTCATAGGCCGTCTCAGGGTAGGACCAGGAAGCAGGTGGGTAAAAGGGAACTGCACCGACTAGGGCGACCAGAAGGACCGACAGGGGCAGAGGCACGACCCGTGTTAAAAGCAGGCATGGAAGGCACAGGGTGGGAAGGAGGCCTAGCAACATTGTTAGTTAGTGAGGACCTGCTGGAGGGTTGAGCCAAGGTTGCAGGAGGGGCAGGGGCCTGGTTCAGGGTAAGGGAAGGGTCATCACTAAATCTGACATGCATACGTTGTTCATAGGTAGGAGGGGTAAGTGAGGGACGACGGCGACCACCAGCAACAGGAGAAGGAGGTGAGGTACGAAGATTACCTTGAGGAGTGAGATGGTGCACCGTTTCAAGTGAGTCCCGTCGGTTACCACGATTGTTGTTATGGTTGTTAGTATTATTATTATTATTACTCATAGTAGGAGTGTTGGTAGGTATAGGCGACATGTTACCACCCACTGGATCCATTTTTAATTAAGTAAATGATTAGGAATCTAACTGAAAGCAACAAGGATAAAGGACAAGGCCTAATTTAAGGCAAGGAAAGAAAAGAAAAAGCTTTTAACCCCTCCACCGTCTCGCACTCGTGCCTAAGGTGAGTCACCAGTTTCATAGTACGCCACAGGTGCCCCCATTCAGCCTAATTATTATTTCTAGACCATGCTGGGAACCAAGCATCCCCATATGAGGGCCCACCTGGGAGTATAGTGGGTGGTCCCAGTACTAGCCCCCCTGCTCTATAAATAGCACCCCCTCAGGGGGGTACGGTGAGTGTGCGCGGTGACCCACTTACAATGCATGATAGACCACTTTTCTCAATAAGTTGCCCCTGGGGTTGGTTTTGTTGATAGATTTACTAGTTAGGATGGGATACTAGCACTAAAAATTGTAACTGCCCCAGGGGCCCACCAGATGGAGCTAAAAATAACTGGTGACTCATTTGAGTCACCAGTTTAGGGGGGGCTAGAACAAGCATTCTAGTGCAGTTTTGAACCTGGACATGATAGGTAAGCATGGAATATTGGCAAACATGCATGTTAACGCATATTTCAACCTGTGTGCCACCAATATTCACCATAACCACTGCCGCATATGCTTGGAGACAGCTGCGCGCGGGTCGCGAGTATAAACTTCACAACCAATGCATGATGGACCACGTATACCTTGGATTTCACCCTAGTATTTCAGGGGGGACTGTAAGTGTACCCAAGCACTACATCCAAGCACTTCCATGTCTTGTTTCACCCAGGGACCCACAAGATAATGCTCAAAATATCTTATGACTATTTTGAGTCACCAGTTTAGGGTACCCTGTCAGCTTTGACCAGGGTTTTCACCCTGGTCCGGTGGTCAGATACAGTCTTTCAAGAGTGCTACGGATAGAGTGAATCTAGACCTTTCCAACGGTCCTATTTTTACCCGCGAAAACCTTCCCGCGAGATTTCTACAGGGCGCACAAACTCATGCCGAATTCCAGTCATGAGTAAAACTCGTGGTCGAAAATCGGCACGAGGACGGTTTAGGGGTTAATGGCTTAAAAGAAGGAAACAATTTAAATCAATCCTTTTTAACAACAGTAATGGATAGGGAACCGAATTCTAAGGTGAGAGGAGTATCTAATTTAGATGAGGATGCAGCCCGCTTAGGGGGAGACGAAGGAGGGGTAGCAAAATCTAGAGCTTCTACAGGAGGGCGACCGTGAGGAGTAGAACGTACGTGTAGGCCTAGATCTGATACACTATGGTCTATAAGGAATTGTTGAGCTTCCTCGAAGGTAACAAATTTCTTATACCTAATTACATTATATGTACGATTTTGCACTATCTTCCTAGCATCTGACCAAGAGAGGAAAATGGCTGACCATTGAGGGGTAATAACTACGTAATATTTAGCTAAGCTATTATCACTAGATGAATGGGAAGGCGCAGTAAAAACACGACGTTGACTCATGGTAACTCACCTGGTGGGTCTTGTGACGTCACGCTAGAAGAGGAAGGGGTAGGCGACTTATCTGGGCGATCTGGATCATCGAAAGCAGAATGAGGGCGGAATTGTCCAGCTCTCGTCCTAAGTCAGCGACCGAATAGTCCAGCGCTCGTCCTAACACAGCGACCCGTATCTCTGCGGGTGCGGCCGTCTAATAAAACAGCAGCACAAGGAAAAAGGTGTAGGTACTGCGACGCTAATCGTCTCCGAACAGTAATACTCCCCTATCTACGACAGGAAACAACCGTAAGCAGGAAAACAAGGCGAAAGACAGGCTATCTACGAAAGGATTTATCCGCGGCGAGCAGGTCTAGCATCTAGGTAGAGCGTGTCCCGAACCGGGCAGCACGACTCTCCCAGCTTGAAGGCGACCCGCCCATTACCTATCAAGGAAGTGTCGTCTTCGTATCCCTGGACGCGGAAGGGGTCTTGTAAAGGCGTATGTGGCAAGGGACCGTCGTCTCGTTCTCTACCTACGAAAGTTCCTCCGATACCATTGTTACGTCTTGGATATCTACCTCCACCTCTACCTCTAATGGGCCTGATACTACCTAAACTGGTCAGGCCTCCTCTACTCAAACCCCTAGCGAAAGACGAACGTGACGGAGCTGATCTCAATGCATTAACGTATGTGTTACTATAATACGCCATACAACCATTTACCAAAACCCGTTTACTCCAGGAATAGAGGAAGGAAACACAACTACACTGCCGTGACCCAAGCCTAAATGTGTTAATTCATTTAACACACGCCGAGTGCACACACGAGGGGTAGAACGCGCATAAATGGTCACCAACGGTCCAACACGCTCGGGCCGACATGGCCCTCGCCTACAGATGCACGCTGGTCCACTACATCTACAGATGCACGCTGGTCCACTACATTCTACCAAAGGATCAGGACCACTAGTAAAGTACGCGGCGCGGCGCCCAACGGCACCCAATGTGCCACAGTACTGTTACGAGGACAATAATGTCCCGGTAGGAGCTTACACGTAAACCTAGGGACAACCGAGGCAAAAGACCTAATTTACGTCCGTAACTACAACGAATTGTTACGCGACGTAACACCACCACCTCCCGAGCCCCCGGCCGAGCACCCCCTCGGACTGCAGGCTCTCCGCGAGCTGTCTGCATCCTGTCATCCTGTTCTGGTAGAGGGGCCTCCGGGTAATCTGTCGTGTCCATGTCCACCAGATCTTCCTCACTCGACTCCCCGTCTACTACCCGGATTCCTGCCTCTACGGCCTCCGCGGCGCTGGCGGAAGTCTGGCCCCTGGGAAGCGCCTCCGCGGCGTCCCCCTGCACGGCCCACACACCACAAGCCAAGGCGTTAGTCGGCGTGTACCTGGTACCCGGCTCACACCTCACTCTCACCGTACACCGTACACCGTTATACCGCATGTGGCCTATTAATGCAATTGGTGTGTCTTCTTGTACGCTTCCAATAAGCGGGCGCAACCCGCTAACTCAGTAGAAGTGCGCCAGGAGTCCTCAGACTCATGCTGCGCGAATCGCCATCGCACACGGTACTGTCGCTGGGTCCCCCGACCTCGTTTGACATCCCGGTGTCCCACGATCGCTGCCACCTCATCCTCCTGTTCCCCGTGTCCGGATTGAACTCCAACGGGGCCGGGGGATTGACCCGACCCTGAATGGTGTTCTGGTGGTACAACTTGAGCTGGTCACGATGGAAACGGTTGGACGTGAGGTTCCATGACACTGGGACGTCCACCTGGAACATGACGTCGTCAAACTTGGTGAGAACCTTGTAGGGGCCCAGGAACATGGGACGAAGCTTAGTCTTCAGCTCCTTCTCCACCTTGTGTGAGAATCGTCCGATCTGTGGGCCCTCCACCAGGACCCAATCGCCCACCTCAATGGACGGCGCCCGGTTATCCCGCTTGCCGGCTGTCCTCTCCAGATACCGCTCGGTCGCGGCGCGGTAGCCCTGGACTGCACTGTTATGAGCCTGGTGCATCCGCTGCAGCAAGCGATCAACCCCCTGGCGTGTGTCCAGCTTGACCTGATCCTCTCCCAGTCCGGGGCTCATAAGCAGGTCGGGAGGCGTGAGAGGGTGCCTGCCAGAGTTGAGGAAAAAGGGGGTAAATCCGTGGGCGGCCTGGGGAGCATTGTTCAGGGAGAATTCCACCAAGCCCAGAAGTTCCTCCCAATTGCTGCCCACCGCGTCGGTGTAGTGTCGCATGGTCTCTTGCACTGTGCGGTTCAACCGCTCCACCAGATGTGACGACGAACTGTGGTAGGCCGTGCCCAGTCGTTCGAAAAACTCCTGCCAGAATTTGGCCGTGAAGAGCTTGTCGCGGTCGGAGATGAACTGTCGGCTGAGCCCGTGGAACCGGAACACGTGCGTCAGGTATATCTTGGCGCACTCCTCCGCAGTGAGGTCGGCCGGACACGGGGCCAAGTGACACATGCGCGTCAGGCGGTCCACGAACACCAGGACCATGCTGTTGCCGCTCTTCGCCTTCTTGAACGGGCCGATGAAGTCCATCATGATAGAATCCCAAGGACCCATCGGATCAGGTAACGTCTTGGGGACGGCTTGCGAGCCCGTGTTCCTGGACTTCATGATCTGGCACGAGGGGCACTGGCGCACATATGTCTCAATATACTCCTTCATCCCTGGCCAGTAGAAATGTTTGCGGGCCCGAGGATAAAGACGGTGGCTTCCTTGATGTCCGCCTAGAAGCGAATCGTGGAGCTCGTGAAGCAAGGCGGCCCTACAAAGCTCCGGGACATACAGCCGCCATTCCTCCGGCTGGACCTCACGAACAGGCGTCCATCCTGGAACTTGCAAGGGTAGGCACCCATCTGCTGGGGATGCGCCCGGATGGCTTCAAGCGCCGCTTCCTCCGTGACCGTGAAACGACTGATCATCGTCTCCAGGTCCGACGTGACTGTGAACGCGTCCGCGGCCGGTTCTGTCTCCGCGCTCGCCTGGTTGACGAATTCGGAGAAGACTGTGGGCGGGCCGATCGGCTGAAGCTGAAAAATTCCCTGGGGCGGCACCACATGGCTAAGGGGCATGCGCATATGCGATCCCTCCCCCTCCCCGGGGGCGTCCACGTCCTCGTGGGCACTCGTCTCCTCCAAGAGAGGTGACAAGTCATCGCTGGTGGTGTGTCCCAGATGAAACAGGTGGCGGGCCCGGGGAGACCGTGGCTCCGCGCCGTAGGCGGTCCCCGGGGCGGCCACTGGTACGCAAGTGGTATGAAGCACATCCATGTCCTCGTAGAACCAATAGTCCGCCCGTCGCGAAAGGGCGTCTGGCACCACGTTGTCCGCGCCCTTGACGTATTGGATCTTGAATGGCGCAAACTGTGACAAGTACTCCATCCACCGCGCTTGGCGGGGCGTCAGGTTGGGCTGCACCAGGAGGTGGGTGAGCGGCCGGTGGTCGGTGTGGATCACCAGGCGGTGGGGGTCGAGATCCCCCTGCTCACTAATGGCCACCGAAAACTGGGCCCCCAGAAGATGATGACGCCACGTGTGGCAGCTGTAGACTACTGCCAGAAGCTCCTGCTGATGCACTGGGTAATTCCGCTCCGCCGGAATCATTGTGCGTGAGATATACTCGATGGGCTGAAGACCCTTGCCTTGGTCCTGCAGGAGGACACCCCCGATGGCCACCTTGCTGGCGTCCGTAGCCACGACGAAAGGAAGGGCCGGGTCCGGCAGGATAAGGACTGGCGCTGTGGTGAGGTGGCGCTTAAGCGCCTCAAAAGCCTGTTGGCACTGCTCAGCCCAAAGGAACGGGGTACCCTTCTTGAGAAGAGCGTTGATCGGGGCGGCGATGGTGGCAAACCGCGGGATGAACCGTCGGTAGTAAGATGCCAATCCCAGGAAGCTGCGCACCCCTTTCACGTCCGTAGGGACAGGCCATTGCTGGACGGACTCGATCTTCTCAGGGTCGGTCGCGATGCCGTCCGCGGACAAGGTATGGCCCAGAAACGGCACGCAGCGGCCGGCGCGCACCTTGGCCTTCCGCGCCGAAAGGTGCTCATCCTCCATGATCTGCAGCACGGCGTCCACATCCTCTAGGTGCTCCTCGAACGTCTTGGAGTACACCAGGATGTCGTCCAGATACGCCAGCGCGCACGTGCGCTTGTAGGTCCAGGGCGGGCGCGCCCCCTTCTGCGGGTCCGCCAGGTCCTGGGAGACCTGCGGCAAGTGGGCTGTGCCCATCACCGGACGGAGGATGTCATTCATCAGCATCTGGAAGGACGCAGGCGAATTGCACAGCCCCATTGCCGCCACCCGAAACTGATAGTGACCGAAGGGCGTAGCGAACGCGGTCTTGTGGCAGTCTTCTGGCGCGATGCGCAGCTGCCAAAACCCGTCCGCACAGTCGATGACGGTGAAACACGTGGCCCCCTGGACACGGTTGAAGATGTCGTCGATCCGCGGTAGAGGATACCGGGACTTGACGGTGATGGCGTTCAGCTTCCGGTAATCCGTCACCAGACGCCACTTGCCTCCTGGCTTGGGAACGAGCAGCACGCCCGCTGAGAAGGGGCTGTTGCTGGGTTCAATGAGCCCAGCGTCGAGCAGTGAAATGAGGATCTTCTTGAGCTCCACCAGCTCGACTGGGCCCATGCGGTACATGGGAGACACGGTAGGCCCGGAACCCTCCTGGAGCTGGACACGATGTAACACCGATCGATTGGGAGGGAACTGGGGGGTGCGATCCGCAAAAAGGGTAGTGCGCTTCTCCAGGACGGCATTGAACCGCGCCAGCTCGTCCGGTGTGAATCCGGCACCAATCTCGTTAAGCAGAGCCTGAGTGCTATCCAGGTCTATGCGATACATCGCGTACTCCTTGCCCTTCCGGAGCTGGCGCGCCAGCGTCTTGCTACTCATCAGGATCTGGGACGCTGGTCGAGGCCCGTCCGCCGAGCGCTCGTGTGTAATGTTATGGACCTCCGCGGCCTGTGCCCTATACTCGCTGTCTGGGCACCAGAATGAACCATCCGGAAACCAAACTACCCGCCGGCGCACACTGATGTCCACATCCTGCTTGTCCAGCCAGTCCACTCCAATGATGATGTCGGCAGCGCCCAGCGGCGCAATAGTCGCCACCAGGTCCACCGGCGTGCCCTGCAGCACACCCTTGATGTCTGCTAGGCCCGGCGATTGGTGTCGCCGACCGTCTGAGTAGGTGACATATACTGCCGTGGTGTGAGGCCGGGGTACCAGGCCCAGCCGACGCACCAGGGCCTCGTTGATGAAGGACGTGGAGGCGCCGGTGTCGACCAGGAACTTCACGTCCATGATCGTTTTCTCCTTCAAATACGGATCAAGGACGGTGGGAGGGACCAATAACCCTCCGCTGAAAAGAAACAGATGCCGCGAATCTCCTTGAGATGCACGCGCCGCCGGTTGGGTGGACGCGTCTGCGGCCACGTTATTGACGTCTACCTCTACTCTAGTTGACTCCGCGTCTGGGCTACCATCTGATTTTTCTACCCTATCCCCTACCCCGGGACCCAAGCCCATGGGCAGGGCTACTACTCCCGAGGAGCGGTGGGACGGGAGGCCGCCTCGCCCGACCACCCGCCCTCTTCCCCCCCTCCTCCTCTTCGTCAGCCCCCTCCTCGTCGTCATACTCGTAGCCAGCCACTGCCTGCGTTTGGCCGGAAGAGGAGGACTGTCGCCGCGCCTCCATCTCGTTGACCGCACGCAACACACCCTTGGTAGAGCTGGTCGCGGGTGGTCGCGGCTGCTGGTACTGCGTCGGGACCTGTCTGGCGTGCTGCAGGCGAGCCGCACGCTCACCCGCGTTGCGGGGTCGGTCCCGAGGACCGGAGGAGTCGGGGCGGCTGCCGAAGGCCGGGCCGGAGAAACGAACACTGGGTGTCCCTTCTCCTGTCCCACGACTGGCGTTCTTGCCCCGGAGCTTGGGGCAGTCGCGCTTGAGGTGCCCCACCTCGCTGCACATGAAGCAGCGCGCCTTGCTAGCGTCGATCGCGTTGACGCCATGGTCAGTGTAGCCCTCGTCAGGGTCGTCGAGGTACTCGTCCTCCTCCTCGCCGGCGAAATCAGTGGAGTACATCTGATTCACCCGTCGCGGGGGAGCAGGTCTGAAGAAACGGCGCACTGAGGGTGCACGCCCGCGAGCCACTACGTCGGCCACCTGTAGGAGATACCTCTGGATATTCAAGATGTCCCACTCTTCCCAAGGGACATCAACATAGTGCTTGAATACCTCGTCCTGCAGCTCAGGGCAGAGTGCCTCGATGAACCTGCTCTTGTACTCGTACCAGGTCATGTCAGCCAGGTAGGCGGCGCTGGACTCGAACTTAGACAGAAACTCGCGATATGGGGTGGTCCCCTGGCGCAGCTTGCTGAAGGCCATCCGCTCGTGGAGTGTAGCATCTGGGGGCACCAGCTTGCGACGCACTCGGTCCATCAGTTCCGCCAAGGTTTGCGGGTATGACTGGGACGCGATGCTCTCACAGTTCAGGAGGCTTATCACCGAGGGGTCCATACAGGTGTTAATCACCAGATCAATCAGATCGCTGGTGGCCAGCTGCCAGTTGTGATGGTTGCGCCAGATGGTATACTGCCGTCGCCACATGCGTCCCCATTCCTCTACCTCGCGCGGTTTCATGTCCGCGTGCAGCTTGGGTACATTCTTGAAATAATTGGGCATCGGCGGGGCCTTTACCGCGGCCAGAGTGCAATCGTACGTTATACGCGTTATACGGTCACGGTGGAGTATAATGTATAATACGGTATAATACGGTATAATACGGTATTATACGTTTTCGTACGGACACACTCAGAATACTCTGATTTTACACATTTTAAGACACCCACCATCAATCCACATGTTTTTAACACTGTTTTGGACATAATCCAAGGTTGCCCTACCCTCGGCTATACTCTATACGGTGGATATTGTGGACACGATCGATATATTGCATGTAATACTGAGAGTGTAAACGTGCGCATGCATAATTGTGTGTATGTGTATAACTGTATATATGTGGCTTTATATTGGTTATGTTTACTTGGGTGGGCACCTTCACTTTGATGCAAGTAATTATATATGGTAAAAAGGCCAGCAATAACTAGGGGACCGTGCAGTGGGCCAGCAAGGGGCCAACATGTTAAACATGGCTAAACAGGTGGGGATGTGATAATAAGTAACTCACATATTCTCACCTTCCATACAACAACCTTGTTTTCCAGCAGGCTGAAGAGCATGACAGGCGTCTATGAGCTCGCCAGCTCCTTGCAACGGTGATGCCGCTCCCAGGCAGCTAGGGTCCTTGACTACGCAATATAGAATGTCTACCGTGTGAAAACCTCCATACAGGAAGCGTAGCAAAGCCAGATAACTGCCCGATCAATTCTGGGTAGCTTTAGGAAGCATGGCATACGTAGCGTAAGGAAAACCATTGAAAGCTGCGGAAAATCTGATAGCACAACTGCAACAAGTGGAGAACAAAATAGCAAGAAAAACCCAGAAACGGCGCAAAAAGTTTCATGCCAGGTTCATTAAGAGCGCAAACAGACTGGGCGGTGACATGCGGCAAATCAACGTACCACGGCCGGCATTATTTCCTACCCAGGCGCGCAAGAAAAGCCAGCCAGCCATGGATGGATTAACCGCGGATCGCGCAGGCCTGAACGAAATCATTTTAGAAATGACAGGAAATGGCCGCAGATCGAAGATGCTTAGGTTATTTTCATGGTGTCCGTTACTAAACGGCTCTTGCTGCATCAAAATAACCCACGAATGTCGAGTTCTACCGTCGCAGGCACACATATGCATGCTAGATTATTCATCGCGGCCAAATTGACGTTGGATGAGACCCCCGTGCAAATCTGTACCAACAAAGGCAGCGAATTTGCAAATAGTGCAGATCTTGCTATGAAACATCATAATAGAACATCACTTTTAACCATCGGCTTAATTTTTTCGCCTGTCGCCCGCCGGATTAGCCATATTTTAACGGAACGCACGTCGCCATGGCCACCTCCGCACGGTGCGCGCACTGTGCACCACAATGTCAAAATAAGATCGCGTCGAATTGTGAAAGTTCAGACGGGTCAGTACTTATAGTAGAGATACGAAATCTGTGGCTTCAAATCGTTGCCCTGTCGTTCTGGCATCCTAGCCGCGCAAAACGTAAAAAAAACGCGGAAAACACGGCATCATACGGTATAATACGGTATTATACGTCATTATACGCTAAAACGTATTATAACGTATGAATCATACGCTCAAAGCCAGCGTATTACGTATTATACCGTATTATACCGTATTATACGGCGTATGATTGCACTCTGACCGCGGCGGTGATGGGCCCACCGACGTCTACGTGGGGAATCTCGCCGAAGTCGGGGGGCTGCGGCAGGGGGAGAGAGCTGGATCTGGGCGGCGTACCATGAGTCCGCCGCACCTGGACGGAGGAGGGGTGTTCGTACCCCGGGTCATCCAAGGCCACCCTGCTGAAGCTGAAGTTGCCAGCAGGCGCAGGCGAGTGGACCGCGCTTTGGTCAAACACCCGTGGGCGCTGCGGTTGATGCGCCGGGCGCTGAACTGGCGTGTGAGTCTCCTCGTCTCTGGAAGTGACACTGCTCCTGGTCTCCCCTGGGCTGGTCCGTGGTCTATGAGTACCAACGGGCGGGCCCTGCGTGACTGTTCCCTCGTCCGCCTCGTTAGTCCCTTCCAGGTCATCGAACTCGCCATCTGCCCCTGGGACCTCCCCTTCCTCGTCCGAATACCATAGCGCAGTGGGTAACAGGGACGTGCTGCCGAAGGACACTCTGCGTCTGCCCCGGTGTGGGGGGCCCGGTGGAGGTCCCTGGGGCCGCCCCCGACCTGCCCAAGGATGCGTTGGCCGCCCGGTGACTGGCTGCTGATGGCGGTAGTGCAGGGTATCTTCATTCTCATCTCTCTGCTGCTCTGGATCAGGTGGTAGCCATTGTGGTCTCGTCTGGGGTTGTTGCTGCTGCATCCGGGGTTGCTGCTGTTGCCATTGCTGCTGCGTTGACCGTTGCTGCTGCTGATGCTGCTGCTGCTGTTGCTGCTGCTGCGGTTGCTGCTGCTGCTGCTGCTGCTGCTGCTGCTGCTGCTGCTGTTGCTGCTGCTGTTGCTGCTGCTGCTGTTGCTGCTGTTGCTGCTGTTGCTGCTGCTGCGAGTAGTCTTGGAGCCTCTCTCGGTCGTTCCTGTCATCTCCCTGCCTTGTTAAGGCGTCTAGATTGTCCCCATCCGCTGGGAACCTAGGGTTCTGATCTCTGGATCGTGAAGAGCCTTCCGCAGGTCTCTCCATGACCTCACCTGTATCTGTCCCTGCTTGGACGTGCAGTGGTACCTCTATCCCCTCTGTACCGTGCTCGTGGTTGTCTACCGGTTCTACCTCTGTATTCTCTAGATCTCGTTCTCTAGTCTCTTCCTCTGTATCTCTGGCGTTCCTTGTTTGGGACCGTGTGGGCATGGTGCTCGTACCGGTACCTTACACTGCAGGCAACACCTCCCCAGGAAGGAAGAGAGAGAAAGGGAGAGAGAGCAACCACGTGCTATTGAGCTATGACTATAGAACCTAATACTACTCCCTAGTAATGGTCTCCTCTACTGTTTGCTGGGGCCAATGGTCAACTGAGAGAAGGTCACTGTAACTGCTGTCCCCTCCCCCTGTCTGCTGAGCGTGGGTGGTTTAGAGCATTCACGTGTGGTGTGCATCCCCTCATCAGGCAATGGCATATGTTCCCTAACAAACCTATCTGCGTCCATGATGTTATCAAATCCCTTCCATTTGGCACTAGAGTCTTTAGACACTATCTTGTCCTTGATGTGTTCTTCACATGCCTTCTGTTACGTGCCAACCCAGGTCCCTAGCCTGAGTGACGTAGCGAAAGATCCTCCATGCCGGAATTAGGAATAATCAAGGTAGCCTAATGCAGATTGCGCGTCACGACTGGGGTCGTGAGATATCTGGCATCGCGGCTTGACGCCAAGCTAATTGATACACACTTATAATGGCTAGCAAGACCAATTACAAATGGATAGTTGCCCCAGGTTTAATGTGTAGGCGTCATCGCACTTATCATTCATCAAACCAAGAGGACGAGACTCTCGTCCTCGGACCAATTTCACCTAGGTCTGCCACTACGCTGGCAAGGGGCGCCGACATGGCGCCGACCTTCCAAAGCATGCAGTCCACACAAGATCCTCGGGTCGACATCGACCCTCGCCTACAGAATCCACGCATGAGTACAATATCTCAACTAGCTATAAAGTACGCAGCGCGGCGCGACTGCACCGGCCCCTAGAAGATACACGCATACAACAACCTAGGCCCAAAATAACTGGTCCGAATCACACAAACTATCATAGTTCCATACAAAAGTCCTGACTAAGGGACGATTCCCAAACTAAGTCCCGAAATAAGTCCCAAAGTCCTACGGACTATGACAACAAGCCAAAGTATATAATTTATTCCATTGTTGCGTCCGTCCTAAAGGGCCGGCACGCAACACTCCTCCCCCCCATGGGGGTCGGTAGTCCCTACCGAACAAGTATGCTACGCTACTATAAGAGTACTATGTCCCAACCCCGGTTCACCCGCGGGTTAGTAATACCAGTTCCTCTAGAGGTTGATACACAGGACCAACCCTGACGTAGTAGCACGAAACAGGATGACAGGATCAATCCGCTATCCGTCATAAAACTCTCACAACCATCTCAGCGACCGCCGTTGTTGACGCGCCGATCCACTGGAACCACCTTAGGGGGCGCCACCGCGTGCCCTATCCCATCCACATAATAATGCACAGTCCATGTAATCCCGCGCAACCAGTCCTGAGGTCCTGAGCAGCCTCAAACTTGATGAAATGTTGACCATAGGGGTACTATGTCCCAGCCCTTGTGCACCAACGGGCCAGTGTAACCAGGTCCCCCCAGACTTGCCACGCAAGGGCAACTCTTTATATAGCCAATCGGGACTGTCAGCAGGAGGGAATATTTTTCATGCATACAACTTGATGATCCGGCCGACGAGGTGGCCAGTCATGTATCCCATCCAGCCGAAACCCAGTCTTACAGCGCGACTGATGCGCGTGATCACACGACGATTAAGAGTACTACTAGCGTCGACGACTGTGAGGCACAGCATGCAGTGCAGGCTCCATGCTCAGAAGCGAGGGCGTGCACCAGGAGAATCTGATCCATCGCCTCACTACCGACAGCTGTACGCGTCCTCTCAAATACAGGCGCGCCGTGAGCCAACCGACCATGCAACGTGGCTGTTCCTGGCCGCCGCTGGAGTGGCTGTATAGCGGGGGAAGCCCTAGCGTGGCCGCTAGAGTGCGCCTCCCCTGCACCTGCGAACGCATGCAGGTGCCCTCAAGGCCCTAGTGTGTCCACTAGAGCGCGCCCCGCCGTCTCTATCCAGCGCAGGAAACAGTCAAAGTCGATCAACACCGGAAACTTGGATAATATGGCACGTTAAGTGCCCAAAACTAGCAAGGCCCCAGCGTGTCCACTGGAGTGCGCCCTGCCAACTCCTCCACGAAGCTGCAGTAAGTTAGGCACAACACCACTCCGGCCGACGTGCATAGACCGGAGCAGTCGCCGGTCCCCGCATTCCTTACTGCCAATGTGCCTGAACTCCACCGCAAGCGGGGGAAAACTCCTCAGCTCGCAGTCACACCCTCCGTGGCACTCGCACAGCAAGAGCACGGTTGATGTTTACGCAGGCCCATATGCATGTGATGCTCGAGGCCGCCGACGTGGACTGCATAGCGCCCGCAATGCCCGCACTTATACAATGCAATGGGCAGGTCGGGGAGTGACACGCCTTGCAGGAACTGCCGTATCGGTAACGTTGCCCCTGCGAGACACCGTGCTGCTCATGGAGTAGGGCCGAAGCAATCCCGCAGTCCCAAACAAGAGCTCCTCGGGCTCGATCGCGCCCAGCACATACAGCGCTCGTGGACCGGGGTCAATAATGCCTCGCACGAACGATCACCGCATGTCCACCCCGCATGACTGTCTTGCCCAGGATCCCCATTCCCGCAACAGAAACACGCCCCTATGTTAATGCAGTCCCCACCGCGCATCGCCACATCCCCCACTCGAAGCTTGAAGGCCTCTCACCACCCCTGTACCAGTGCATGGCCATGGGGTAGAGTACGTTTTGAAGCCCACACAGCCCGCCCGCCATGCACATGGAACGCCCTGCTCTGAGTCCCTCATCCATGCAACCTCGTAGGCGCGCGGACACGAGCCACTTGCAAATCACGCTCGATCGGCCTCCACCAGTGGTGCAAGGATCGAACAACTCCCTACCGGGCTCAGCCCACAGGAGGGACGCGAACACTGCGCGATGGTAGCCATGCACAGGGTCGCGGGCATTGACTAGGTGCTCAGACTCCAGCAGCTCGATCCTGCCTGCCTCTCAGTCTCGGGTCGCCGTTACTACAGTCCCCGTGACTCGCCCTCGACGGCCCGATCCCGCACGTCCCATGTACCTCAGTGCTCTGCCATGGCTCAGCGCGCGTCAGCGCCGGGTCCGCTCAGAGCGGACGTACCGGCCCAATGCAGTGATACCGGGTGTTACTCGGACACCGGCAGTCTGCGGGGCGACAGCGCCACATCATGTGGCATCGGCACCATGCACGCGCACTGTTGAGGCGGTGAGACAATGACCGGACACCGCCACCTGCTTCTGATGCAACCACGACCGGCACCAGCGCAACCAGTGCAACCACGACCGGCTGGGTCATCCACCACTACTGCCGGCAGTACGTGCTGTCGCCATGCAACTGCACCGTGCCCGCATATGCTTGCAGCCCCGGGGGCCCTTACTCCCGACGGTCGCGGCGGACGCGGGTGCGCCCCGCATGCACGGTTACTCGAGCCCAGGAGTGCCCTGACCCAGCTAGGCGTCGACTCAATGCCGGGGTAGCCAATTGGTTGGCTACCGACAATTCAACAAGGTGCTGTACATCTGTTTGCCGGCCGACCACGATTCAGTACAGGCTCCGCCCTGCCTGATCGCCCAGTCGCATCGGGGTTGCAACAGCCTCCACGCACCGTGCCGTCTCCATGCACCGTGTCGCAATGGTGAAATTAATCACGTACGGGTGCACGAGAAGTAAGGCGCGTCCCTCATGCGCCAGGAAGTCAGGGAGCCGTGACTCATAGCCGCCAGCCGGAAGACTCCCTATAATAATACTTGGCCGCGTGCCATGGGACTCCGCGTCCGTTGGTCACGCGGGACGCGACGTGCAGTCAGGCCGTAGTCTGGGGTCACTGGCACTCGCTGCCGAATCCGGCATCCCACGCGGAGATGCCTCGGTACGGACGCCTTAGTAGTAGAATCATCAAGCATCCGGTGAGCCCATGTCCAAAAAGGCCAGGACCATGTGCACATGCGGTGCTGAGTGCCTGACGTGGTCCTCTTCGGGACGACCCGTTCAAGCCCACCGCCAACTGCAGATTAACCCATAGAGAATATATCATGGAGAAAATATATTATATAGAAAATAGAGAATATCGAAAATATATAATATCCGCACGCTGGCGCATCGATCCCTGGCATGGCAGTAGAAGGGTCGTCGGATCCACGCGCGGCTGCGCATCGATCCCTGGCATGGCAGTAGAAGGGTCGTCGGATCCACGCGCGCCTGCGGTGGATTCCTACATAGATGGCCGGCTCGATCCAAAGCCGAACCGTGCCGATCATACAGGAGCTAGATATAATTAAGAAGAGTATGGTATCATAGCTAGATATAATTAAGAAGTGTAGTGGACCAGTACAAGTACTTAGTATATAAAAGGTAGGAATAGTAAAGAAGTATATGGTATTATTAGTAGCCATCTGGTTTCATACGCCCTGCGACCCCTCCCCTTCCCCCGGGGACGACGCGTCCACGCGATCGTCCAATTACTGCCCAGGAGTCAAGGATGCTGGACTGCCGGGCGCTCGTGTGTAATGCTATGTGCCCTATACTCGCTGTCAGGGCACCAAAAGGAACCATCGGGAAACCAAACCACTCGCCGGCGCAAAACAGACACCCCCCCTTGCCCTACACACAGGTGGCATTCTCAGAATGGCTAAGGTGGCCAGCCACTAGGACTGGAAAAGCGCACCGGACTGAACATATTATAAAAATATAATTATTAGTTAAATATACTAATATAATAATATATATATTATAGTATTCTTCCAGCGGCAAACTCGTAACCGGCCACTGCTGGTGACTCAAAGGTCGCACGTTGTCCGGAGGCTAGCCAGTGAGCCTCGATCTCAATGACCGCGCGCAGCACGCCCTTGGTAGAACTCATGAATCGCTGGCGGCCGCGGCTGTTGGTGCTGAGTCGTGAACTGCCGGGCCTGCTGGCGCCCGCTCGTCCGCGTTGCGGGGCTTGTCCCTTGGGCCGGAGGAGTCCGGGCGACTGCCGAACGCCGGGCCTGAAAACCTGGGCTCGGTCTCCCGCGTGCCACGTCCAGCGTGCCTGCTACGGAGTTTGGGGCAGTCGCGCCTGAGGTGACCCACCTCAAAGCACATGAAGCAACGGGCTTTACTCGCGTCGATGGCGTTGAGGCCATGGTCAGCGTTCCCGTCCTCCAGGTCATCAGGGGAGTCATCGTTCCCCTCGCCGTCGTGCGGGGGACCTGATCGGAAGAAACGACGCACCGATGGTGCGCGCCCGCGAGCCACGACGTCGGCCACCTGCAGAAGATACCGCTGGATTTTCAGGATATCCCACTCATCCCAGGGGACCTCAGCGTAGTGCTTCAGTACCTCATCCTGCAGCTCGGGACTGAGGGCCTCAATGAACCGGATCTTGTACTCGTACCAGGTCATGTCTGTCAGGTAGGCGGCGCTGGACTCAAACTTGGATAGGAACTCGCGGTACGGAGTGGCTCCCTGGCGCAGCTTGCCGAATGCGAGTCGCTCGTGGATTACAACATCTGGGGGCACCAGCTTGCAGCGCACCCGGTCCATCAGCTCCTCCACGGTTTGCGGGTACGATTGGGATGCGATGCTCTCACAATTTAGGATGCTCACCACCGAGGGGTCCATGCAGGTGTTGACAACATGCGGGATGAGATCGCAGGTGGCCAGTTCCCAACTGTGGTGGTTACACCAGACGGTATACTGCTGTTGCCACATGCGCCCCCATTCGTCAATCTCCCGCGGTTTCATGTCCGCGTGCAGCTTGGGAACATTCTTGAAGGTAGGCATCGGTGGGGCCTTCACCGTATTAGGCTTGGGTCCACCGACCTCACGATAGGCAATGGAGCCGAAGGCTGGGGGCTGCGACCGGGGGAGAGATCCGGAGCTGGCCGGCGTGCCATGCGTTCGCCGCACCTGTACAGACGATGGGTGTTCGTACCCCGGGTCATCCAAGGCCACCCTGCTGAAATTCAGGTTGATGACGACCGCAGGCGAGTGGACGATGCTGCTGTCATGTGTCCTAGGACGCGGCGGCTGGGGGGCGGGTCGCTGGACGGGAGTCTCCTCGTCGTGTGCGGTAGCGATTCTGTCATCCCCTAGCCGAACCCGGGGCCTATGAGCTCCAAAGGACGGGCCCTGCGCCCCTGGTCCCTCAATATCCGCCACGGCCCCCTCCAAATCATCGAACTCGCCATCTGCCCCGGTTTCCTCCCCGTCATCATCCGAGTTCCACAACACCGTGGGTAACAGGGAAGTGCTGCCGAAAGACACTCTACGTCTGCCCCGAGGTGCTGGGGCCGGCGGCGGTCCCAGGGGGCGACCCCGCCCTGCCCAGGGATGCGATGGTCGCTCCGTGACTGGCTGCCGATAACTGTAGTGCAGCGTGTCTTCATTCTCGTACCCGGGCTGCTCAGGGTACCGTGGCAGCCGCTGTGACCTCGTCTGGGGTTGTTGCTGCTGCGGTAGTTGCTGCTGCTGCTGCGGGTGCTGCTGCTGCTGTCGTTGCTGCTGCTGCTGCCGCCGCTGCTGCTGCTGCTGCTGCTGCTGCTGCTGTTGCTGCTGCTGCTGCTGCTGCCGCTGCTGCTGCTGCTGGGAACCCTGCGGCTGCTGTTGCTGCTGCTGCCGTTGCTGCTGCTGGAAACCCTGCTGGAGCATCTCCTGGCTGCGCCCGTCCCCCCCTTGTTCCACCCTGGAGTCTGGACTGTCATCATCTGATGAATCTCTGCGGCCCTGGTCTCTAGATCGTGGGGAGCCTTCCGCAGGTCTCTCCATGACCTCACCTATACCTGTCCCTACTTGGACGTGCGGTGGTACCTCTACCACCTCTATACCTTGCTCGTGGTTGTCTACCTGTTCTATCTCTCTGTTGACAGGTTCTCTCCGTCTTCGTGGCATGATGCTCGTACCGATACCTTACACTGCAGGCAACACCTCCCCAGTGAGAGAGAGAGAGAGAGAGAGAGAGAGAGAGAGAGAGAAAGAGAGCAACCACGTACTATATATCTATATATATAGGACCTAGTACTATTCCCTAGTAGTAATCCCCTCTATTGTCTGCTAGAGCCAATGGTCAGCTGGGAGAAGGTAACTGTAACTGCGGTCCCCACCTCCTGACTGCTGTCTCCCTTGCTGTGCGTGGGTGGCTTAGAGCATTCACGAGTGGTGTGCAGACCCTCTGGCAATGGCATATGCTCCCTAACAAACCTATCTGCATCTATGATGTTATCAAACCCCTTCCATCTAGCATTAGAACCCTAGACATTATCTTATCTTTGATATACTCTTCACACGTCTTCCAACTATAAAATATGGCTGGTCTACCCTCACCCCCGTCATGGGCTACTGCATAGTAGGGAAATCCAGACTGTCCACCCTTATTTATCCTTCGCTTCCCTTTCAAGGACATATTGCGTAGTAGTCTATCATACGCTGGCGAGAAGAAGAAAAGGGCTGGCAGAAGCTTGCAAGACAGAAAGGAAAAGGGATTCCCAAGGATACCTCTAAGTGCAGTGATAAACGCAACGAGGGAGGAGGACGGACTCTAACACAACACACGCCCAAGCTCTACGCGAACAAGGGCACAGTACACTGGTCCCCTCCGCGGGGCTCACAGAGGTAAGCACCGTCAAACATAATCGGCCACAGCCCGACGGTACCTACCCCAAGACCCGTTGCAGGTCACACAACGATGGGTGCCTCCGCGGCCCCCACATCTCTCAAACAACATGAAAACGCCTATAGAGAGCACAACATTAAACATAAACCCCCTCTACGCGTGCAGTCCCGGGAAGAAAGCAAGCGTTTAAGTAAAGAGCACTAAACTAGGGGACGTACCATAACCAATGTCGATGAAAACCCCTGGGCTGGACGCCGTCGAGTGTCGTTGGGAGCCGGAGCTCTACCACCTGGGAGCCGGAGCTCTACCACCACTAGAAGTCGTTGAAAACAGGGGTAATGGCCGCTACTGCCTATGGCACCTCACCACAGGGCTATTACTAGCCCCGCCGAGTATCCCGGACTGCCGCTTGCTGCCGAGTCGTCGTTGAATCCCTTTACGGGCTGCCGCCAACCAGTCAGCAATCGTTGAATACCGGAACCTCTATCTACACTAAGCACCGCCTTGCTATCCTAACTGGCTACACTAGCTCTCTCCGCGAGAGTTAGCTAACCTCTCCAGCACATTTTACCTCCGATAACCAGTGTTACGTGCCAACCCAGGTCCCTAGCCTGAGTGACGTAGCGAAAGATCCTCCATGCCGGAATTAGGAATAATCAAGGTAGCCTAATGCAGATTGCGCGTCACGACTGGGGTCGTGAGATATCTGGCATCGCGGCTTGACGCCAAGCTAATTGATACACACTTATAATGGCTAGCAAGACCAATTACAAATGGATAGTTGCCCCAGGTTTAATGTGTAGGCGTCATCGCACTTATCATTCATCAAACCAAGAGGACGAGACTCTCGTCCTCGGACCAATTTCACCTAGGTCTGCCACTACGCTGGCAAGGGGCGCCGACATGGCGCCGACCTTCCAAAGCATGCAGTCCACACAAGATCCTCGGGTCGACATCGACCCTCGCCTACAGAATCCACGCATGAGTACAATATCTCAACTAGCTATAAAGTACGCAGCGCGGCGCGACTGCACCGGCCCCTAGAAGATACACGCATACAACAACCTAGGCCCAAAATAACTGGTCCGAATCACACAAACTATCATAGTTCCATACAAAAGTCCTGACTAAGGGACGATTCCCAAACTAAGTCCCGAAATAAGTCCCAAAGTCCTACGGACTATGACAACAAGCCAAAGTATATAATTTATTCCATTGTTGCGTCCGTCCTAAAGGGCCGGCACGCAACACCTTCCAACTGTAAAATATGGCTGGTCTACCCTCGCCCCCATCATGGGCCACGGCGTAGTAAGGAAATCCAGATTGGCCACCCTTATTTATTCTGTTGCGCCTACGGGCATGTTACATCATAGACTGGCAGAGGCTTGCAAGCAGGAGAGAAAGAGAGGATCCCAGGCTACCTCTAGGTGCATGCAGTGACCTTTACCAACACAAACGAGGGAGAAGCACAGAGTCTAACACAGCACACGCCCGAGCCCGCCTTCCGCAGGAACGGGCTATACGCACACACGGAGGTAAACACCGTCAACACAGTCGGCAACAGCCAGACGGTATCCACCCCCACGACCCCTTGCAGGTCAAACAACGAATGGCCGTCTCCGCGACGTCCATGGGCACCAACAACATTTACAACCTATAGAGGGTACAACATATAACATAAACCCCCTACGCGCGCGGACCCGGATAGAAAGCGAGCTCGCCAGCTAGCCTTCAGCAGGCATAGCTTGTAAAGAAAGACTTCTAACTAGGGGACGTACCATCTTCGATGACGTTAACACGTCGTTCGTCACTGCACCTATTCTTAGGACTGAGTTCAACTCAGTCCTATTCTTAGGACTGAGTTTTTGGGTTTCGTAGAAAATTCGCCCAAGTCGGAATGTTTGTCAAAAAAATTCCCTCAAAATTTATTCAAATACTACGTGAAATGACCTTTCTTAGACATATTTTTGCGATTTTTTTGGATTTTGTTTGGGCGGCTAAATGTACGGTCAAAGTACAGGGGGTAAGGGTACTTTTTCACGTGAAACTCGAGTTCCGGAAATGCACGACCTAGCCATGGCGGCTTGCGCCCATGCATGCAGTTTACGTTTGCGGACGATTTAGCTGGTAAAACCCAGGAAATAGATTTTATATGTCCTAAAGATGACACAAACCAATTTTTAGCTCCCGGGGATGCGATTTACCAGGTGTCGGCACTGCTCTTGCTGGAAAAAACTGCGACCAGGCAGGTTGACGGAATTGATGACTAAATTTACTTTACGGTGCAGTTCGAAGGGTTTATATGCTTCTTTCTACTTATTATCATGCAATTGTGTAGAATTAAGTCAGTGGCAGTAAAGATTTGATTATTTCGACCACTCTGTCATGTCATGGTTTGTGTGCCGCAAGTGTCACTTTTGCGGGCACCGCCTGGGCCAAGATAACGCCATCCGTGCACGGTAAAGCTGAAATATCGTCACCTCATCGTTTTGTTATGTTCTTACATGAGTTTGAGCTTGCAAGGCGCTGTCAGTTTCGAATCTTGATGCGCTTTCTTGACCGTTGCCTGCCCCTCTCTAAACCCCCCATCTTTTATGATGTTACCAGGCATTTGCCTTACCCTAGAGTACTTTTGCAGTTTTTTAGGCGCTGTATGGGTTTAAATACCTTCATAGATGTTAGATATTCTTTTGCTACGTTCATACTGCGTGATTGTATGGCCATGGGCTGCATCCAGCGTGCTTTCAAGCTTATACGGGTGAGTGAAGAATCTTGGTGATAAACCACTGTCATCATGTGCCAGCAAGTATGTTGGCCATGCCATGGCAAGGCAAAACAGTGTTAGCCATCTCTATTCTTGTTAAAAACAATTGAAATATGCTTAACCTACCCATTATATTGGTGGTTAAGGCTCATAATAAAACCCTTTGTAGGTAGGTATCAATGCCCATTCCCTACGTGCGTGCATAGGCTCTCACACATATACTAAGGTATAATATAACTGCAATATGATGATGCAAGTATGTTTTCCTGTTATGCTAGAAGGGAAATGAGTTGATTGGCATGGTTGGTTGCCACGGTGGTGTGTAGTATGACCGCACTTACATGCTTGCACATTGCTAGCAACCTCGAAACCCATTCTTAGGGCTGGTGGTTTTTGGTGAGTTTCAGGTAGAGGCTGTGGCCAAATTGAGCCCAGTTTTTTGCCATGTTTCAAGAACTATATTGTTTACACGCCTATATTTTTTCAACATGCATATGGATTTTATTGAATTTTCCCAACTCGTCCTTCCACAGAAAATTGCCAAATCGCGAGCATGGGTTGACACCCTTGTAAAATTTTACATGATTTGGTCAACATATGATTTTTTAGGCATATGCCCAAGCATTAGCATGATATTGAGTGCTCTGATGCATATCAAACATATGGGGTACCCCCCTACCCTTACCGCTACATGATCTCAAAGTTGGCATACTCAGTCCTATTTTTAGGACTGAGTTTTGACGTACGACGTGTTAATCCCTCCTGAGCTGGCCGCCACCCGGTGTCGTTGAAGGCAAGCCCTGGCCGCCACTAGGTGTCGTTGAAAACAGGAGAGCTGAACGCTATCGTTGACAGCACCTCACCACAGGGTTATTGCTAGCCCCGCCGAGTATCCCAGACTGGCCGCTTGCTGCCTAGGTCGTCGTTGAATCCCTTTACGGGCTGGCCGCCGGCCTGACAGCAATCGTTGAATTCCGGAACCTCTACCTACGCCAAGCTTCGTCTTGGTATCCTAATTGGCTCACTAACCCTCTCCGCGAGAGTTAGCTAACCTTCCCAGCACATTTCCTCCGATAACCAGTGTTACGTCCCTGCCCAGACACACCTAGCCTGAGCTACGTAGCGAAAGACCCTCCTTGCCGGAATTAGGAATAATTCAAGATAGCCTAAAGTAGGTTGCGCTTCACGACGTGAGTCGTGAGATATCTGGCATCACGGCTTAATGCCAAGCTAATTAGTTCACACTTATATTGGCTAGCAATACCAATTACAAATGGATAATGCCCCGGGCTCAATGTGTAGGCGTATTCGCACTTATCATTCATTAAACCAAGAGGACGAGACCCTCGTCCTCGGACCAATTTAACCTAGGTTGGTTGCGGCGCAGATACACGCCAATTTCCCTAGAACAATCCGAGTCACTCATTCCACGTAGGATCCGGGCCGACATCGACCCTCAACTATAGGATCCACGCCTAGAACTACTGACGGACTCAGAACTGGCGCGGCGCCACGGCGCCGGCCCCTAAAAGGACAACCTAGGACCAAAATAACTAGTCCAATTCACACAATAGCCAAGGTCCATAAAACCCAAGTCCAATAGACCAAACAGCCTTAGTAATTTATTCCATTGTTACGTCCGACCAAAAGGGCAGGGACGTAACACCACTACTATGTAGTGATGAGTGCGCCGGCGTGGCCGGGAAACCGCACCGACAACTGAACTGAACTGAACTGAACAATAGCAAATGCAACTTGATAGTTGACAGTGTAATTAAAAGTTAGTACGGTAAAATAGTTTACTACCCTATTACTACCTATCCTTTCAGTTCCCTTGCCCTCGGCCACTAAAGATCTCTGCTGCCCTCGGGCGGCGTGGGAAACAACAACAACAACAACTTGTAACAACAACAACAACCTATGATCCTTTCAAGGCAGGGTTGTTCAAGGCCTCACATGAAGCCCGCCTCCCCGCTCAGTACCGACGTGAGTGCAGGCATAGGCTCTTACACATGATAAGGTATGATATAACTGCACTATCATGATGCAAGTGTGTTGTTGATGTTATGCTTGTTCAAAGGGGAATGAGTTGATCATGGTGATGGGGATGGTTTGGCGGTGGCCACCGGGTGGTGTGTACTAGTGAGTAGTATGACCGCACTTACATTAATTAATTAATTAATTATCAACATCACTCCGTTGGGAGTCAATGTAGCACATATCCCTGAGAAGGGGCGTATGGCTTTTAATACATCCTAGGCTACTTCCTGCAAGGGTGGGAATGTAAGCGACCCTTGCTCTAGGTGCACCAGGGCACCTGCACCCTCATAATCTTCACACTATGCCCAGCTAAGGGGGAGTGTGTTATGTGGGGGAAGATCAGCATGGCTATACAAGAGCTAGGGCATGGCTTCTCGACAGAGAGCATCTCTCTGCATGGCATAGTATGGCGAAATTCTTAATGCAACATCCATGGGGGTCCCATTATAGGCATGGCTTGGCTAAATTCTGAAGGCAACATCCATGGGGGCCATTGTGGGCGCACATGCGCGTGGGCCACTTACATGCTTGCCGCTTATTATTGCTAACAATGAAGCCCCAGTCCTCATCTCCAGAGGACTGGCAGTTCAGTTTTTTGCGTGTTTCAGTGCCAAGAGGCGCTGGCAGTGGCAGTGGCAGTGCGGGCAGTCATGGCGGCAGCCGTGGCGGCAGTGGCCAAATCAGTGAGCCCAGTTTTTTGCCACGTTTCATGAGAACTTTTGATTTTTCACATGTTTATGATTTTTCTACATGCATATGGAATTAATTAATTTTTTTACTACATAGTGTGTGTAGGCATCAAAAAATGCAAAATCGCGAGTAATGAGGGTCAACACCCGAGTAAATGAATTCTACATGACACGGTCCCGCATGTACTAAGATTTTTTACACATATTCCAGACACAGAGCACTGGTTGTCTCCTTGATATTGGCTGCTATTAGGCACCTCAAACATCATCAGACACGTGTGTAGTACTCCTACACACAGATCTCGAGTGATTTATCTAGTACCAAATCCGAAAGGCTTGCATCACTCCCCGGACAGGAGAACTTTTGCGGATGACTGTAGGTGTAAGTTGGCGATGCCATGGTAACCGGAGACGTCCGTCCTATAGTCAGCAAAATTGGTGCGAGAGGTCCCCAGTTCGATTCCGGTCGGATTCATTTGCAGATCGCGTTTTCCGCGTTTTCCGCGGCCCGGCACTGAACGCAAAGGTTTTCACCTTTGCGGAGTGCCTGATCAGAATCATATTCCTAGACACTCCCGGCCAGTTAGGCTAGAAACACACGCCCTGATCAAGCATGCTGTTTCCGGCCCCACCGTCTAGGTCATCTAGTCGCTCCACACGTAAGCCAGCCATAATTTCAATGCACAAGGATACACATTTCCATCACCATTCATCTTCATCATCCTGAACGACTCGAAAACGCGGGAAAGATAACGGCAGGCTCGAGCTACCATGGTCCGGATTCTCCCGATTTCTGGCCTGCGCTGGTTGTCTCTTTGATCATATTCCTGCCGCAGTTGTGAAACTTGCAGCCGAGTTTGAGGACACCGGTGTTATCAATATGCTGCTCTTCCGGGACATCTGCAACCGCCTTATGCTGTCGTCGGCGCAACCGCCTCCAGCGGCCTCAGTGGCAACACAGTTTTCGCACGATGCTGTACAAGCACAAGGGGTCCGGCCAGCCGACCCCGGCAACTACAGAGGGCCGGGGTGTGCATTCAAAGTGCCCCCCTCAAGCTTCTTATGCGGCTCATCCTGAACCGCTTGCGCACGGCCCTGGACGGTCACCTCAGCGAGACTCAGCACGGCTTCCGTTCAGGTCGCAACACAGTACACGGGCGCTCTTCGCTACTCGTCGGTCGACTTGTGGAGGAACTGCAACGCCTTCAGCCTGGTGAGTCCCCTTTGCACCTTGTGCCGGTGGACTTCATCAAAGCCTTCGATTCGGTTTTCTGGCCTGCGCTTTGGGACATCCTCGAGTTGTTCCGGATCCCCCGCCCCCTTATTGCTGTCATCCGCAACCTGTATGAATTAAGGGTCCACCACTTCGGTGCGCACTTCTTACGGGACCACGCCATCATCATGCCCTTCATTACAGAAGGGTGTGTGGCAGGGCTGCGTGTCGTCGCCCTACCTGTTCATTATTGTGGTCGAATAAGTAATGATTCAGGCGCGCAAGCGATTTACCCGCCGCGTCGTGGGTAGGGTACCAGGGGTGCACTAGAGGCCCGCGGGAGCCGGAGGCACACCAGACAGCTCCCCTAGGGTCAGTACTGGCGTGCTGTTGTTTAGATAGATGTTGTCGTTCGTGCTGTTCAGTTCAGTGATTAGATAGCCGGATCGCCGGAGATGTTGTAGGTAGCTCAGTGATGTAATTAATTAATTAATTAGACTGACTCGTGCTCCCGTTGGGGAGTCACGGACTAGCATTAACCCCGATGGATGGATGGATGGCATGGGTGCAAACAGTCCGCCTACCGGTCTAATCTATCTACATCAGCTACCTACGACATCTATCTAACAGCATTCTAACTACAACATCTATCTAGACAGCCGCACGCTGCCCTAGGGGAGCTGTCTGGCGTGCCGCCGGCCTCCCACGGCACGGTCCGGGTTTGCACACGCGGGCGCTCCGCCGCACTAGCTGATGTAGATATATTTGCACCCACCCATCCATCCATCGGGGTTAATGCTCCATGACTCCCCAACGGGAGCACGAGTCTAATTAAACATCATAATTTATGGGGTACCCCCCTGCCCTTTCAGTTTCTGCTACCGACACGATCTCAAAGTTGGTCAACTCAGTCCTCTAGAGAGGACAGTTGGTACAAACGACGTGTTGGCCTACTGCCGGTATTTAACCAGCAGTCAAACGCGGTTAGTTGTGTAGTAGGGCTGTACCCACAACTCCGATCGCCTATTCGCTGATCGAGCCAGAACAAGACCGGCCTGCCTGTATGAAGCGACAGATGATGTGCAGCAATCCCGGACGATCCGATGCGCAGCGCATCCGGCATGGGCCAATCGCGTTGCAGGCAGGGTCGACTTAATCCGGATGCTTGCATCGCGTCACAGGCAGGAGCCAACTTCGTCACGAACCAGCACCAGCACTGCATGCATAAGAAAAAAATCTCTGTCCCGGCAGTCGACAGTGGCCGAATAATCTCCAGAGGCACCACTCACCAGATATGGCGATGGCAACTGTAGCAATGGCTCACGGGGCTGTATGCTCGCTTTCCGTGCCGTGCGTAGCAGGATCACGGCAGCCATCTGCTCCAGTTATCAGGAAACCAGCCGCTCCGGTGGCGGATTCGCGCGTTCGTTCTGCATTCCTGAACGGCGGCGTTCGCCTCGAGCGTTCTGAATCGCAAATTAGGGGCCATTTGTCGGTTTGCCGTGCTACAGTAGTTGCTGGCCTCCAGGCCGTCTCGGTTGACAAGATGAAGGTTTTGCTAGACCCAAAGGAAGGCGGCTACTCCCTCATTGATGTGCGTGACATTGACCAATACGAGAAATCGCACATTCCCGGGTCAAAAAACGTCCCAATGTATAAAGCTGTCGACATGGCCACGCCAGGTAAGTGCTGTTATTGTAAGCATGTGTTGTACAGCCACGTGTTGTGTGCTTGTAACGACCTATTTCGTGACATGATTGCCAGGTGGTTTAGCCGCCCAATCTCGGCTAACGCAGCGGCTGGCCTCGCAAGCCCACTGTTGCAAAATATAAACTAATGGTCTTACCTTTTGTTCCTTATCGCGTCACATTGCCGACAGCTGTAGCTTTCAACCCTATCTGTGCGTTGTAGAGTAATTCTTTTCAATTTTGTTATAATATATTGGGCCTGTTATATCTTGATTAGTATTTCTTAGGTATTAGACGCGAATATAAAACACAACTTCATCGTCCAGTGTAATGTGCACCTAGCTGCAGGACTGTGATCACTAGATTGATTCTTCTGTTTTCGATCTCCTTTGCTCCCAGCTCGCGCTTGCCCCTGCATTCTGTACGTGGACCCTTATTATCCTCTCGCCATTCTTTCCCGGGAGTAACCGTGCACTTTCCCTTTCTCTACTTTTATCTTTGTCCTCTTCCAGGCGGCGCAATCAAGAGCCTGCTCTTCTTCTCCTCGGCGGGCGCCACCATTGGCGGCAAGCTGCAGGAGCCCAACCCGAGCTTCCTGTCGGATGTGGAGTACGCGGCGGGCGGCAAGAAGGGCAAGATTATGCTCGTCTGCCAACAGGGGCTGCGTGCGGCTGCTGCCGCCCAGCAGCTGGCCAAGGTCGGCTTTACCAACGTGGCCTACCTGAACGGGGGCCTCAACTCGGCCAAGGAAGGCAAGTTTTACTGCCTTTGCACGGTGGATGCCAGTGGAGCATGTGGCATACTCTTTGGCATGCTCTGTATCTGTTTGTTACAGTGCTCGGTATCAGTGTTGCTCCGTGCACGTCTAGCCATCTGGTTGCGGGGCTGTCAAAAGAGTTTTTCAGACACAGTCAGTTCTAGGTAAGTACGGCAGTTTTTGCGAGGCAGGTATGGTGGATGGTCTAGGGAGTGCTTTTTGGGCAGTCTGTTCACGGTGGTATGTTGAGAGAGCTATGCTTTAATTACAGTCAAGGGGAGAAACTGTAAGTGTGTGGTATTCCCAGCTGAATATCTGTATGCGAGGATTTTTCATCTCATTGGCTGGTTGGTTCACCCGAGCTGCTCGTTTCCTGCTGAGTGGTGCCAGTTCTAGTAGTGTTACCTTTTCATCATGATGTTGACTATCTTCGTCAATAGTGTTTGCCGCTTCCCAGGCGCACCTTACTAAAAGACCTGCTATCATGAACTTCTTGATGTCCTGCTTTGCATCCATTCGTTCTTGTTCCTGTGTCGTCAACATTCTCCCCCCCCTTCTATGCTAGAGAGTTCCCGACTGCCGTGATTGATCAGCCCGCTTTACAATCTCCTTTTTCTCTTCGCTGTGCTGCTGCCGCCGCCACTGCCCCTGCCAATAACTTCTTGCAACTGCCACCCCACGGGACTATAGGCAATCTTGCGCGGGCAATCCACTGGCCTGTGCTAGTCTCTTTGTGAAGTGAGGGTGTGCCTTTGCCTCACGTCGCACGCTACCATTGCCCACTTGGCTGACACCTGTGGTTCCTCGCTCACGCAACACACACAGGCTCCCTGCCATACGAGGGCAGGGTCCCCCTGGACAAGGCCGGCCTGGGCGGCTTCCTCGCCATCCAGAAGCAGCTTGTGTGGACCTCGGTCATTGTGCTTGGATGTAAGTGTTGGCGGCTTATACCTTGCTGACCCTTGCTCACCCATATAGGGCGCAGTTTGGGGGGGGGGGTGGATGGGAGGATCGTAGTGTAGGATCGCCATTTTCAGCCATGTGCATAGCTGCGTTGACAGTCAGGCAGGGAGAGTGCGTCACGGGTGGCTATTAAAAAATTAAATTAAATTATAACATGCCTCCGTTGGGAGATCATGTAGCACATATTCCATGATGGATGGGTGGAGTGGAGGAAGCCGCGTAATCGAACTAACCTAACTCTAAGCTATCTAGTCTAGAAAAGCCTAACTACACTACTCATCAAAACGCCTCCTCCTCTTGGGGGGAGGTGGCTTGCCCACAGGGGCTGGCGTGTGAGCCTTGACAATCTTCTGCCACCGCGTCTTGTTCTGCATAGCTGTCCAAGCAAGAGAGAGGGAGTGAATGCGGTGTTCAAACAGAGCTGGGACCACTAGGTCGGCCAGCAACATCTGCGTGTAGTTCATGGCATGTTTCCCTACCCTTTTAGGAATGTTCTTGGGGCCAGGCCAGGTCAAAATATGCCGCCCTGGTTGGCCGAGCCGCTGGGGTCCGGCCAGACCAAGGGCGGTGTCGACCTGGCTGGCGCGAGCAAGATGTCCTACAAATGCTATCCCACGGGTGGCTATGGCAGGTTGCTGTCACAAGTTGGGCCAGCACACGAAGGTCTTGTGTGCCGTGATCCGCGTTGTGCTTGCTGCCATCACAGCGCCCCACCCTGAGGTACCTCAGGGTCGTTGCTTGGACCAACATGAACAACGACTGGGCTTTGCATCAGCAGCCCACGCCGTAGAATCTCATCCCCCCCCCATGATGTGTATTTTGTAGGTAGCCCAGGGCTCATGTGATTTTTAAGAAGTGGGTCTGTTGGGTTTGGTGGCTTGGGTTGGTGTATTGACTACTGCATGGATAGGTTTGCATGTAGATATTGGCGTCGGTGCTCTGCATTTCTGCATCTGGTCTGAATCATGCTAATGTTTTCTGATCCTCGCTCTCTTTGTCCCTGCGCTGCAGTTGCCTACGCGTTCACAGAGTTTTTCCCAGAGCAAACTGAGAAGATTCTGCGTGTGCTGTACGGTCTTGACTAATCATTTGTAGAGTACCAGTTGCGCTGAAGTCATTTAGCACAGATGGACATGCGTCTGGGACAGAGACTGAGCTGGTCAGCCAACTATCACCCAGTTGGGTTGAAAGTTTGATGTCGTTAGCCACGCTGTTACTGTGTAAGGCCCCAAGGGCTTTGCAGCGCAGTGGTTGGCAGTTGGACATTCTCACAATAAAGGGTGCCGAAGGTGCCACATTACTTTGTGTTGCAGAAAGTGTGCATCAGACAGATGTTTCCAGCAGGAGTTAATTGTTTTAGCCGTTAGCTACGTCAAGCATGGTCTAGTCCTTGGATTAATTATGTTTCAATGTCCAGACTACTTATTTTTCAGTTGGCATGTAAGTGAGACCACATCACATAAATTTATTAGACAACGAGTAGACCTGATATGAGCCCGCGCCTGCGCTACTGCCGCAGTCGTGAAACTCGCGCCAAGTTTGAGGACACTGGGGCCATGCTGCTCTTCGACGGGACATGTGCAACCATGGTCCGGATTCTTGAGCTACCATGGTCCGGATTCTCCCGATTTCTGGCCTGCGCTGGTTGTCTCCTTGATATGCAACTGTCTTCTGATGTCATCGCAACCGCCCCCGGTGGCCTGGCGACACAGTTTTCGCACGGTGCTGGACAAGAACAAAGGTTCGCCCGCCGGTCAACCCTGGCACCTACAGCTGGCTCACAATGTGCATTCAAAGCGCACCCCTTAAAAGCTTCTGATGCGGCTCGTCCTGAATTTAACCGCCTGCCACTGGGCCTTGGATGGCCACCTCAGCGAGACTCAGCTCGGCTTTCATCCTGGCCGCAACACAGTATACTTGTAAGCGCTCTTCGCTCCTTGCCGCCTTGTACGTGGAAGAACTGCACCGCCTGCAACCTGGCGAGTCCCCTTTGCACCTTGTACTGGTACGTGGGCTTCATCAAAGCCTTCGACTTGGTTTTGGTCTGCGCTGTGGGGCATCCTCGCTCTGCTCCGGATTCCCTTCCAGCCCCTCATTGCTGTCATTCGCAACCTGTATGAAGGGTCCACCACGTCTGGGTGCGCACTTCTTAATTAATTAATTAATTAAACTCGTGCTCCCGTTGGGGAGTCACGGAGCACCGAAGTGCTTTTAATCCCTGTGTGTGCACTACAGGAGAAAGGGCAGAGACCCCCAGTCTCCTTCATGCCAAAGGCATGCCACAGCTGCAATCGGGCGCGGCTAGCTAAAAGGACAGGCTAACGATCCGGCAAACTGTGGGTGCAATAAGACCCGTGTGAGCATGTCATAGCAAGGAGCGTGGGCAAGTAATCTGAACATAGCGAGGGCGTAGCATGGCTGTACTAGAACTAGGCTAAGGCTATGGCTGGTTGTGTACCGTGCGTTGGCGGCACGTGACTAGGTTTGTTGGCACAGCTAGGCAAACATTCTAGGCATGGCTGCCTTAGCGACAGTGACTCCAATGGTTACAAGCTAGGGCTATTGCTATTCAACACTAGGCGCACTTCTTACCCGGGTCCTCGCCGCCATATGCCCTCTTCAGAAGGGTGTATGGCAGGGCTGCGTGCTCTTGCCATGTCGCCATACCTATTCATTATTGTGGTCGAATACGTGATGATCCAGGCGCATGCGCACAAGCGGTTTGCTTGCGTGGTGGGCAGGCCGGGAACCCAGGAACGTGCAGGTCGCCAACCATTTCTGGCACGGAGGGGTAGCTAGACACGGAGATCAGGCTAGCGGAAATTATGTATGCCGATGACACCACCCTCTTTGAGGACATGCATGGACCACGTACACGTACGGACTACATGGCTCGACTGCCTGGCTAGCTATGGAAGCCCGCGTCGGGTAGGACTAGAGGTTAGCAATCTAAGACCGAGGCCATGGCGGTACGTTGGGCTCACTCATCCACTGCCCGACCTTTAGGGCCTTCTTGATGGCTCTCGCGTCCAGTACTGAGATCGCGTCAAGCTGCTGGGCAGCTTACCACTGCCCAGCTGCGACGCTGACGTAGACCATATCGTATTTCCCTCGCGCCTGGCACGCTTTACGCCAGTACAGGGCCTAGCTTGTGGCGCAAGCCCTTGGGCAAGCTAGAGAAACAGGATCGACCTGATTAAGGTCTTGGTCGGCTGGTCCTCCCTGTAATTCTCACGTATGGATTTCTGGCCTGCGCTAGCTGGTTGTCTCCTTGGTATGGGGCCGAGACGTGCACGAACCCTCACAGCCGACCTTGCGAAAAGCTGGACGGTACGGTCGCCAACATGCTGCGGTCATGATTTTCCGTGTGGGCCGCTATGCCACACACGTTCGCAAGGGGGACTTGTACCTCGGCATGCCAATAATTACCAGCACCGTCAAGCAGCGTAGACTGCAAGTAGTAGGGCACTTAGCTTGGACCAACCAGGTTGAAAACACACACACACACACACACACACATGTGCACTAAAACGAGCCACGAGCCACGAGCTGGTAGCCATGGCTGACGGCGGAGCTCATAACTTTCACGTACGTTTGGGCACCAAACTCGGCTGTGAATATCACAATCGCTTCGTCTTTCTAAGATGCACACGCTGATATATTTTTCCGAAGCTATCACGCAATATTGATCATGACGAGCAAACGCTCCTCTGCGCAACGCAGCCTGGCGGCTGCGCTAAGCCCTGAATATACATCTGCAGCTCTGGCCGGCTGCAGCTTCGCCCTCCGGCCCTGAAGGCAGCGGCGCGCCAAGTGCTAGCCAAGCACTAGTGGTCGCACCGCCCCCCGGGCTCGCCTCTGGCGCCAGCAGCGTCGCCGGTGAGCCCAAGCGCAGTCGCCCTGCCGAGCCGCGCTGGAAAGAGGAGGACTCTGACGCCAGCCAGCCCGGCTTTTTTGACAAGCTCAATCACGACCGAATCCTGAGCTACGTGTTTTGGGGATCGCACGCCTCGCTTATTGAAATGTGCAAGCAGCTCTTCCACGTACCAGGGTCGCCTCTGCGATGCCTTCCTTACGGGAGGCCTGCGCCCATACGAATACATCACCATTTCTGGCCTGCGCTGGTTGTCTCCTTGATCTACGAATACATCACCACCGCGCCGGGCCGGTCAAGCTAATTTTTCTTGAGGTTGACTTCGAGGGTCCACCTCTCGCCGCCATACAGATTTCTGGCCTGCGCTGGTTGTCTCCTTGATACAGTACGTCAAATCATGTCTTTTCTCACGTGAAAATGGCTGACGGCGGTATGGCTGACGGCGGAGCTCAGATCTTTTGCGTCTGAGCCCCAAATTTGGTCAGACCATTTGCATTCGATGCGCTTTTTTCAGACGCACACGCCAGTATAATCGGTTACGGCTGAAACGCAGTATTGCCAAAGTTACGCACGTGACCAGCTATGACGACTACCAAAGCAAAACGAGGGCTGGAAAAGGAGCTGGCACAGCTTCCCAGCGCCCAGCCCAACCCTCTCGCCCTCGCCATTGTTCAGCCGACAGGCTTACCCGCCAAACCCTCGCCAAGCGCCTCGCCTGAGCCCAAGAAACCCTGCCACGATCGAAAATGGAGCGAGTTCCTCCCCGGCGACCGACGATTCTCCTTCACCCGGTGGCAAGAATTGTCGCCGCAGGCATGCATCGAGGTTCTCCAGTTCCTCGAACAGGAGCGGAAGCTCTTCGTGCCCAAGAAGGTGGGGGCGGCTATCGACTACAATGGAGACATGTCCTGGCTCTATGCTTTGGACGAAGTACAACAACGCCTGATTATCCTGACCAGCCAATTCCAGATCCGCCTCGGCGACATCACCAGAACGCTCCGCACCCCAGCCCCCGCACAGCCGGCAGCCCCATCGGCTTCCTCCCTCGGCAAGGATGACATCCGCGCAGTGCTGGAGGAGCACGTGACCTGGCCGCTGGCCGAGCAGCTGACATCGCTGAACACCACGCTCAACAAGGTCGAGGCCCGGGTCTCCAACGTGGAAACCAAGGTCGTCCACAAGCTACAACCCCAGTCCACGGTGCTACACACCACGGCGCAGGCTTCGGAAACGCATGCTGCACTTGTCTCTCGCCTTGACCAGGTGGAGGGCAAGTGTGGCGTGCTCCTGAAGAAGCTTGAGGCCATCACCGCCCACACCGAGGCCCTGGCCACACAGGTCCCCAAGATAGCGGAGCAGACGGCCACCATTGCATCCCAGCCACCCCGGCAGGATGCTGGCGACCTCCCGCCGCTCTCCTACGCGGACCTGCTGCGGTCAGCGACCGCCTCCACCACCGACGCCATCGCCACAAAGCTCCAGGAGCTGGAGGACCACCGCCAGGCCCAGCAACGGGAGGTCACCGACCGCGCTCGCCGCGAGTGCCGAGTGGTGCTACGTCGCTTCCCCCAGAAGCCAGGTGAGACGTCAACCTCTCTTGCTGACGAGCTCAAGAACCAGCTTCTTACCCTCATGGGCCTGGTCGGTGAGGTAGAACTGCGTGGGTGCCACCGCCTTCCCCACTCACGGGACAAGGCGGCCCCCCACCAGTCCTACTCACCTTCCCCTCCTCTGAGGATAAGCAGCGGTTCCTCTCTCGTCGCAAGCGGTTGCACGACCTCACCTGGACGCTGGATGACGACCTCACCCCCGCTCAGCAACAGCAGCGACGCGACCTGTGGCCGGAATACGTACCTCCGCCATAAGCAGGACCCCCAGAAGCCCAAGGTGTACTGGAGGGGCGGGGACCTGATGATCAACCACAAGATGTGGACGCCCCCAGCGGGCTAGAATAGCAATAGCCCTAGCTTGTAACCATTGGCGTCACTGCCGCTAAGGCAGCCATGCCTAGAATGTTGCCTAGCTGTGCCAACACACCTAGTCACGTGCCGCCAACGCACGGTACACAACCAGCCATAGCCTTAGCCTAGTCCTAGTACAGCCATGCTACGCCCTGGCTATGTTCAGATTACTTGCCCACGCTCCTTGCTATGATATGCTCACATGGGTCTTATTGCACCCACAGTTTGCCGGATCGTTAGCCTGTCCTTTTAGCTAGCCGCGCCCGATTGCAGCTGTGGCATGCCTTTGGCATGAAGGAGACTGGGGGTCTCTGCCCTTTCTCCTGTAGTGCACACACAGGGATTAAAAGCACTTCGGTGCTCCGTGACTCCCCAACGGGAGCACGAGTTTAATTAATTAATTAATTAATACAGTACGTGAGAACCGGGAGGACAAGGACCTTGAACAGGTCCCGCTTCGCGCGCTTTAATTTATTAATGACCTCTGCGAGTTGGTCCCTCCGCGGCTCCCTATAGCAAGACCGCACGGGTGCATTCATGAGCAATTAGCTAACGCTTGCATTAACCCCGGGCGATGGATGGATGGGTACATGCAATCCTACCGGTCTAATCTATCTACAAAAAACAATCTAACTCTATATCTATGGTGCCCTCGACCCTAGGTCTTGTCTAGCATGCTGGTAGCATGCTGGTAGCCATTGACAGTATGAGCACTACAGAACTAGCATGCTGGGTATCAAATGTATCGATGCTGGTGACCAGTGTCAATCTTTCTTCCCATGGGAAAACATCATGGATGAAATGCACCAAGTTTCCCCAGAATGGCGAATGAATATTAAATAAGCATGTCAAATATGTAAAGCAGCTGGGAGAAATAAATCTCGTGTGGGATTGCCCAAAATAACTGCTGCATCAGCCGGCGTATGAGGTGCTCCTTATCGGAAGAAACTCTTGCTGCCTGCAGAGACCGCAGAATCGAAAGCAGCATGTCGAGCACACCACAGTGTCAACCACTTGGTTACCTCAGAAATTCGGTAAGCCCAGCAGTACCCATACCGCAGACAACACGCAAGAATTACAATTCCTGGCCACGATCAGCCCCCCCAAAAGATAATGTCCCTACACTCTGTAGTACTCCTGTGTCATGGGAAACGATCGTCCCAGCCAATCAGAGCGCCAGTAGTAACTGAGGGCCTTCTGCTTAAGGGCCTTTTGCATGAAATCGGAATCACATGGCACGAAAAGCGTGTGACGAACAAAAGAATGCCAACCAGCCACAGGACTACTGCCAGTTCCACTGCCAGTCTCTATCATACCATGGCAAGCGGTATGAACCAACCTATGAACCAACCTATGGTAGCCGCGCTAGCAGGGGCAGGTAGAGGGAGCAGAGGCCACAGAGGGGGCAGAACGGAGCACCACCGGAGATATGCATGATCATGCCCGCATCAGCACGTTTACAACCTGGCCAACAGGACGTTGCCGATTCAAGACAGCTTGTTCGGGAAAGAGATAGGGGGCTTATACTGTCAAAAAGCTGCTTTGAGAGCTTGAACAGTGTGCCTGCCCTGGGCGCCACGCCTAGATTGCCCATCCCAGGACTGTACGCACTGTGTATGCAAGTGCAAACGGTGAGTGTGTCCTGTGCATCACTACCATACTCGTACAACGACGTGGCTGCACTCCACAGTGCTACAATCACCACGGTCGCACAATACGGGTACAATGCGCTTGTCTGCACATTATACCGGTGCACAGAGCACGGGCATGCAACACCGGTACAGTGACCATGGGCGCACCACTTACCCTGTCACGGCCAACGCCACATGCATGGTGCTTGTAGGTGGCGCTTGGGGCCAGGACGTGCCGGCCCACTATGGGGCAGGGCAGGTGCCGCCAGGTGCTTGGCGCAACCAGGTGGCACATGCCCCATGCGTCCAGCCGAGGTTACTTGCTGCTGGACCACGCCACGACGGTGCGGCAAAAGCCATGATGACGCCACATACATCTTCGTTATTGCAGCATAGCGGACTTGAAGCCGCTGCTGACCAACTGTAGGGCATCAGCAGACCTTCCTGACCTGCCCAACTGGTGTGGGGCATGCCCACCCAGCCGCATGAGGACCCGCGTCCCACTGCCCTGCTCATATGCACCCGGTGGCATGTGCCCATGATGTTGGCAAACGCAACAACCCCCGCAGAGCCGTGTGGGAACAAATGACACCCTTTGCCGGGCATCTGAAACGGACCAGCACACGATAGGTATTTTACAAGGGGTTCGGCATGTCTAATCCAACTAAGGCGGTCGTCTCGTTGGATCGTGGCCACCCGAGCTGATCGCATCCAATACCCTGCCAGGACTTAAGGGTGACCATGGTGCAGTCACGTGCTGTAGTTATGCTTGCCGCATTGAGGGGGCGCGCCCTAAAGAAGCGACCCAAAGAAGGCCACTGCAGCCTCATGGGGGCACGTGATGGCTCAATAGCCGCCGCACAGAGAATGACACTGCATCACGACCAAACGCACCAACGTGTCAACCGCGGTGTATCCTACGGCCCACTATCCACTACGCAGCATCCTCAGGGCGACATTCTTTGAGCAGTGTCCTCCTCTCAGCAGCTCCATGCAGCATCCTCCAGGCGGGTGCCAGCATATGGTGTCAACCAAGCGGCGAAAGCCAGACGGGTTCAACCAAGTGGCAGCGTGCATGGGGCAGATGGCAGCATATGGGTGAGGCATGTGGCAAATGCGTGGGGCAGCATCCATCACTGCGCGGTCGTGTGCATTTCCATGGGCAACGCATCCGCCATCGCTTGCTCGCAACACCTGTCGCCTGTACCGAGCTGACCCTCCTCGCTCCCCCTCTCCTCACGGCCCTCCTCCTTAAACCGCTTGGCCTCGTGCAGTGCGCGCTCCACCACCGCCAGCCGCCGCAGCAACTCCTGCCTCTCTTCCAACAGTGTCTGCATTTTCGACACCGTGGACGGATCCTCTGTCGTGGCACCCTCGTGGCCCTCTGGGGGGCTACCGCTGACCAGTTCAAAGTCCTCCACGCCGTCGCTCTCGCTCTCCCCCTCGCTCTCGCCGCTCTCCTCGCCTGACTCGTCAGATGACTCGCTGCTCCGGCGCAGGTCGGGCGTGACCGCGGTCTTTCGGATCTTGCCCTCGAACGTGCCAAACACGTCCAGGTTAAAGGGGCTTGCGTCTTCATCCAGGTCCTCGTATCCGCTCGTCCATTGGCTGATTTTCTCGGCAGGGGGGGACCCAGGCATGGGCGGTATGTCGGAAGGCGGCGATGCCACGAGCTTGCTATACCGCATCAACGCTTGCGTTGTGTTCTCGGGCGCCCGGGGGTGCGTCTTGGGGATCCCTGGTGTCTCGGGAAAAGAGCGGGCTCCTTCCTTGCGGTAGAACCGACGAGCCTTTGCTGCGTTTTCTTTTCTCAACGCCGACAACGAAGGCACCTCTTCAGACCTCTTCCTGCAAGGCGACGCCACGTGGAATCGTGAGCAGATAAAAGAGGTGCAATGAGCATCACAGCCAGCAACTAATCATGCAAACACTAATCGAAACAAATGAGATTCTAGGTTAGCAAAAGAAACAGATTCGCGCACGTACTTTCGTCGATTCCCTTTCCATTTCTTTTTCCTCGGTCCTTCGTGCGCTTCCCAAACATGCGGCACACCATTTCGATCCACTATCATCACCGGGTTAGCATCTCCGCCATCCGCAGGTCCTCCTCGGTCACGTTGTGTCAAAGTTGTTGCCTCCCGGTCACGTCTCGGCGCTGGAGGCGGACGTTTGCGCCAATGCTTTCCCTGGCCATGAGGAGGGCCACGATGTTGAATTCCTTTACCTTTGGGATCCGCAGGATCCATAATGTTCACTATGTGCGCCTCGCAAACATGCCAGATGAAGACAGAGCTGACCGGAAGTACCCAAGGCAAACCGCCAGCATACACAAGACTTGATGCCAGGGAGCCGCGATTTCCGGGTGACTTGCACTAGTTTTCTAGCCTGGCAACAAATAAAGCGATGGCATTTGTTACTGCGCTGTAAAAGCCAGCCGTTGCCAAACGGGGATCGCCGCTGATGTTAGCGCGGAAGTGTTCGTAAACCTTGTTCTGTCGCGGGTGTGTTAAATGCGAATATGGTTAGTCATTTGTCAAGCGCTTGTACCTCGGTTTCCTGTATTCACCGACCTGCACACCTGCAAAAAGTCCATGCAAGATTAAATTTTCAAAAGCGGCCGGCATGCCGTCCGTTCTCCCAGATGGCAAGTTCCATCCGGCATCCATGTACGGGAACGAGCAATCGAGAAAAGGCAGCCTCCAGTTATTACCACTTCGTCTCGTGACGACATGTACGGAATTCATTTAATTGGTTTTTGAACCATTTGGGGACTGCGAAGTTCAGGCTGCTGTCTCGAAGTGACGCGGCGTGCCACTACATTGCAGTTTCGGTCGCCACAATTAGTGCAGTGTTTCGCAGCGCGGATTCTACACATGCGTCGAAGTGCCGACAGCTGTGCCGACCAAAGTGTCGATTGTTTCTCGATGCCACCTCGGCGATGGATATTTGGGCAGGGCTCAGGCCGTCGTGCTCACTGTGACAGGCAGTTTCTGCTCACGACAAGTTAACCGCCATCCGATTCTCATCGTTGCTGCCTAGGCTTTCATAATGTCTGATTGTTTAATGATGGGAGCATAGATCTAAAACCTTGTATTTTTTATCTTCACGGAAATGCTCACGGTTGTTTTGATACTTTGACCTGGGGAGGGTATTAGGACTTCGTCAGTGTGGCGTTTTTCATCCCAATTATGGCGTGCACAGCGAGCATACATGGCGTGCAGCTGCTGTCGATAAGCCGGGAGGGATTTTCTAAGCCTTTCGAGGTCAAAATTGCAAAGCTTCCTCAACGCTGCAGGCGTAAATTTGCGACCATTCCCGTAATCAGATCGCTTTCCGAAACAACACGTCTAGGAGAACACAACGTTCAACAGGGATCACACATGCCGGAGAAAGAACCGGCCTTCGACCATTCAAGAAGATTGTTTTGTGGAGCCGTGGTGGCAGTTTCCTTCACTGACTGGTCGACGTTGTCAAAGCCTGCATCGGCGAGTGGCCTTATCCAGTTCCCGCCAACTTCGCTGTACAACACCTATTATTTGGTTCGAGCCGGTAGGTACTTCTTATCTTGACTATACCAAGATCATAAACGGTGGGGAAGACTGCTATGTATGAGGGAAGTAGTGGGAGAGTCGATCATCAATTGGGAACGAATGCCTTGCTATGTTGGTTCTCTTGTCGAGTTCGCTTGACTTCAACAGAGAAAATGTAAACAAGTTCTTCTAGCGTTCATATGTATGGTCGCCATGCGCTCACAACGCCCTATCATACTCCGGCTTCATGCTCGTGAGTAGTGCTTTCGGAGCAGCCCAGCCATCGCTGCAGCTACACTATGATATGCTTTCTTGGCCCTCAATGTTTGGGTGAAAACAACAACTCGCGGAATGTAGGGTCATTTTGCGTGAGCTCAACATACTACTTTGGCACCCGATGGAGTCTGTTTACATAGCTGGCCTCGTACTTTTTCCTTACAAGCCCGAGCTGTTTTACCAGCTCACGAGCCATATTTGCTCTGCAAACCACGCAGTTGTCTTCCCCAGCATATGTTAGGCACAATGACAGTCAAGACTCGGCCTTGCAAAGCGGTGCCTATGTTCTCACCTGCATCTCCCGTCCTGCTGGTTGCAAAGAAAACGCAACCCTGGCCAACCATCCCACTTTGAGCCAGCCCCCATAATTGCCCACAAACGCTAGCCCCAGTGGGGCCCACCAATAGCACTTTCTTAATACTTGTGTTTATCCGTGCTTTGCCCCCTCCTGATGCATGGTAGATATACATAAAAAATTGATATTGATGTTATCTATTCAACAAGTGCCCCTAATTTGCATGCCCTTCCGTATCGTTCCCGTTGGCCATGCCCCCCCCCCCCCTCCCCCTCTCCCCCCTCCTTCCCCCCCCCCCCCCCCCTTCCCCCCCCCCCCCCCCCCCCTCCTCCCCCCCCCTCCCCCCCCCCCCCCATATGGCAGGCGAGAGCGCCCCCGAGGCGGCCGGCATCGTGTTCACCAACCCTGTCGACAACACGTCGATGGACAGCGGGCTCACCCCCACCGGGCGTGAGCAGGTGCTGCGCACACTAGTCCCCTCACTGCTGGCCAAAGGGGCGTGCGAGCGCTCCTGTTGGCTGTGGCCGTCCATCAACCAGCGAGCGTACCAGACGGCAGAGATCGTGGCGCGGCAGCTGGACATCGGGCGCAACCGCATCGTGCCAGAGTACTCCTTCCTGGACCCGAGGGGACTCGGCGCTTTCCAGGTATCCTGTGCTTGTCAATTCATTAATGACGCAGCCAGGGGAGGTTGGGGGGGGAGGGGGGGGGGGGCACTGTGTTCGCTAGGGCACACAGTCTCGGGCAAGAGGGGGGAGGCGCGCGTTGGGGCACAAAAATATAATAACACTGTGGATAATTCAATATGTGTGTGGCTCGTTGGGCAGGTACTGCGTGAGGTATCAACGCACCCTGCGGGCTGCGAGCCCATACATCGCCTTGTACATGTCATTGGTCTCTACCGGTTTCCTCTCAGGTGCACACTCAGGCGCGATTGGTTGGCTGCCAGGGTCGACTCATGTTCTACCTGCTTGGGGTCATGGACATGACTGGCTTTGGTGTTCTCTGCCCGGCGCTTTTGTGCATTATGTTGGACGTTCGAGCTGCTATTTCCCGTCTGCCATCGAAGGCTACGCACAAAAAGTTTCTTCCCGGCGACCATTGGCTGCATGCTCCCCACGGTTCGCGAGGATCACCCTGGCATGTTAGAACTTGGCTACCCTGGCATATTGTAGCTTGTCTAACCTCACTACATGCATGCCAACCCCGCTTATGCTTGCCACCGTCCTGCAGGGTAAAGACGCGGCCACTGCGTGGCGCGAGGTGTACGCGCAGGACGCGCTGTCCATCCGCAACCGCCCACCTCGCTACACCGACGGGACGCCCAACGAAAGCGTGGAGGACGTGTTTGTGCGCGTGCGCCAGCTGCTATCGGTGCTCGAGACGCAGTTCTCTGGCGACGACGTCGTCATCATCAGCCCCGACTCAGACAACCTGTCCATATTGGAGGCTGCGCTTCGGGGGTATGACCTGGGCCGGCACAGTGACCTGTATTATAAGCCGGGGGAGGTGCGCCGGGTGTCGTTCACAGAGGAGGATGGGGTGGTCGTCGGCTGACACGATTGCTTTGCAAGGCAACCATGTTCACGAAAGGGGGTGGAATCCGCTTTTCTGGCATGGGTGTGTCAAGTTCGGCAGCCAACGTTGGGTGTTAACGCTTTGCGAGCGTGACCCGAGGGGCCGGGGTCACTTTGCCAAGAAAAAGATGGGGCCGGGGTCACTTTGCCAAGAAAAAGATGCGGCATTTGGTTGCAATTCTCATGGGTCACACACTGGTTCACTCTGTGTGATACACGAGTTTCTTTCTGGAGATGGTGATGAGGTTAAGCATATGATACCTAGCTGTACATATCAAGTGAGACCGCCAATGCAGCCTTTTGAAGGTGTATGCCGCGTCGTAGTCGTAGTCGAACAACATTGAACTTTCGATGGCGTGTAGCACGGCATAGAGGGCATGGCATGTTGTAACTACTACCACTCCCCGTGGCCCGTGCGCACCCTGGAAGCCTTCATTGCTAGTGCGCGTAACCTGCACACCTTCACATCGAATGGCAGGTTGAAAACTAATTTAATGGCTTCGCATTTTCCAGTTTGGCAGCAACCAGTTAGAGAGCAAAGGCCAGAGTTCCAGCGTGTACATACATCCGGGTTTTCACATGGACCTCATGTTCAATTACATCATCCCATGGCACGCATTTCTGCATTCACATGTGCTGGGTTTTCTGCTCTGGAGTTCAGACTCATGAGACTCGCATCGCTGTCCACCCAAATAGGGCGTTGCTGCTGCTCCTTGCGGTCCTGTACCACTTTCTCAATGAGGGAGTCATGCATCATCCAAGTAATTGTTGTTACGCGGAGGGCGTCGCACCTCATCGAGGATGGCGTCCATGTCTATTGCCATGGCCTCCCTCTCGGCAGCCTGTTCTTGCCGCAGCCCAGCACGAGCGTTGGGAAACACGGGAGCCATCTGATTTGTCTCAGAGTAACGCTCGAGCGCGGATTGAACAGCGCTCTCTCTATGGCACGTGCAATCACATGCAGTGAGTGGTCACCCAACTTTGGCGCTCCCATGATCTCAATTTAAGCAGATTGCGCACGGGGATAGTCCAGACCCCTTCCATAGTACACTCTCTTGCCAACCATGCAGGAAATTGGTTTTCTCCTGCCAACCATGCAGACAAGAGGCCAGTCTTCATCATATGTGTCAGATATATAGCGTCTTAATAAGGTTTGGCTCACGACTAATCCTTGCATGATGGTTGAACCAGTACACGGCTGCACTTCTGGTAAGTTGTACGCATTGAGACACAATGTGTGAGATTCATGCAACACAGACCCCGAATACCCCGAGCAAGCGGCAGGCTCGCATCCTACGCTTGCAGGACAAAATAAATGCGATGAAAAGCACTATTCCTACCGCTTCCCTTCCCCCCTCCGTTTCACCCCCACCTCCACCCCCCGCCGCATCCACCCCCATCATCCATCGTCGTCCTCCCCTGGTGGGCCAGCAGGCATCCGTGGCCCTTGCCACTTTTAACACCCGCACATTGCTCTAGAGATGACGACCATAGCTGCCGGGTAGAGGAGCTAGTCGCATTTTGCATTGAGCATCGTGTATCTATACAGTACCAACCCGCGGTAACGCAACTAGTTACGCAACAATGGTACTTTCCACGGCGACCGATCGAATGTTTGTTGCGTAACTACCAAGGACCGATACGGCCCAAAGTGGTGGCGAATTTCGTACTTGAAGTTCCGCACGAGACAGACTGACTGACTTGTTACGAGCTGACCACCGGCCCAACACGTAATGTACCTACAGAAGTACAGAACGTAAAAGGGGCCTGGCTGTGTAGTGTATACGTGCGAAGGTGGCCATGGCGGTGCGCGTTCCATGAAAACTTGCCTAATTTGTCGGCCGAAATGCAAAAAAGTTATGGAGATCGATGCTGTATGAAAGATACTCCAAAAGATGTTTTGTTGACGAAATATGCATTAGGTATGAAAGACCGCTGCCCTTCTTTAACCCACGGTTGCGAGGGGGTCTGATTCGCAAATCTGGCCGCGATGAATATATTAGATTGGCTTCTTGCCAGAGTGATAGCCAAGATTCCTGGTATTGAACGACGCAGAAGGGAGGGGTTTAAAGTGAGGAAATAGGAATCAAGCGAATTAGCTTTGATTTGTGGCCATTTCCGGTTTCCTTCGGAGGTAAAGTAAGCAGGCCTGCGCGAAGCGCATTCCAGCCTGCCATGGTTAACTCGCTTTCCTCGCGTGCCAGGCAGGTAATCAGGCCTGCTGCGGAAGGCTCTTTTTCTGCACCTCATCTACCAATCTGTTTGCGCTTGAACAGTCCGTTATGGCTTGGTTTTAGCGTCATCTCCGGGATGTTCTTACCGTTTTGTTCGCCGTTTTGTTTCCTCGCCAAATTTCCCGCAGCTTTTGCTATTTTGACTAACGTTTCCGGTGGCGTGCTTGTAAGATTGTCGAGAACTGGCCAGGAAGACATTGATTTTGCTGCACGTGCTTCATTTATTTTTTAAAGTTTGTATTAGAGAGTCTATATTGCGTAGTCAGGAAACCGACCTGACCTGCCTGGTGGCGGCGTCCTTGTTCCAAGAAGCGTGCAAAAGACTGGTCAGTTTCTAGGCGTTATTGCTGTTATTAACGGCATTGCTACATTTTAATCAGATTTTACTTTTCTCAGCATGCCATCTGCAAATTTTGTGGTCCATGCCTTACATGCATTCAGGCGTGCTGAATGCCTTGTAATCCATAAGCCCCGTGCTTTGTGGATGGTGGTTGGACATTACTGTAGGAGGTGATGGCGTATGTGCGTGGATGGTGCTTGAATGGTGGGGGGCTGCAGCAATGCGTGTGTGGATGGTGGTTGGATGGCGAGGGATTGCTGCCATGCATGCACTAATGGTTGTTTGATGGTGGTGGGCTGCAGCCATGTGTGCGTGGATGATGGTTGGATGGTGGGGGGTTGCAGCCATGTGTTGTGCGTGGATGGTGGTTGGATTGTGGGGGGTTCAGCCATGCATGCGTGGATGGTGGTTGGATGGTGAGGTTTTGCTGCCATGCATGCGTGCCGATGGTGGTTTGATGGTGGGGGGTTGCAGCCATGTGTGCGTGGATGGTGGTTGGAAGATGGGGGGTTGCAGCCATGTGTGCGTGGATGGTGGTTGGATGGTGGGGGGTGCAGCCATGCATGCGTGGATGGTGGTTGGATGGTGGGGGGATGCTGCCATGCATGCATTAATGGTTGTTTGATGGTGGTGGGCTGCAGCCATGTGTGCGTGGATGATGGTTTGATAGTGGGGGGTTGCAGCCATGCGTGCGTGGATGGTAGTTGGATGATGGGGGTGTAGGGAGTCCTTGATGGTGGGGATGTAGGGACTTCTTGATACTTCTAAGTCATGGATTATAATTAATGGATTAAAGTAAGCTTACTGATTAAATGAGACGAAATTTAGTTCAATTGACAATTGACAATTGACAATTGAATTGACAATTCAATTGACAATTCAATTGACAATTCAATTGACAACTCAATTGACAATTCAATTGACAACTCAATTGACAGTTCAATTGACAATTCAATTCAATCAATTCAATTCAATTCAATTCAATTCAATTCAATTCAATTCAATTCAATTCAATTCAATTCAATTCAATTCAATTCAATTCAATTCAATTCAATTCAATTCAATTCAATTCAATTCAATTCAATTCAATTCAATTCAATTCAATTCAATTCAATTCAATTCAATTCAATTCAATTCAATTCAATTCAATTCAAGTCAATTCAAGTCAATTCAAGTCAGTTCAGTTCAATTCAATTCTATTCAATTTAAATAATTCAATTCAACTTCGCATAGTCTAGCCGTAAATTTCTTGGATCATGAACAATGGGCAGTTGCAACCACCATCCATGCACGCATGGCTGCACCCCCCCACCATCCCACCACCATCCACGCATGCATGGCTGCAACCCCCCACCATCCCACCACCATCCATGCACACATGGCAGCAAATCCTCACCATCCAACCACTATTTATCCACGCACGCTAGCTGCAGCCCCCAACCATCCAACCATCACAACCCTAAACCCTAAACAGTTGTAAGCCCAGCTCAGCATCTTATAATCCTCCTCCTCCTGGCTAAACTGTTTATTTTGACATGACATGGCCAGCATACTGACTGGCACATTATGCCCATGGTTTGTCACCAAGATTTTCTATCACCCGTATAAGCTTGAAAGCACCCTTGAAGCAGCCCATGGCCAAACAATCACGCAATATGAACGTAGCAAAAGAATAAATAACATCTATGAATGTTATTCAACGCATTTAGCGTTAGAAACATGCACTACCACACCATGGTGTGGCATTTGCATGGTAAAAAAAGAGGGCTTTAGAGAGGGCCAGGCAACGGTCGAGAAAGATCATCAAGGCTGAAAAGTGACAACGCCTCACAAGATTAAATTCATTTACAAACGTCAGGAAACCATGGGGGAACGATAAACCAGCCATACCTTGCATGGCTAACGTTACCTTGGCCCAGGCAGTGCCCGCAAAAGCGGCACTTTGCGGCACACAAGCTGTGATGTGACAGGGTGGTCAAAATCGTCACATCTTTACTGCCGCTGCCTATATTCAACGACGATGCATGATAACAAGTAATTAAATAAACCTAGACACCCGCCGGGTTGCGCCGTAAAGCACTTGTAGTAATCAATTCCGTCGAACCTGCCTGATCGCAGTTTTTCCCAGCAAGAACACTGACGGCACGTGGTAAATCGCATCCCCGCGAGCTAAAAATTGATCCGAATCATATTTGGGACGTATAAGCTCTATTTCCTGAGTTTGGCCGGGAAATTCGTCCGCAAACGTACAGTAAATTGCAAGCACGGGTGCAAAGCCGCCATGGCTAAGTCGTGCATTTCCGAAACGCGCACGGTGCCAATTCACGCACTTCAGGTTGCACGGTGTGGTCGTGCGATTCTGAGAAGTGCGCACCCGGGGGGAAACCGGCCCCTTGCGCACTCCCTAGTTACGCACTCCCTAGTAAAGTCGATAGATTGCGTACCTACACCTTTGGAAATGGCATTGTTTTCTTTCAAACGCACACTCCAGGTTGCGCGCGGTGTGGTTGTGCGATTCTGAGAAGTGCGCACCCGGGGGGAAACCGGCCCCTTGCGCACTCCCTAGTTACGCACTCCCTAGTAAAGTCGATAGATTGCGTACCTACACCTTTGGAAATGGCATTGTTTTCTTTCAAACGCACACTCCAGGTTGCGCGCGGTGTGGTCGTGCGATTCTGAGAAGTGCGCACCCGGGGGAAAACCGGCCCCTTGAGCACGCAAGTCGGTAGATTGCGTACCTTGGGAGACGGCATTATTAGTACTTACATATGTGTCAGAGACGGTATTAGTACATAAGTGTCAGATGAGGGTACACATGTATCGGCTTCGTTGTGGATCACGCCACTAAAATGACTAAATACAGTAAGATAAGCTTACATACCAAGCGCCGACACTTAGCGTGTGGCATGGCAGTACATAGACCGAAGTGGAGCGTGACCCACAACGACGTTGTGGGTCACGCCACCACATAGATGTAGATACCAAGCGCCGACACGGCGTGTGGCAGTAGACCGAAGTGGAGCGTGACCCACAACGACGTTGTGGGTCACGCCACTAGCTACATACCAACGACACTTAGCGTGTGGCAGACTGGTAGTAGAGCATGTACCGGGCTGTTTCTACTACATAATACACCCGGCGTGTACACCTGTGTACACCCGTAGTGTACACCCGTGTGCACCCACTTACAGGCGGACTTGTGGATGATCAATTATATTTGTTCCTTTTAAAAATGATGATTTAATGTTTATAAATTGCAAGCTAAGATCAAGTGATGATGTATTGTAATTGTTGTACTATCTCCGACAGGACAACAGCTATCTATCAATGACCGACAGGACAAACAGCTATCTATCATCATTGATAGATAGCTGTTGTCCTGTCGTACGTACACGTGTATGTAGTATGTAATGCGTGCGCCGGACGAGGGTACACGCCGGTTCACGATGATCAAGTGTGAAAAATACGTACACCGCGCCCACAAATTTTTTGGTACATGCACGTTATCAAAGAGACAACCAGCGCAGGCCAGAAATCGGGAGAATCCGGACCATGGTAGCTCGAGCCTGCCGTTATCTTTTCCGCGTTTTCGAGTCGTTCAGGATGATGAAGATGAATGGTGATGGAAATGTGTATCCTTGTGCATTGAAATTATGGCTGGCTTACGTGTGGAGCGACGTTATGCACGTCCGATCCACGATTAGTACTTTACATATTAATGTGAGGATTTCGCACAAGCCATCGTCAATGATGCTATGCTTTCAGTACATATAAACAGTCCAAGCGAACACATTATATTTCATGAGCCTGTCGGGCAAAATTAATTTTGGCGTGTATGCCAAATTTTAACACGTCGATATGCCATGGCGGACCTGGTACTACGTACTGTACGTACCGGTGGCAGCCCTTACGCACCTTTCGTAAATACGAGGAAGCCAGACGTAATAACTGAGGATCGATCAATTTCAGACTTCTGACTTCCGCCGCATCCTTTTTAACCGCAACGCGTCAGTTCATTATTGGCCCCTACATCGAGGGTACCCCATGTTTGTTGCGTTTCTCCCTCGTTGCGGAACCGCAAAATCGGTGAGTGCCTTTTGCGGAACTGGCTATGGCGATTCTTCCTGACCCCGTATCTTTCTGTAGACATAAGCTTTTACGCAACGGAAGGTGGCGTTGGGTAGCCCTACACTTCCTTCATATAAATACGTCATTTAATTTTTTTTGATTAGTTGCGTAACTAGTTGCGTTACCGCGGGTTGGTACTGTATTAGGCGTCCAGGAACACCGCCGCAAGGTGCCACTTGGCATGGTGAGCACTGATCGCCTGGCGGGTGGCTGGCGGTTTTACTTCGCTGGCAGCGGTACGCCTGGCCAAGGTGGTGTTGGTCTTTTGTGTTCGCCGCAGGCAGTCGCTAGCCTCAGCACGCTTAAGTTTCTAACCCCACGCCTTATGGTAGCACATTTCACCTCTGTCGAGGGGCGGTCTAAACACCAGGTGCCTCACGGTGGGCGGGGTGGGCTACGCACCCCACAGTGGTCTACCTGAGTCGGCCCGTGAGGAGTTCTTCGAATCCTTGCATAACCTTGAGGGGGTCACTCCGGCCCGCCACTTTTTGGTTATGCTGCTCGACGCCAATGCCACGCTCCCCGTGGGCACTGCTGGCAGCCGCTTTGCGCCTGCTGCCACTACTGCTAACGACAACACTCCCCTGTTTTCTGCCTTTTTGCGGGATAGCGGGATGGTTGCTGTCAACTCGGCCACTTCCAACGTCCCTCACAGGACTTGGTCACTTTTCGTGGCCCTAACGGCCGTCAGGCCTGTTTGGACTACGTGGTGGTACGGCAGCCCAGGTGCACCTCGGTCCTGGACACCCGAGTGTTTGACACGCCGACGGTGTGCTCTGACCACCGGTTGGTGCGCGCGACCCTTCGGCTCCGGTTCCACGTCCCCGCGCGCCGCGCCCCAGTGGTCCGCCCCGACTGGTCTGCTCTACGTCCGGTCAAGGGAGATCCTGAGGACTGGACGGACGCCGAACACGAGCGGAACCGGTGCCGACGGGACGGTACCTGTCGGCCCTGGACGCCCAGGCGGATGTCGACGAGCTGTCCAGGCAACGGCGGCCGGCGCCCCCAACGCCGCCATTTTTGCGGGCTTTGCGGCCCGTGCCCCGTTGCTGGCGGCCCGGCACCTGCCGGCCATTGATGCCCCGCCGCCGCCCCGGCCCGCTCTACCGCCAGGACCCCAAGGTCTTGGCCGCCCGGCACCGCCTCAAGCGTAACCGGGACCCGCTGCAGAAACCAGTGCTCACGGCCGCCCTCGTGGAGGCCTACGAGCACGCTCAGGACGCGGAGGCGGCCCAGTGCATCGCGGATGCCAAGGCCTGCCAGGCTCGCAACCAGGGCAAGGACATGTGGTACCACCTCGACCGGCTCGGTGGCCGGCGGCAGCGCACCCCGGTGGAGCACACGGGGGACGGCACGGCGCCGGTAAGCCTTGATCGCTGGTTGGCCCACAATGTTTCCTTGACCGGTGGGGCTCGCGCCCCCCGCCCGCCGCTTCACCCCGAGACAGCCGCCCGCCTCGGGGTTGCCGGACCCCCGCCGCCGCCAGCGCCCCCTTCCTCGGCCGCGGACTACCAAGTCCCCGCCTTGCAGGAGGGCTGCCTTGCCACTGACGGCGTCGTCCACCCCTTCACTTTGAAGGAATTGGACGGCGCCCAAGTTGCTCGCCTACGGTACGATGCGGCGGTCGGTGCCGACCACCTTTCTGCTGAGCTGCTGAAGACCCCTGACCTAGCGGTTAGGGATCTTCTGCTGGCGTTCTGCAACCGTGTCCTGCTCTCTGACGAGCCTCCGCCTGCTGAGTGGCAGACGGCCATCCGCGTCATGCTGTACAAGAAGGGCTCTGCTGCTGACCCCGGTAACTACCGGGGTGGCCGGGCCCACTTCAAGTGGGTGTCTGCCTCCAGAGCGCCGCGCTGAAGGTCTTCATGCGCATGATGCTGCACAGGCTCCGCGCCGCGCTGGACCCACACCTGGGTGAGTCTCAGATGGGTTTTCGTCGTGGTCGTAACACTGTCATGGCTGTGTTTGTCGCGCGCCGGTTGATGGAGGAGGTGCATCGCCTTTGCCCTGACAGTTTGCCGCTGGTCTTCATTTTTGTTGACTATATCAAGGCCTTTGACACGGTCCTCTGGGAGGCTCTTTGGGCCATCCTAGCTCTGGACCGAGTGCCACCTGCGTTTATTGCTGCCATTCGCCGACTGTATGAGGGCTCACAGGCAGTAGTGCGGACTGCGGAAGGCACCACCCCACCATTCCCCCTTCACCACGGGGTGTGGCAAGTTTGTGTCCTGTCTCCATACCTGTTCATTATTGTCGTGGACCACGTCATGCGCCAGGCACGTGCGCGCTTTACTGCTCTTAAGGGGTTCGAGCCAGGCTTGGACATCCTTAACGAGCGTGGGCACGGCGGGGTTAGCACGGGTTACCGCCTGGCTGACAGTGATTTATGCGGACGACAGGTGCCACCCTCATCGCGCGCCCCGAGCACATTCAGACCTGGCTGGACTGTCTGGGCCTGGAGGCGAGGGCGGTGGGGTTGGAGATTAGTGTCAAAACTGAGGCGATGGTGATTGGGGCCTCCAGTCGTCCACCGCTGCTGTGCCTGCTTGACGGGACGGAGGTCCCATTCCGCGACCGCTTCAAGCTGTTGGGGAGTTGGCTTCCTGACACTGCCGACGATGTGGACACCCGCATCGGCCTTTCCTGGCCGGGCCAAGCTCCGTTCGCTCAACACCTACTGGCGCTCCAAGGGCCTGGACGAGCACCGCAAGCGCATGCTCTTCAAGGTCCTCGTCCTCACGGTGCTCACGTATGGCGCCGAGGCATGGACACTCACGGCAACACTGGCAGCCAAGCTAGACGGCATGCACGGTAACCCGGATGCTCCGACAGGTCCTGAATGTAGGGTTTTCTCAGCGTAGGTCCTTAGAGTCTTTGTATCACGGTATGCCTCGTATTTCGGATGAGATTAGGCAGCGTAGGATAGCATTTGTAGGACATCTTGCTCGCACCATGCAGCCAGGTCGACACCGCCCTTGGTCTGGCCGGTCCCCAGCGGCTCGGCCAGCCAGGGCGGCATATTTTGACCTGGCCTGGCCCCAAGAACATTCCTAAAAAGGTAGGGAAACATGCCATGACCTATCAAAGAGACAACCAGCGCAGGCCAGAAATCGGGAGAATCCGGACCATGGTAGCTCGAGCCTGCCGTTATATTTTCCGCGTTTTCGAGTCGTTCAGGATGATGAAGATGAATGGTGATGGAAATGTGTATCCTTGTGGGAAGGCCCACACTAAATCACTAATCGAAAATTACTTGGGAAATGTTGTCTCGGGCTGATGGACATGTGTGCCCCTCAATTGCGGAGTTAAATTGGATGTATAATTGAATGAAATACATTATTACATTCCATGCATCGATGCTCGAGTCATCGCGATATCTGAATATCTTACATAATTACAGACCCATCAATTGGAAGATCAGAAAGCTCCAGTGCATCTGCTCTACGACCGGACGTCTCAATCGTACGTAGTGCTTTCGAGTTATAATTACCCTCAATGTATGTCTGGAAAATCCACGTGCAGGCAGTGTCAAATGCATGGTATATGAACTAGTTATGTACATGTCAAGATGATGACAGTCAAGCGAGGCCATACATGTTGACGGACAAGTGAGCCTGTAGACCTACGTCGATCCCCAGTTCCTCGATGTCGTGCGCAGCCCCGATATCATCAGATTTCCAATCCCCAACGGCCGTCGGCTCCGCAAAATCCACGTTCGCGATTAAACAGTGCAACCGCGAGGGCCGTTCTAACTTGTAATCCACCTATATAATGGGCTCCGTCTCGTCACCGTGCGTTCGCATCAACAGGACAGCCACGGGTGTCGCGACGTCTCGGACGCTGTGCACTACACGCATCATCTCGGTCATCGCAGCCGTCGAGCACGTCACAAGCATCAATTATTCTCTGGACGAATTCTCGTGACCGTGTTGATATTAATGTCTGCCAACTTCACGACTGTGAACAGCAGCCTCACGCACGTCCGGTCCATCCGACTCCGTCAGGCGGTGTTGCGAATGGCGTCCTGCGTGCAAAAACCAGTACATGAAGGACAATAATGTTAGCCCGTTAGACAGATTTGTCTGTGGTTCCGCTTACAGCAGTACTAATCACCCGTTACGCGGATTTCGGGCAAGTGGGTATCCTCCTACATTACATGTATCCAATTATGGACGGGAGATTTAAAATGGGAAACAAGTATCAGCGAACCCAGAATCAAGGTATCCACGCAACGGTTTTGAAGAAACGGCTATGTACATATAGACACAATGAACTGAACAAAACTTTAGTAGCTCACTCGTCGTTCACTTGTTAGTCGTAACGGAGGCAGTCATTCAGTCAGTTTGCAAGTTCAGTTGGCAAGTACGGAAACACACGCAAGTGCGTAACGGAGGCAGTCAGTCAGTCAGTTTGCAAGTGCAGTTGGCATGTACGGACCACCAACCGCGTGTGTACGTCCATGATATCGCAATAATATAATCAAGAATAACAGGGAACGGTTAATGTATCCTTTACGCAGCTTTTTCGTTCAGGGCATGTTGAAATAACGAAAGTGGGGTCAGGTGTTCGAACCTTCCAAGTGCCGAATTTTTTACGAACCAGCGCATTCACGAACCTTGCACTGGGGACGCGGTGGACGTGTACCATTACCCCGGCCTAATTCTAGCATTGTACACAAGGGGCGGTGGCTAGCAGTAAAGAAGGGCATCCTAGTCATAACGCTGGGCAAGTTTAAAAGCACCAACGGCAGTTGAGTAGGAAAAAAAAAGAGCAGGAGAAGAGCACGTCGACGTTTCAACAGCAAGACAAAAATATTGAACCCCGAGTACCAATGAAAATGCTTTCATGCATGTCCACCCCGACGAGGCACAAATTCATGCATGCCCACCCCGACGAGGCACAAATTAATGAACGACAGATTTCTCACAGTTAGATGAGATGCTTAGGCTGACACACGGATTTCCGGCCTGCGCGCCGCGTATTGCCTACCGCGGCTGAGCGGGACACCTCAGTACAGTACGGCAGGGTGTACGGTACTGAAGTGTCATGTGGACCGATGTGCGGTTAGTGCCAGACTGTTCCTAGGTGCTAGTTCGACCCGCCAGGTCCGGTGTAGCCGGGCCTGACGGGCCGAGTCTTAGCTGGATGCTAGTGACGTGGTCGCATGGCATTGCAGTGTACACTTGTCCACTGGTCGTGTGCTGCAGGTAGCACCGCCATAGGCATATAGGCGTAGCACTGGGGAGTGCCACAGCACCCGAGTCTGCCCAGTTCCATTCTGAGCCCTCAGCTTTCATCTCTCTCTCATTGTATTATTGTAATACAATCATCATTCGCTCTCAGCTTTCGCAGTTGTTCGTCGTCCCTAGTCTCCATCCAACTTGGACTGAAAAGTTCGATATTTTTTTTAAGCAAAAAAAAAAAGATATGGCTTCCAACAACGGCAACAACGGCAACAACAACAAGGGGAAGGCGCCTGCCAGGCGCACCTCACCCCGCCTTTCGCCGGAGGGCACGCCCTCCACCACCGATGCGAGGGTGACGCCCAACGTCCCTTCCGCACGGTGGTCGCTGACCAACCCAGGCGTCGGGGCCCGCAGGTGGGGCCCGGCGCCCGGGGATGGCGAGCGGGCGGCCGTTTGCCACTGGCGGTTCGTCCGCCATGGCACCTGGGGGGCAGGTCCCCCGGGCACGACGTTCCCCGTCGCAGGTGACGGGGGTCGTGAGCGGAGTGATTCCTCCGAGGAGGATGGCGAGGTGCCGCCTGCGAGGCCTCGGCCTTCGCTTGAGCTTTCGTCGCAGACACCTGCGACGTCTGGCAACCTTTCCGTGGGCCGACAGATGGCCACCATGGACATTGACCGGTATGGGGAACATGTTCCGCCCCCGGTCATGTTCGGGCGCCCACCCCATTTTCTCCCCCTTGGGGAGGACGACATCCCGGCGTTCATTGCGGTGAACGGCCGGATCTTGCTCGATCGTTTTCAGTTGCTTCCAGATGAGCAGATACACGCGATAGAGGTTCATCGGGTGCACTCGCTGATCGAGGGGCGTCTTAGGATGCAGCTCCCACTGGTTCAGGTGGCGGTTTGGCTGTACTGTTTCGCCAATCGGCCGCGGCACAACCCCGGCACTGTTGATCAGTGGGCGTCCAGGCAGCGCCAGAGAGAGGCGCTGCGCGTGGTCTCCAGACCAGAGATCGCGCTGACTCCGTTGCCAGCGTGGCCCCAAGTCACGCCAGTTGGCTGGGGCCCGGATAGGCGTGAGGCGGCTGCGATGCCGCCTGCGACGGGGCGCGGGGCGGCAGACGCCCCCAACACGCCCATGGGTGGTGAAGCCACCCAGGACCCTCTGGCAGGTCAGAGGGTCCAACCTCAGCCGCAGGCTCCCCCGCCCCGCGTGGGGGGCCAGGTGGCTGAGGAGGCCACCGGGGTCGCAGGGACCCCGGCGGCGACACAAGCGCCCGGGGTCGCAGGGACCCCGGCAGCGACGCCGGCGCCTCCGGCGCTGGCGGGGGATGCAGCCCCCATGGAGGGTGTCACGGGCACCTCCAGCGGCTCTGGGGGGCAGGCCCCCTCTAGTCGCAACAAGGACAAGTCCCTGGCAGGGCCGGAGGGGCCCCAGGGTCCCACCGCAGCTGGGCAGCAACCAGCACTGCTGGAGGGCGACCTGCAAGGTCGCGACTTCATCACCCTGGTGATGAGGCCGTGTGGCGTGCCATACAGACAGCCACAGCCTCCTTCCGTGGGCTGGCCGACAGGAGCCAGCAGATGCATGTCGCGGAGGCGGGCAGCCTGGTGTGTGCAATCATCACGCACATCCTGGGCCTGCCCAACCTCCAAGAGGGCACACGCAGGGTGTGCGACGACCTGCTGCCTGCCCTGCAGGCTCTCCTCTCAGGGAGGAGGGTGCAGGGCAGCAGGGTGCGTCTGGTGCGTTTGCTGGAGCTCCTACACAACGCCATCCTGAGAGGGGCGGGTAGGTGGCTAACTCTGCCTACCTGGTTGCATCACAATCTTACTAACCCTACTGACGATGAAGTGTCCCTCTCTCCCACCTTCCATGATTGGGAGGAGGCCCGCAGCAGGAGGCGGGAAGTGACACACACTCACACCCCCAACCAGCCCACCCCTATGTTGTCTAACCCTCCTACACAGCCCATGTTTGCCCATCCTGCTCAGCTCACTCAAGTAGCACTTCCCTCTCAGCAGGTCTCTCCTGTGAATGCTGCAGCAGCAACACCATCTTCTCCCTCTCCCCCTGCATCCCCCTCTAGGTTGCCCACTTACAATGAAAACCGTCCTGTGGATAGGATTAATGTCAGGGGGCTGCCTGAGGGGTATACTAGGGAGCAGGGGAATCATGCACTTCTCTCTCTGCAGCTGGCTAGGGAGGAACTGAATGTCAAGAATTGGTTTGGATCTCTCATGCAGGGGGATTTTTACCATCAGTCCTCTTCTCAGATTCAGAATCTCATTCTTGTCTTCCAGCGTAGGTATCCCAAGTGGCAGGACACGCAGGCTAGGGCAGTTTGGGAGGCTTTCATGAAGGAGCTAACTGACCTCCTCTCCACCCCCTCATCTGTGGACATCTATGGGGCATTCAGGTGGGTAGAGGAATACAGGGTCACATCAGTGGACTATGTGGCTGAGACAAAGAAATATGAGCTAGCCATCAAAGCACGTCCTGATGTCCAGCAGCTAGATCACAAGTTCTTGCTGCGTTCCTTCCTTGAGAAACTCAAACTTGACAAAAACACCTACGCATGCTTGCAACAGGAATGGCAAAGTACTGGGAGGACATGAAGGAGGCATTGGATTATATCAAGCTGGCCTTGGCTCCCCTTAGCCAGGGGGCCATGGGCACCTCTGTAAAGAGGGTCAGGGGGGAAGAGAGGGAGGAGGAGGATAGGGAGAGGGAAGACAGGAGCAAGAGACCTGTCACTATGGCAGAAGTCAAGTCCCTGCTGGGACAAATGTTTAAGGGCAAGGGCAAGGGCAAGGGCAAGGGCAAGGGCAAGGGCAGGGGCTGGGGCAAGGGCAAGGGTAAGGGGCAGTCTCCCTCCAAGGGGGGCAGCTCCAGCAACAACAACAACAACAGTAACAACAACAACAACAACAACAACAACAACAACAACAACAACAACAATAACAACAACAACAACAAGAAGCAGGACAAGGAGGACAAGTCTTCTCAGCGGTGCACCCGCTGTGGCATGAAGTACCACCTGCGGCCCACCTGCCGCAAGAACGTGGACGAGCTGGGGCATTTGGACGTCCTGTGCCACAAGTGCCACGGGCCGCCCCACGGTGACCCCAAGGACTGCAAGCGGCCTCCTTACGGCAAGAAGTGTGAGTCTCCCTCTCATGCTGGCTTGAGTGTGCCTGCTTCACCTTCTTCTTCTGCATGCCCCACTGTCAGAGCAGTGAGCAGTTCTGGAAAGGTGCTACAGCTGGTTTCAGAAGATTATGTCTCTAAACCAACCTTCACATCTATGGTTCCCAAGGTGTGCAGAGTGTCCCCAGCAGAGGATGCTCAGATCAGTTTTCAGGAGCTTGCTTTGCAGTTGCATTTCCTTTATGGGCATGAAGTGAGTGCAGAGGTGGTGGCAGCAGCAATAGGGGGGGCAGCACTCAGACGTGCATGCCAGGTGGTCAGATCCCACTGCCAGCATTGTCAGTTCAATGCACCCAAACCCCCTAAGTGGCATGTAGCTACCCCACCTAAGAGCAAGGGCAGGGTGGTAGGAGATGTCTTTCATATCAAAGGACAATCTTACTTGGCACTTAAAGATGCATGGTCAAGGTACACAACCATTGAACCATTACCTGGAATGGACAAGACACAGTTGCTCAGGGCTCTCTTGATTGCTCAGGCCAGGTACTACCCTGTGGAGGCATTGTTACTGGATCAGCAGTTCACATGTCTTGCCAATGAACCAGGGTGTGAGGCTATTGATCTGGCTGGGCTAGAAGATCATGAGAGGCAAGGCATTATTGAAAGGGCCATCAGGTCCATTAAAACCCTTGTAGCCAAAGAAGATGGCAATCTGCTGGCTGACAGTGGGTCCTATGCTGACAGAGCTCTGTGGTCCACCAGGTTGTGCCAAGTCCTCAACAGGAGGCCACTCATGAAAACCCCACAAGGGGTGGTCATTACACCAGATGGATTGCATGCAGGCATTTATCCACCTGAGGTACTAGCCCTCTACAACGCACAGCGAGCACAGACAGCTAGCAGGTTAGCTGTCAAGGATGCAAAGCATCCACGTCCCACCTTCAGAGAAGGGGATCAGGTCCTATTCTACAAGGAGTCGGGACTAGGCAAGGTGGGTACCTGGCATGGGCCAGCCACCATCCTAAAGTTTAACACCACTGGCAGGACAGTGTTAGTTAAACACAATGACACGGGAAAAATTCACAGGTGTTCACCTCACAGGATGAAATTGTATTTTCCAACTGTGTCAGACGTGGCAGAGGAGGAAGAGCTGTTGGCCGACAGCCCTGTACAGTTGCCTGGCATCCCAGCGTTGCCCAGTGAGTGGTTGTTTGGAACACCCACTGGTGAGTGTGAGAGCCACACCCACTGTGACACCCAGGTCACCCTTGATGATTGCAGGCAGTCACTGCAGGATTGGCCCCCTGCAGCAGAGGGTCACATTGGCAAAACAGGTGATCAGCAACCTATCACCTCTACAAGTGTGAACATAGCTCAGCCACTAGCTGCACCTTCCAAACGCAGCCTAGCAGACGCTGTTCGCATTTTACAAGCAGCTCATAGAGCCAAAGCTCAAACTGCTGCAGGATCAGCTAAGGTGGGGAAGGTTGGGCAGAATGACAATAGCCCATTTATGGTTGCAGTGGACACACAAGCCCAGGTCAGCATTATCAGTGCCCTGGCTGTGCCCCATTTGCCTTTGGAACCTTCACCCTGGCACCATGTGGCTGATTTCTCAGGGCAGTCATCCCTCAAGGTATTAGGTCAGGTCATGTTGACTATACTCGGTATCCCCACTCCTTTTCAGGTATTGGAAGGTTATAAAGGGAATGCTTTGTTGGGGGATCCTTTTCTCTGTTACCCTGGTGTCCTCATATCCAGTGATAGACTATCCATCCAGGACATGGGTGGTGTTGATCTGAATCATTTCAAAATTTCTCTTGAAAAACTTCTTAACACCAACATTGCTTCTGTAAAATTTGCTACACCCAAGTATGCCCCAGGGCAAGAACCCTGTGTGGCAGACCTGGTTCACAACCAAAAACTTCATCCCAACTCATTTGGATTGGGCAAGCATGATGTGGCTAAAATGTCTCCTCTTTCTTATGAACAGATAGAGCAAGACTGTCGCACACACATAGGATTCCTAAAATGGGTGGAGGCCTTTAACAAGGCCAGGGAAGAATGGGTAGTGCCAGATCCTCTTAGTCCTTCTCATACTCCCCTGTCACACCTATTGACAAAAAGCCTGCAGGGTGCAAGCACTTGCGCCTGAAGTTTGTGTGTAAACATAAGCCAGCAGCAGATGGGTCAGTCATCTTTCATGCTAGACCTTGTGTGACAGAGTTCAAGGGCACCACTGATCTGACAGAGGCAGAGTTGTACACGCCAGGCATTCAGCAAACATCCCTAAAAATCTTGCTGTCTGTCTTTGTGGGTCATCTCAATGATGGGGATGACTATATCTGTAAGGCTACAGACATTAAAAGGGCTTTCCTGAAAGGCTCACCTGAGATAGCACAACAAGTGTGGCATGGTCAGGTGTACGTAGTCTCCACTCCCAGAGTTTGGGCAAAACACATCCCTCAGCAGTACCTGAAAGCTAACATAGGTGTTGAAGGGCTGCAATCAGCTCCTCGCATTTTCAGGATGTCAGCTCAGGCTGTGTTTGAAAAGTTAGGGGCTAGATATGATGACATAGACCCTTGCTTCTTTGTGGTCCCACACCCTCATGGCATTCTCACCTTTGTGTGGCATGGGGATGATCAGCTGATTGCTGGGCCAAGGCGTGCTGTGGATGATTTTATTCAACAAGTGTCACAGCATTTTGAGATTGGCAAGCAAGTAGAGCTGGGCACCACTGCCATAAAATTTTGTGGCACAATGTTACAACTCCAGCAGCATCAAAACCAGTGGGTGTGTGCACTCTACTCTCCCAATGATTACATGCACAGCTGCTTGGAGGTTTTGCAAACAAAAATCAAACCTGGAGCCTGTCCTACCATTAGAGGCAAGCTGGGGTGGTTGTGCTCAACGTGTGCACCTCACCTGGCTGTGGTTAGCAGAGTTGATGATGATGTCTTGATGCAAGTAGGTCACAAAGCCATCACCAAAACTCTCCAGGAGGGCCCTCCCCTTATCTTGCACTCCTTGGATCTCCACAAAACCATTCACATCCAAGCTATGATGGATAGTTCCATGGAGTCCAGGCAGATTACCAAGATGCAGGCAAGGGAGTCAGGCTTGTATTTTGTGCAGAATGATGATGCACCCTTGTCTCTCATTTCATGGTACAGCCGGTTGCATAGACGCAAGGCTGTCAGCAGCAATGCTGCTGAGTGCAGGGCAGTGGTGTCAGCAGTGCTTCATGCCAGGTACTTGAATCATGTGCTGGTTTGGTTGCAGATGCAAGCAGGCAGCAATGCTGGGGTGGTGGCACACTTGCTCACTGACAGTCAGTCAGTCCTCAGTTTCCTTGCTAACCCCTATGCTGTCCACACTGATCTTGACTGGGTGGTCCTGAAACAGGAGTCCACCTACTGGGAGTCCACCCGTCACGTGGAGGACAAACACAACGCTGCTGATGCACTCACTAAAGTGCCTCAGCAGGCAGCTGACAATATCAGCTGTTGTACCACTTGATGAACCCCTATGGCAAGCAGGCAACCCTGCCCCATAGGGGGGACGCCTAGCAGGGTCCTGTTCACCAGGGCCGCCTAGGTCACCCAGTACCCCTTGGGCAGGTCCAAGGGGTAGGTTGTGGCTTCCAGCAAGGGGGGTTGGTTGGAGTCTGTTTTCATACATCTGCGTGCCCTATGCCCAATAAAATCTGTTTTGATTTTTCAACACCATGGAATTTCGTTATGCACACCTTCATAGGTGGGCATGGGATGTATCTCACACCTTTATTCCCTAGGGCGTATGCCTTGGTGGATGGCCTTGAGCTCAGTGGCTCAGGTGCCCCCATTCAAGTGGAGGGTCAAAGCTCCCTTGACAGGTGGTTACCCAGGACCCCAGTTCACTGTGGATATCCTGGGCCACCTGGCCTTACTGTTCAGTGGCAGTAAGGCATGGGTGCTGTCATGTTGTCTAGTACAACGTGCTCAGCACAGGTGCAGGATGAAATATTCCTGTCACCTGTCACCAGGACTTCAGTCACCCATGTGCAGGGCAGGGGTGGCTGGTCTCCCACGTTGTGCAGGTGCAATGTGGCCAGGTCCAGGATGTCATAGTCCTGTCACCTGTCACTCGGACTTCAGCCCCCTCTGTGCAGGGCAGGGGTGGCTGGTCCTCACATGTTGTGCAGGTACAACATGGACAGTGCAGGGTGCAATAAACCTGTCCACTGTCACTCCTCAGGTTGCAGGTAACCTGAGCTCAGTTGACCCAGCCTGGCTGGGTATTTTCTCTCTGAGTGGGCGATGATGATGGAACAACATGGAACCTCTTAAACGGTTACCTTGGCATTTTTTACAATGGCTCTCTTGGCTGGTGATGCACTCCCTGGATAGGCAGACAGGCATAGCTATCTCCCTTGTGAGCTCGCGAGGAGGAGGAACTCCCCGGGCATGTTGAGCTAAACGTGATGCCATCACAAGTATTGCACGAGTTCTGGGGCCCATCTTTTTCAGTCCAGATGTTGCAGTATGGGTGTCAGTTGCTCAGCACCTCAGTCAGCTTGGAGTCAGTCTCCTAGCTGGGCAGGGTCAGGCTTGAAGTCGCTAGCCTTCAACCTGAAAGGAAAACATAATGGGAGTTAGATGAGATGCTTAGGCTGACACACGGATTTCCGGCCTGCGCGCCGCGTATTGCCTACCGCGGCTGAGCGGGACACCTCAGTACAGTACGGCAGGGTGTACGGTACTGAGGTGTCATGTGGACCGATGTGCGGTTAGTGCCAGACTGTTCCTAGGTGCTAGCTCGACCCGCCAGGTCCGGTGTAGCCGGGCCTGACGGGCCGAGTCTTAGCTGGATGCTAGTGACGTGGTCGCATGGCATTGCAGTGTACTTGTCCACTGGTCGTGTGCTGCACCGCCATAGGCATATAGGCGTAGCACTGGGGAGTGCCACAGCACCCGAGTCTGCCCAGTTCCATTCTGAGCCCTCAGCTTTCATCTCTCTCTCATTGTATTATTGTAATACAATCATCATTCGCTCTCAGCTTTCGCAGTTGTTCGTCGTCCCTAGTCTCCATCCAACTCTCACCCCCCCCCGGCACATGGAACAGTCCATCGCACGCACACAGTTTGTAGACAGGAGAGTTTCGAGAGTCCAACGGCCGTTGGCTCGGAGAAATTGACAGTACACCCGTAAAGACATTAAAATTATCACTTTGTTGTCTTATGTGTGCCGTGTCATTTCCCAAGGTCAAAAGCCGTCAACTTCTGCACCTCTTGTCCCTCCCACCCGTACGCACTAAGCATGCCACCTTACACTACCACATGTGGCTCTTGAGAAAACTCCCCCCGACGATGCACATGTGCCATTCACGCACACACCTTCAGACAAGGCTATCAGTTTTTCGAAGTCCAACGGCCGTTGGCTCCGAGAAATGCTGTTACAACTCAAAATTACAATGGTGACATCCACGAGCTAGTGGTACGCCGAACAAGTGCTTGTATGACATATGGCGACTGCCCGTGAGGAAAAGTCCACCACCACACACGGTCAGTTTTTTGAGCCAACGGCCGTTGGCTCCGAGAAATGCTGTTTAAACGCAAAATTACAATGGTGACATACATGAGCTAGTGGTACGCCGAACAAGTGCTTGTATGAC
>RPFO01000392.1:920626-1122208 GCA_009746045.1 Mesostigma viride | reverse complement strand
TTGTCCTTGCCTTGTCCTTGTCCTTGTCCTTGTCCTTGTCCTTGTCCTTGTCTCCTGTCCTTGTCCTTGTCCTTGTCCTTGTCCTTGTCCTTGTCCTTGTCCTTGTCCTTGTCCTTGTCCTTGTCCTTGTCCTTGTCTTGTCCTTGTCCTTGTCCTTGTCCTTGTCCTTGTCCAGCCTTGTCCTTGTCCTTGTCCTTGTCCTTGTCCTTGTCCTTGTCCTTGTCCTTGTCCTTGTCCTTGTCCTTGTCCTTGTCCTTGTCCTTGTCCTTGTCCTTGTCCTTGTCCTTGTCCTTGTCCTTGTCCTTGTCCTTGTTGTCCTTGTCCTTGTCCTTGTCCTTGTCCTTGTCCTTGCCAGCCTTGTCCTTGTCCGTCCTTGTCCTTGTCCTTGTCCTTGTCCTTGTCCTTGTCCTTGTCCTTGTCCTTGTCCTTGTCCTTGTCCTTGTCCTTGTCCTTGTCCTTGTCCTTGTCCTTGTCCTTGTCCTTGTCCTTGTCCTGTTGTCCTTGTCCTTGTCCTTGTCCTTGTCCTTGTCCTTGTCCTTGTCCTTGTCCTTGTCCTTGTCCTTGTCCTTGTCCTTGTCCTTGTCCTTGTCCTTGTCCTTGTCCTTGTCCTTGTCCTTGTCCTTGTCCTTGTCCTTGTCCTTTGTCCTTGTCCTTGTCCTTGTCCTTGTCCTTGTCCTTGTCCTTGTCCTTGTCCTTTTGTCCTTGTCCTTGTCCTTGTCCTTGTCCTTGTCCTTGTCCTTGTCCTTGTCCTTGTCCTTGTCCTTGTCCTTGTCCTTGTCCTTGTCCTTGTCCTTGTCCTTGTCCTTGTCCTTGTCCTTGTCCTTGTCCTTGTCCTTGTCCTTGTCCTTGTCCTTGTCCTTGTCCTTGTCCTTGTCCTTGTCCTTGTCCTTGTCCTTGTCCTTGTCCTTGTCCTTGTCCTTGTCCTTGTCCTTGTCCTTGTCCTTGTCCTTGTCCTTGTCCTTGTCCTTGTCCTTGTCCTTGTCCTTGTCCTTGTCCTTGTCCTTGTCCTTGTCCTTGTCCTTGTCCTTGTCCTTGTCCTTGTCCTTGTCCTTGTCCTTGTCCAGCCTTGTCCTTGTCCTTGTCCTTGTCCTTGTCCTTGTCCTTGTCCTTGTCCTTGTCCTTGTCCTTGTCCTTGTCCTTGTCCTTGTCCTTGTCCTTGTCCTTCCTTGTCCTTGTTTGTCCTTGTCCTTGTCCTTGTCCTTGTCCTTGTCCTTGTCCTTGTCCGTCCGTCCTTGTCCTTGTCCTTGTCCTTGTCCTTGTCCTTGTCCTTGTCCTTGTCCTTGTCCTTGTCCTTGTCCTTGTCCTTGTGCCGCCTTGTCCTTGTCCTTGTCCTTTCCTTGTCCAGCCTTGTCCTTGTCCTTGTCCTTGTCCTTGTCCTTGTCCTTGTCCTTGTCCTTGTCCTTGTCCTTGTCCTTGTCCTTGTCCTTGTCCTTGTCCTTGTCCTTGTCCTTGTCCTTGTCCTTGTCCTTGTCCTTGTCCTTGTCCTTGTCCTTGTCCTTGTCCTTGTCCTTGTCCTTGTCCTTGTCCTTGTCCTTGTCCTTGTCCTTGTCCTTGTCCTTGTCCTTGTGCCAGCACGTTGTCCTTGTCCTTGTCCTTGTCCTTGTCCTTGTCCTTGTCCTTGTCCTTGTCCTTGTCCTTGTCCTTGTCCTTGTCCTTGTCCTTGTCCTTGTCCTTGTCCTTGTCCTTGTCCTTGTCCTTGTCCTTGTCCTTGTCCTTGTCCTTGTCCTTGTCCTTGTCCTTGTCCTTGTCCTTGTCCTTGTCCTTGTCCTTGTCCTTGTCCTTGTCCTTGTCCTTGTCCTTGTCCTTGTCCTTGTCCTTGTCCTTGTCCTTGTCCTTGTGCCAGCACGTTGTCCTTGTCCTTGTCCTTGTCCTTGTCCTTGTCCTTGTCCTTGTCCTTGTCCTTGTCCTTGTCCTTGTCCTTGTCCTTGTCCTTGTCCTTGTCCTTGTCCTTGTCCTTGTCCTTGTCCTTGTCCTTGTCCTTGTCCTTGTCCTTGTCCTTGTCCTTGTCCTTGTCCTTGTCCTTGTCCTTGTCCTTGTCCTTGTCCTTGTCCTTGTCCTTGTCCTTGTCCTTGTCCTTCCTTGTCCTTGTCCTTGTCCTTGTCCTTGTCCTTGTCCTTGTCCTTGTCCTTGTCCTTGTCCTTGTCCTTGTCCTTGTCCTTGTCCTTGTCCTTGTCCTTGTCCTTGTCCTTGTCCTTGTCCTTGTCCTTGTCCTTGTCCTTGTCCTTGTCCTTGTCCTTGTCCTTGTCCTTGTCCTTGTCCTTGTCCAGCCTTGTCCTTGTCCTTGTCCTTGTCCTTGTCCTTGTCCTTGTCCTTGTCCTTGTCCTTGTCCTTGTCCTTGTCCTTGTCCTTGTCCTTGTCCTTGTCCTTGTCCTTGTCCTTGTCCTTGTCCTTGTCCTTGTCCTTGTCCTTGTCCTTGTCCTTGTCCTTGTCCTTGTCCTTGTCCTTGTCCTTGTCCTTGTCCTTGTCCTTGTCCTTGTCCTTGTCCTTGTCCTTGTCCCCTTGTCCTTGTCCTTGTCCTTGTCCTTGTCCTTGTCCTTGTCCTTGTCCTTGTCCTTGTCCTTGTCCTTGTCCTTGTCCTTGTCCTTGTCCTTGTCCTTGTCCTTGTCCTTGTCCTTGTCCTTGTCCTTGTCCTTGTCCTTGTCCTTGTCCTTGTCCTTGTCCTTGTCCTTGTCCTTGTCCTTGTCCTTGTCCTTGTCCGTCCTTGTCCTTGTCCTTGTCCTTGTCCTTGTCCTTGTCCTTGTCCTTGTCCTTGTCCTTGTCCTTGTCCTTGTCCTTGTCCTTGTCCTTGTCCTTGTCCTTGTCCTTGTCCTTGTCCTTGTCCTTGTCCTTGTCCTTGTCCTTGTCCTTGTGCCAGCCTTGTCCTTGTCCTTTCCTTGTCCTTGTCCTTGTCCTTGTCCTTGTCCTTGTCCTTGTCCTTGTCCTTGTCCTTGTCCTTGTCCTTGTCCTTGTCCTTGTCCTTGTCCTTGTCCTTGTCCTTGTCCTTGTCCTTGTCCTTGTCCTTGTCCTTGTCCTTGTCCTTGTCCTTGTCCTTGTCCTTGTCCTTGTCCTTGTCCTTGTCCTTGTCCTTGTCCTTGTCCTTGTCCTTGTCCCCTTGTCCTTGTCCTTGTCCTTGTCCTTGTCCTTGTCCTTGTCCTTGTCCTTGTCCTTGTCCTTGTCCTTGTCCTTGTCCTTGTCCTTGTCCTTGTCCTTGTCCTTGTCCTTGTCCTTGTCCTTGTCCTTGTCCAGCCTTGTCCTTGTCCTGTCCTTGTCCTTGTCCTTGTCCTTGTCCTTGTCCTTGTCCTTGTCCTTGTCCTTGTCCTTGTCCTTGTCCTTGTCCTTGTCCTTGTCCTTGTCCTTGTCCTTGTCCTTGTCCTTGTCCTTGTCCTTGTCCTTGTCCTTGTCCTTTCCTTGTTTGTCCTTGTCCTTGTCCTTGTCCTTGTCCTTGTCCTTGTCCTTGTCCTTGTCCTTGTCCTTGTCCTTGTCCTTGTCCTTGTCCTTGTCCTTGTCCTTGTCCTTGTCCTTGTCCTTGTCCTTGTCCTTGTCCTTGTCCTTGTCCTTGTCCTTGTCCTTGTCCTTGTCCTTGTCCTTGTCCTTGTCCTTGTCCTTGTCCTTGTCCTTGTCCTTGTCCTTGTCCTTGTCCTTGTCCTTGTCCTTGTCCTTGTCCTTGTCCTTGTCCTTGTCCTTGTCCTTGTCCTTGTCCTTGTCCTTGTCCTTGCCTTGTCCTTGTCCTTGTCCTTGTCCTTGTCCTTGTCCTTGTCCTTGTCCTTGTCCTTGTCCTTGTCCTTGTCCTTGTCCTTGTCCTTGTCCTTGTCCTTGTCCTTGTCCTTGTCCTTGTCCTTGTCCTTGTCCTTGTCCTTGTCCTTGTCCTTGTCCTTGTCCTTGTCCTTGTCCTTGTCCTTGTCCTTGTCCTTGTCCTTGTCCAGCCTTGTCCTTGTCCTGTCCTTGTCCTTGTCCTTGTCCTTGTCCTTGTCCTTGTCCTTGTCCTTGTCCTTGTCCTTGTCCTTGTCCTTGTCCTTGTCCTTGTCCTTGTCCTTGTCCTTGTCCTTGTCCTTGTCCTTGTCCTTGTCCTTGTCCTTGTCCTTGTCCAGCCTTGTCCTTGTCCTGTCCTTGTCCTTGTCCTTGTCCTTGTCCTTGTCCTTGTCCTTGTCCTTGTCCTTGTCCTTGTCCTTGTCCTTGTCCTTGTCCTTGTCCTTGTCCTTGTCCTTGTCCTTGTCCTTGTCCTTGTCCTTGTCCTTGTCCTTGTCCTTGTCCTTGTCCTTGTCCTTGTCCTTGTCCTTGTCCTTGTCCTTGTCCTTGTCCTTGTCCTTGTCCTTGTCCTTGTCCTTGTCCTTGTCCTTGTCCTTGTCCTTGTCCTTGTCCTTGTCCTTGTCCTTGTCCTTGTCCTTGTCCTTGTCCTTGTCCTTGTCCTTGTCCTTGTCCTTGTCCTTGTGCCAGCACGTTGTCCTTGTCCTTTCCTTGTCCTTGTCCTTGTCCTTGTCCTTGTCCTTGTCCTTGTCCTTGTCCTTGTCCTTGTCCTTGTCCTTGTCCTTGTCCTTGTCCTTGTCCTTGTCCTTGTCCTTGTCCTTGTCCTTGTCCTTGTCCTTGTCCTTGTCCTTGTCCTTGTCCTTGTCCTTGTCCTTGTCCTTGTCCTTGTCCTTGTCCTTGTCCTTGTCCTTGTCCTTGTCCTTGTCCTTGTCCTTGTCCTTGTGCCAGCACGTTGTCCTTGTCCTCGTCCTTGTCCTTGTCCTTGTCCTTGTCCTTGTCCTTGTCCTTGTCCTTGTCCTTGTCCTTGTCCTTGTCCTTGTCCTTGTCCTTCTCCTTGTCCTTGTCCTTGTCCTTGTCCTTGTCCTTGTCCTTGTCCTTGTCCTTGTCCTTGTCCTTGTGCCAGCACGTTGTCCTTGTCCTCGTCCTTGTCCTTGTCCTTGTCCTTGTCCTTGTCCTTGTCCTTGTCCTTGTCCTTGTCCTTGTCCTTGTCCTTGTCCTTGTCCTTGTCCTTGTCCTTGTCCTTGTCCTTGTCCTTGTCCTTGTTTGTCCTTGTCCTTGTCCTTGTCCTTGTCCTTGTCCTTGTCCTTGTCCTTGTCCTTGTCCTTGTCCTTGTCCTTGTCCTTGTCCTTGTCCTTGTCCTTGTCCTTGTCCTTGTCCTTGTCCTTGTCCTTGTCCTTGTCCTTGTCCTTGTCCTTGTCCTTGTCCTTGTCCTTGTCCTTGTTTGTCCTTGTCCTTGTCCTTGTCCTTGTCCTTGTCCTTGTCCTTGTCCTTGTCCTTGTCCTTGTCCTTGTCCTTGTCCTTGTCCTTGTCCTTGTCCTTGTCCTTGTCCTTGTCCTTGTCCTTGTCCTTGTCCTTGTCCTTGTCCTTGTCCTTGTCCTTGTCCTTGTCCTTGTCCTTGTCCTTGTCCTTGTCCTTGTCCTTGTCCTTGTCCTTGTCCTTGTCCTTGTCCTCGTCCTTGTGCCAGCACCTTGTCCTTGTCCTTTTCTTGCTTGATTTTCTTGCGCCAACGGCCGTTGCAATTTGGAAATTAGGGTGTTATTTTTTTTTGCCCAACGGCCGTCGGAACTTGAAATTAGGGTGTGATTTTCATGCGCCAACGGCCGTTGGAACCTGTAAATTAGGGTGTCATTTTTCTTGCGCCAACGGCCGTTGGAACCTGGAAAATAGGGTGTGATTTTCATGCGCCAACGGCCGTTGGAACCTGTAAATTAGGGTGTGATTTTCATGCGCCAACGGCCGTTGGAACCTGGAAATTAGGGTGTGATTTTTCTGTCGCCAACGGCCGTTGGAAACTGGAAATGGTGTCATTTTTCTCGCGCCAACAGCCGTTGGAACCTGGAAAATAGGGTGTGATTTTTCTCGCGCCAACGGCCGTTGGAACCTGGAAATTAGGGTGTCATTTTTCTCGCGCCAACGGCCGTTGGAACCTGGAAATTAGGGTGTGATTTTTCTGTCGGCAACGGCCGTTGGAACCTGGAAATTAGGGTGTGATTTTCATGCGCCAACGGCCGTTGGAACCTGTAAATTAGGGTGTGACTTTCATGCGCCAACGGCCGCTGGAACCTGGAAATTAGGGTGTTATTTTTCCGGCGACGGCCGTTGGAACATAGTACTGACCTTCCGGCTATCTGTATGTTTTTTGCATGTGATCAGGGGCGTCCGTCAAGGCAGAGAACGGAGGAAGAGCGGAGGAGGTGGGCTTACAAGATTGAACATGGGGTGGCGGAAAGGCATCTCACAACATTTTTTGAGGAATGGCGCCAACGAGCACCGGGCACCGACTTATGGTCGGGGATTGTGAAGACCTTTGAGAGGAAGGGGCTGCTGACGACACGTGCTGGAAATGCGAAGCCCAGCATTTTGGACTCCTGGGAGCCAGCGCCGTCCTCTCAAGTGCACGACAAGAATCTAACCGACACCATACAGGCGGCGTTTCATCTGCGGCAGAAGATACGCCTAGTGCCAGACGATGTCGACCTCGTGGGGGGGTCCGCGATTGGGACTCAAGTACGGGTCCTTAGTAGCAACTTGTGCCAACTCCCGGAACTAATGAGGCATCGGACGGTGACGGTGCGGAATTGTAAGGGGCTCGCGCCGTGGTTCGTGGGGGCCGGCACAAGTCTGACGAAGGCAAAATGTGCCGTGCTGATCTTCCGGTTTGCGTGGCAGGTGCTGGCAGACCAGGAGCCCGATTCTTACAATGCCTGGCTGGAAGAGAATCCAGGGTTTTCTGACAAAATTAAAAAACTGACGGGGGAGGACAGTGACCGTGCCGTGCAGAGGTTCGGATACTTTCGTTCGCCAACGGCCGAGGAAGGGAGGGCCATTCTCCGGACGTACTCCAAGAAGGATATGGCGGCCGCGTGCTCCGAGGAGTTGATTACCATGGACTTGAATTCGTCCGAGTGGTCAGATGCATCTGACCGTGAGGCAGTACTGGAGCTCACGAACACCGCGTTGGACTACATGCTCGACTACGAGAAGCCTTTCGTGTTTGCGCAGTTTGCCGTGCTGGACGGCAACCACTACACGCAGATGTTGAAGTCCGTGATTTTTGAGGGCTCAGACGAGCAAGTGAGGACTGCGATAGCTGGCGAGATTGCGGGTAAACAAAAGGGCAAGTACGTGGAGACAACCGAGGAGGCGTTTGATTTGTGGAGGGGGTTGGTGAGGGACGCGGACAAGTTCATGTACACCAATCTGGACGTGCTCAAGGGCTGGGAGGTGGAGGGGGAAGCACTGATCCCGCCCATGAAGGACATGCGGACGCCAAAGGTAAATATAACGGATCGGGTGTGGGAACGTTTTAGGCACTAGATGTGATTTTTGTTCGCCAACGGCCGTTGGAACCTGGAAATTAGTGTGTGATTTTTCTTGCGCCAACGGCCGTTGGAACCTGGAAATTTGGTTGATATTTTTCTTGCGCCAACGGCCGTTGGAACCTGGAAATTCGGTCGACATTTTTCTTGCGCCAACGGCCGTTGGAACCTGGAAATTAGGGTGTGATTTTTCTTGCGCCAACGGCCGTTGGAACCTGGAAATTAGGGTGTGATTTTTCTTGCGCCAACGGCCGTTGGAACCTGGAAATTAGTGTGTGATTTTTCTTGCGCCAACGGCCGTTGGAACCTGGAAATTAGGGTGTCATTTTTCCTGCGCCAACGGCCGTTGGAACCTGGAAATTAGTGTGTGATTTTTCTTTCGCCAACGGCCGTTGGAACCTGGAAATTTGGTTGATATTTTTCTTGCGCCAACGGCCGTTGGAACCTGGAAATTCGGTCGACATTTTTCTTGCGCCAACGGCCGTTGGAACCTGGAAATTAGGGTGTGATTTTTCTTGCGCCAACGGCCGTTGGAACCTGGAAATTAGGGTGTGATTTTTCTTGCGCCAACGGCCGTTGGAACCTGGAAATTAGGGTGTGATTTTTCTTGCGCCAACGGCCGTTGGAACCTGGAAATTAGGGTGTGATTTTTGTTCGGGAACGGCCGATCTTCCAAAGTGTAAGGACAAAAATGTCAGGTCGTGTGTTGTATGACCGTTTTTTGTCTCAAACACTGATTCACATTTCATGCATGCAGGGGAGAGAGGCGCATCGGAGGGTTGCCCTGATCGGAGGGGGGCTGAATGCAGAAGACGAGGCCGTTTCCAAAAAGTCGAGGGGGACGGCGCTGCTGGAAGTGCACAACTATTTCAAGACGCACATGGAGGAATCCTGGGATAAGCCGGAGGTGCCCCTTCAGGACCAGAAAGAAATATGGAATTTGATTCATGGGGTCTCAAGCAGCACTGAGAAGGCAAGGAAGGACGGGGAGGGGGAGGAGGGTGGTGAGGAGCGGGTTGGAGGGCGATTGAACGAGGGTGGTTTGTCCGAATCGGAGAAAACCCAAGTCTACGACTTCATCTCGGCTGTGAAGGATGAAACGGTCGCTCCGAACGACGACAGTAGATGTGGAATACCGATTGAGGACAAGCTGGCCAAGGAGCTTGCAGAGTTTCTGGACATCGTGGCAGCGGACAAGCTGGACGGGGAGGGAAGGGTGATGAGGAAGGGGGGGGGATCAAACAGGAAGGGTGGAGGAGTCTAGCCCGCTTTCGATTCTGGCCGTCTATCATGGCAACCGTGAAGGCCAAACACGTTCCTCCTCAGTGCTTGTATGACTTGACATACATGGCCAAGATCTTCTGCGAGGTGATGGTCCAGCTTTTCATGATCTACAACCGCGATTTGGGGAAATACCCCGAACCACGCGACCTCGGCTGGTTGCCGATGCAGCCTTCGGAATCCGACAGCGCCCTTCAGAGGGTGGTCGATACGGTCGCTGTAGCTGCCAAGAGAATAAGGGCGGTTATCAGGCCAACGGGGAGGGACGATTCCACCTTCCCACTTGCACTGCTGGAGAGGACGGATTTTTGGACGACCCACAAGGAGGAAACGAAATGGTGTGTCCTGATTGCGCCCGAACCCCCAACCGAACAGGCTGTGGTGCCCCAACCCGTACAGCCTGTGGCGGGGGCTGTGGTGGTGACGGGGGCTGTGCCGGAGGAAGGCCAAGCCGAACATGCCGAGGCAGAGGACGTCCAGTCGGGTCGCCAAAAAAGGGGGGGGAGAAGCGGGAACCCCCGCGGAAGTTTGGGTCGGAGGAGATGGCATCCGAAATCGAGCAGCAGGGCCCGTGGATTTCTAAGAGAGTTTACACGTCTGACGGGGAAGAGACCTGTGAGTTCATGATGAAGACTTTCGCGTGGGAGAAAAGCGATGGGCCGACACGGTTGGCTCAAGTGGTACTTAATGCAATGGAGGGGTTCGAATTTGTTGCGAAGAGGAAGGGGTTGAACCAGCCAGATATCAAGAATGGGGTAGTGCTGCTGAATTTGGAACATCACGCCAAGCTGTGGAATGATGAGGAATTGTTGAAGGGTCGAACGGGTTCGTGGGTGGAGAAAAGGGACTGGAAGGCGGCGAAGGATTGTGGAGATTTCAATGGTGTGAAGGACGACTGGTCGTCGTACCTAAGCGATTTCACGGGATTCTTCAACCCACCCGTGATCTTCATTGGGTCAAAGGAGCAGGTGGATGGGTTTAAGGTCCTTCTGAAGGTACTTGGGAAGCGGCCACAGGGGGAGGATATTTCCAATCCCAACGGCCGTTCGGGCAAGGAAATTGCGGGTGCAGCCCAGAAGCGTCAGCTGGAGACGGCAGGCGCTGGCACCAAAAAGAAACGCCGGAAGCGCGCCGCCTCGGAGACCCCCGCGGCCGAAGACGTCTCAATGGGGACGCCCTACCCTCATGATGGCGGCGTTCGGCCGGAGGGGGATGATGAGGATGTCGGGTCACAGGGGGTGATGATGGGGAGGAGGTTGGTGATGATGGTGACGGCGGTGATGAGGGGGGCGGGAATGAGGGTGGTGATAAGGGGGGCGGGTCGAAGGACGGAGAGGGGGGGGTTCGAAGGGCGGAGAGGGGGGCGGGTCGAAGGGCGGAGAGGGGGGGGGTCGAACGACGGAGAGGGGGGCGGGTCGAAGGGCGGAGAGGGGGGCGGGTCGAAGGGCGGAGAGGGGGGCGGGTCGAAGGGCGGAGAGGGGAGGGGGTCGAAGGACGGAGAGGGGGGCGGAGAGAAGGGCGGTGAGGGGGGCGGAGAGGGGGGCGGGTCGAAGGGCGGAGAGGGGGGCGGAGAGAAGGGTGGAGAGGGGGGCGGGTCAAAGGGCGGAGAGGGGGGCGGGTCCAAGGGCGGAGAGGGGGGCGGGTCGAAGGGTGGAGAGGGGGGCGGGTCAAAGGGCGGAGAGGGGGGCGGGTCGAAGGGCGGAGAGGGGGGCGGGTCGACCGGCGCATCGGGGGAAGGGGGGAAGGAGGGGGGGGAGGGGAGGGAGGCTCGAAGGGGAATTCGGGGGCGTCGGGGGGGGGATGCTGGGGCGTGCCGTCGACTACTGCAAAAAGCTCCTTTCGCCTGGCGGGCACGTTCGATCAAGAGCAACGGCTAGTCATCTGTCAAAGGGTAAGTTAATCTGAGTGAATATGGTCGGTTAAATTATGATGTTTGCATATTCCCAAGTTTGATTTGCGAATGTAATGATAACTAATTGCGCCGCTCGTCATTGCTTGTCCCACCCACAGGTGACGAGTCTGAAGAGGAGCCGCCAAAGGATGTCATGCATGCCGGCCCACCCAAAGGGTTTGTGGAAGATTCGGAAGAATCGGAAGAATCGGAACCGGAGGATCCAGCGCCACAAAGACGTGTCACAGTTACCGCAACCCAGCCCAAGCCACTAGACAAGAAAGTGCCACCACCAAGTTGGCAGCCGTGGATGGAGAATCTGGAAGGTGTGGGGGGGGGAAACGGGTCGTGCCCCGCTCGCCTGTTGGATGTCCGGTTTCGGTATTGTGCAAGCACGGCGGTGAATTTTGCCAGTATCGGAAGAACCAACTCCAGCGCCTTGATACGTTGTGGAAGCCCACGTGGGCTGCTGATTCGGTGGCTAAACTCAATGCAGACCCAATGAAGCTGGCACACATGCCTGATTTCCACGTCGACACGTTCCTGGTGCATGGAGTCGTTCGAAAGGTGGATAAAACGGGCGTGTGGTGCGTTAAATTTTGGGCAGAAGGGTGTGACGAAAAGGGAATCTGGATTAATGGGGAGAAGGGGACGATGCCCAACATAATTTTCAAGGTACAACAAGACGAGATGCGGAACTGTTTCAAGCCACCTGAGGGAACGTATTTGGAGTGGTGGATGGACAAGGGGTACCTGGCGACCAGATCTTCCCCAGCGACCAGATCTTCCCCACGACTCCAAGAGAAGGGGGGAGACCAAGCCGCAGGGCAGGGCAAACGAAAACCTCAAGGGAAGGCTGGCGCAGATGTGCGGGAGGGGGGTGTAAAGAAGCCCAGCGGACGGGCACCTGTAAAGAAACGCCTGTTAGTAGGTAGTTAGATAGCTTACTTGATCTGAACTCGTGTACATTTGTAAAGATCGATCTGTACATCTGTCTCCATCTGGAGCATTCACTTGACTATTCAAAGTTCAAGTGGGAATTACTGGTTGGGTTGTGCACAGGCTTGTGCACAATTTTGGCAATAATTATAATTCGTTCTATAAATAGAACTCGCGGGGTCGTGGAGAGGGTTGTGCAATTGTAAATAATCTACAACTTGTCTCACTTGCTTACCCTCCGAGTGCATGACACTATGACAAAAACAGCCAATTTTACCCCGACTTGAATAAATTTTAATAAATGTTAATAAATTTTAATAAATTTAAGCAATCTAGTAATGAAAAGTGCACGCGGAAAGCGCACCAGTGACCAAATGGCATGAAATGGTAATGATTTCATGTGGAAACGCATTCACAATGAGCATTTGTCTTGTATTTGTTGAAATGGCGTCTCCTCAAGTAATAAAATTTGGCATGGGGATTGTAGATTGATTGTGGGCCCCCCCTTGTGCATTGAAATTATGGCTGGCTTACGTGTGGAGCGACTAGATGACCTAGACGGTGGGGCCGGAAACAGCATGCTTGATCAGGGCGTGTGTTTCGAGCCTAACTGGCCGGGAGTGTCTAGTGGTAAGCACCATTGCTGCGATCGCTCTCCCACCATTTACGAGGAAATACCCGCAAATGGAAAACCACTGAAAAGGTTTAGCTAGTCAGTCATCACGTTAGCCATGCCATGATTCCAAACGTCCAAGAAACTGCACACGGTGCAAAGGCAAAAAGCCGGAGGACAGCACTTTCAAATGTGCGGCGGGAACCAAAAGCCCGCGGATGCCAGAAAACATCGTGTTGCGGCAGCGACGCGACGATGTGGACAACGAATCCAGTGCCAAGCTCGGAACGGCCGCAAAGGAGATCTGGCATCACAGGGTTCAGATGTGCGGAGATACTATGCGATCCAGCCGGTCCACGACCTGTTTGTAGAGCTTGTGCCAAGGGGCAGCACCGAACAGATGTGGGTGACGTTGCAAAAAACATCGGACTTGACGGAGCATAATGGCTCGGTCATAGTCTTTGACCTATACCCAGATGTTGCTGGCCAACCTACTAGTGGTCCCAGCCCAGTTTGAGTACCGCATCCATTCTCTCTCCCGTCTTTGGACTGCCATGCAGAACAAGACGCGGTGGAAGAAGATTGTCAAGGCGCACACGCCAGCCCCTGTGGGCAAGCCGCCTCCCCCCAAGAGGAGGAGCCGTTTTGATGAGTAGCGTAGATAGGCTTTTTCTAGACTAGATATAGCTTAGAGTTAGGTTAGTTCGATTACGCGGCTTCCTCCACACCACCCATCCAACCTGGAATATGTGCTACATGATCTCCCAACGGAGACATATGTTATAATTTAATTTAATTTAATTTTAAGGCTATGGCTGGTTCCAGCCACGAGCCACGAGCCACGAGGTAGCCATGGCTGACGGCGGAGCTCATAACTTTCACGTTTGAGCACCGAATTTAGCCGTGAATATCACTATCGCTTCGTCTTTCTAAGACGCACATGCTGATATAATTTTCCGAATCTAAAACGCAATATATGACGAGCAAACGTCCTTTAACGCAACGCAGTTTGGCGGATGCGCTCGCCCATGAAAATGCGGCAGCCATGAGGCTGCAGCTTCGCCATGCATCAGGTCCGGCGGGCAGCGGTGACACTAGTCGTGCACTGGTGGTCGCCCAGCAACCTCCCGGGCTTAATGCCTCGCCATCGGCATCGCCTGACCCGAAACGCACCCGCCCAGCCGACAAAACAGGATGGTCCCGCCCCTCGGAACCGCGCTTTCGACCTCAACCTTTCAAGGTCGATGATCACGACTGGACCAACATGTCTCCGTCCGATGCTATGGACTGCATCTTCTATACGGGGACTACGCCTCGCTTTACGACCTGTGGCTCCATCTCTACGACCAAGCTCGCCTCCTCGGCAGCAACGGCAGCCGCTGGCAAGCCCACGGTGCCATGCTTGGCTGCCCCCGCCCCCAGCTCCAGCACGCCATCCTCAACTCCCTTCTTTAGCGCTCTGACGGCGAGATCTGGGCTCCATCCATCTCCGCCTCCACCCTCCGTTCCATCCTCGCGGAAGCCTTTCAGCAGCACGTGACCCCCCTTGCTGCTGACGTCGCAGCAATGGGTGGCACGCTGGCTGCTGAACTTCCTCACATTTCCACCGCCGCCGCCTCCACCTCCACTGCCATTTCCGCCTCCACTGCCGACATCAAAGCCCAGCTCCTCGACCTCGACCAACGCCTTCAAGCCACCGCCAACGCCCTTGAGAGCTTGCATGACACCGCCGGCCTCACCGCCCAGGCGGTGAAGGACATCGCCGCCCAGCCGGCTCCTGCTGGCCCGGCCGGCGATGCTCCCTCCACCTGGGCGGACTTGCTTAATTAAGCAACACACCACCTCCACCACCTCCACCATCTCGGCACAACTCAAGCAACAAGCCCTCGACCTTCGCGAGGAAGCCGGCATCGCCCGGCGCAGCCACAATGTCATCGTCAAGCACTTCGACCAGCAGGCAGGTGAGACCTCCACGAGCCTTCTTGAGGCATTCTTGCCCCCATGTTACTCACTGGTGAGCTGGACATGTCGGCTGTCCGCCTCCCCCGCGCGCGGGGGAAGGCTGGCCCGGCACCCGTGCTCCTCACCTTTAACCCGTGTTTTTTTACTACGCGATACATCGCGTTGTAGGGTTAGAACGCGATGTGTAATCTGACACGTGGCAAACCTATTAAACATGCGATTTTTGGTCTGAAACTTTCAAAATAGGTCAGAAACATCTCATAGAATTCAAGAAAAAATCCTGGTATTTTTGGTATTTTTTTTGTGACAGCTGCAAACAAATATGTACCACTGAAATCAGGCATTCGCGGCCGGGACGAAGGTTAAGACGACGGCGAGGGCGGCAGGTAGATCTCGCCAGTTTTCGCGCGAATTTCAGTGGCTGTTGGGTAGCACGACCATGATGATGCGTTCAAAGGTTGATAATTAGGTTTTTACGAGTTTGTTGAGGTACTGGGGCAAAGGAAACGTAGTTTTTTCCAGTTTCTCACCCAACTTTCATGCGGAAACCCTGGAAACCGGCATACATATTATTACGTCAAGACTCGGGTCTGCTGCGGCACCATGCTTGGTATTTCCATGGTGTTTCGACTTCTTAACACATGTTTATTCATTCCGAACGCCCGGACTCTCGGCTAAACCGAGATTTGTGCAGACTTTTATTGGGTAGCTCCGGGCATGATGGTGCCTGCAAATAGCATAAGGCGTGACCGTGGCTATTGCTACGGTATGCTGTATTTTAATTCCTGGAAATGGCCTCTGCCACCGGCTCAATAGTGCTTGCAGGCGTAAGTATATCGTGTTTCTACCTAGTTTCTGCCAGTTTTCCACTTATTTCTACCGACCTCTGCCCAGCCTCTCTAAGACCGCCATCCTACTCGACGTCAGTTGCTTGCATGTCAGCCATAGCTGATCAGAAGATAGCAGGTTGCAGTTGTGCAGTATTTAGGTGCTGTATACGTCGTCAAGCCGTGCATATATCGTGAGGATTGGATGTTGATGGTTTATACTGCGTTGATTGTGCAAGAAGATCAGCTTGGTGCCCACAATCATGGTGTATAATCATGTGTTGTTAGCATCTTGCCACCATTTAACTGCTAGCATGCATTCCAGCGTCATCTTTGCCTGCATGTAAGCTCATGGATCACTCAACCTATCCAAGCCTTGCATTACACGTGCCTCTTTCTTTCAGTATTGCACGCGTTATGGAATGAAAACCCAGCACCTCCATTCCCACGAGGCATGTGCTCAACACGTTGTGAGAGTGGATGATGCTTTGGCTATGGCTGCCTAATTCAGTCATATTAGGTCATCCAGTCATGATGTTTGATGCATGTTTGATGCAGTATAACTTATACAACACCTATTTTCAACGTTTTGACCCTCCAAGCTCACTATGGCCCCGTTTATGGGGCTCGGGTCGTTGCGTCATGTTGTGAAGGCTCTCATTTTACCCACTGCGTTGTACTGCGTTGTAATTGTGATGCTAATGAAAAATAGCTCCAGTGGCCCAATGGGCCTGAGTTTTGTTTCACAGAGCCTGCATATGTTGCCCATAGCTCGTGCAAGAAGCCAGATTTTTTTCATGAACCATTTGTGAATAAGCACATGACTTGTGACCTAGGGTCAAGAAATCGCGGTCATGGCCAGACCCCCCTGTATTCAAACCAGTGTATCTCTCTAATAATGAATAAGCATTTTGTAGGTCGTAGCTCAAAAAATCCTTTGATTTATGGGCTTTCAGGAAAGTATATACATGACCATGAAAAAAATTTTTCCTTAGGTGCTATACGCGTTCTAAAAAAAGCTTACAACGCGATATATCGCGTTCTAATTAAAAAAAACACGGGTTAAGTACATGGCGGACAAGCTGGCGTTCCTTAAATGCCGCAAGAAGCTCTCGGAGACTCGCTTCACGCTGGACGACGACTTGACCCTGGCCCAGCAACAGCGGCGACGCGAGCTATGGCCGACCTACCTTCAGCTCCGGCAGAGCGCAAGGGGGAAGCCGGTATACTGGAGGGGGGCGGTCATCCACGTTGACCACAAGCCCTGGCAGACCCCTCCTGCCACCTCAGACTAGGAATATATATATTAAAAATATAATTACTTACAGCAGAGTGAAATCACTCAAACCAAAGCAAACGCCCAGCTATAAACCTATATACAGAGCCATGTCAAAACTCTATACTACGATAAGACCAATGGAAACGCCTAACGGGAGGAACCTAATAGCCCTGCTGCACCGCAAAATCAGCTCGCGTACGGCGGAGCATGATGTCAGCCATGGCCCGAACTAGGAATATATATACCAGTAGTGTAGATTAGTCAGGCTTAGCCTAGCATGTGGCCCACGCGCATGTGCGCCCATTATGGCCCCCATGGATGATGCCTTCAACATTTAGCCATGCTTTTACGTCTATAATGGGACCCCCATGGATGTTGCATTAAGAATTTAGCCATGCTATGCCATGCAGAGAGATGCTCTCTGTCGAGAAGCCATGCCCTAGCTCTTGTATAGCCATGATGATCTTCCCCCACATAACATACTCCCCCTTAGCTGGGCATAGTGTGAGGATCATGAGGGTGCCGGTGCCCTTGAGGCACCTAGAGCAAGTGCTGCTTACATTCCACTCTTGCAGGAAGTAGCCTAAGTAAGTAAGTAAGTAAGTACTTGCGTGTCATGCGCAAAGGCATGCCACGGAGTACTATGCTAATCTCATTAGAAAAATAATTACACAAAAGTTTAAACAAATATCGTCTGCATCATCCCCCGACCGTTAAGCACTAGATGGGGATGTAATCCTCATCCGAGCTGTCCTCTACTGTAATGGCAGACGAGGCGGTAGTGTAGCGGCTATCCTCAGGACCAATAACCTCCACCTGCGGACTTCTACCCTGGCTAGCAACGGGCCGCGGGGCCCGTGGGGAGAAAACAGGAGCATACCCCTCGGGAAGGTGCTTAGATATCGCAGATTGAATTGAATTGAATTGAATTGTAACATAACTCCGTTGGGAGTATATGTAGCACATAGCCCAGAGAAGGGGCATATGGCCTATCATACATTCTAGGCTACTTCATGCAAGGGTGGGAATGTAAGCTACCCCTGCTCTAGGTGCACCAGGGCACCTGCACCCTCATGGTCTATCACGCTATGCCCGGGTAAGGGGGTCCCGAGCATGCCTGTGAGGGAGGAAGATCATCATGGCTATACAAGAGCTAGGACATGGCTTCTCGACAGAGAGCATCTCTCTGCATGGCATAGCATGGCTAAATTCTTAATGCAACATCCATGGGGGTCCCGTTATAGGCAGGGCTTGGCTAAATTCTGTAGACAACATCCATGGGGGCCATTATGGGCGCACATGCGCGTGGGCCACATGCTAGGCTAAGCCTGACTAATCTACACTACTGGTATGAATTCCCTAGTCTGGGGTGGCAGGAGGGGGCTGCCAGGGCTTGTGGTCAACGTGGATGACCGCCCCCCTCCAGTATACCGGCTTCCCCCCTGCGCTGTGCCGGAGCTGAAGGTAGGTCGGCCATAGCTCGCGTCGCCGCTGTTGCTGGGCCAGGGTCAAGTCGTCGTCCAGCGTGAAGCGAGTCCTCGAGAGCTTCTTGCGGCATTTAAGGAACGACAGCTTGTCCGCCATGTACTTAAAGGTGAGGAGCACGGGTGCCGGGCCAGCCTTCCCCCGCGCGCGGGGGAGGCGGACAGCCGACATGTCCAGCTCACCAGTGAGTAGCATGGGGGCAAGAATGTCGCGCTTAAATGCCTCAAGAAGGCTCGTGGAGGTCTCACCTGCCGGCTGGTCGAAGTGCTTGACGATGACAAATTGTGGCTGCGCCGGGCGATGTCGGTTTCCTCGCGAAGGTCGAGGGCTTGTTGCTTGAGTTGTGCCGAGATGGTGGAGGTGGTGGAGGTGGTGTGCTGCTTAAGCAAGTCCGCCCAGGTGGAGGGAGCATCGCCGGCCGGGCCAGCAGACGCCGGCTGGGCGGCGATGTCCTTCACCGCCTGGGCGGTGAGGCCGGCGGTGTCATGCAAGCTCTCAAGGGCGTTGGCGGTGGCTTGAAGGCGTTGGTCGAGGTCGAGGAGCTGGGCTTTGATGTCGGCAGTGGAGGCGGAAATGGCAGTGGAGGTGGAGGCGGCAGCGGCGGAAATGTGAGGAAGTTCAGCAGCCAGCGTGCCACCCATTGCTGCGACGTCAGCAGCAAGGGGGGTCACGTGCTGCTGAAAGGCTTCCGTGAGGATGGAACGGAGGGTGGGGGCGGAGATGGATGGAGCCCAGATCTCGTCGTCAGAGCGCTGGAGAAGGGAGTTGAGGATGGTGTGCTGGAGCTGGGGGCGGGGGCAGCCAAGCAGGGCACCGTGGGTTTGCCAGCGGCTGCCGTTGTTGCCGAGGAGGCGACCTTGGTCGTAGAGATGGAGGCACAGGTCGTAAAGCGAGGCGTAGTCCCCGAAGAAGATGCAGTCCATAGCATCGTAAGGAGACACGTTGTTCCAGTCGTGATCATCGACCTTGAAAGGGTGGGGCCGAAAGCGCGGTTCCGAGGGGCGGGACCATCCTGTTTTGTCGGCTGGGCGGGTGCGTTTCGGGTCAGGCGATGCCGATGGCGAGGCATTAAGCCCGGGAGGCTGCTGGGTGACCACCAGTGCACGACTAGTGTCATCGCTGCCTGCCGGACCTGATGGCGAAGCTGCAGCCGCAGCTGCCGCATTTTCATGGGCGAGCGCATCCGCCAAACTGCGTTGCGTCAAAGGACGTTTGCTCGTCATATATTGCGTTTTAGATTCGGAAAATTATATCAGCATGTGCGTCTTAGAAAGACGAAGCGATAGTGATATTCACAGCTGAATTTGGGGCTCAAACGTGAAAGTTATGAGCTCCGCCGTCAGCCATGGCTACCTCGTGGCTCGTGGCTCGTATCGCAGATGGCAGCCCATTTCTCCTTGTCAATCATGCGGGCGCGGAGTACGGATAGTCCCAGAAGCCCTGCATCTTCAAGCAGTTGTGTCATGTGCATAGGTCCGGGTCGCGCCGCGCCGGTGCCCGGCGCGCGCAAGTTTGCCAGTGGGTTGCGATGGTACAAGGGGACCCTGCCATAGGAGGAGGTGTCTACCTGGTTGGCCCGTCTTAAGCCCCCCGGCAGGGCCCACATCGGTATTCACCTGGTCTGTGCGGGCAAGATGGCCGGCAAAGAGGAGGCGGCGGTGTCGGATGGTATGGGTGACAAGAGGGAGCTCGCAGTAGAGCTCGGCCCGGGTGCAGCGTTCTTGGTAGCGGACGCCGAGGATACATATGACGGAGCATTCGAGTGACGGTGCCGTCAAGCTGCTGGCTCAGCGCCTGGTCCAGGGTCCACGCCTCGCAGCCATAAAGGAGGATGCTGAGGACAAGGGCCTTGAACAGAATGCGCTTGCGTCGCTCACTCAGGTAGCGACAGGTCCAGAACCTGTCGAGGCGGCGGAGGGCCGCCCAGGCCTGGCCAATGCGGGTGTTGATGTCGTCGGCCGTGGAGGGAAGCCAGCTGCCAAGGAGCTTGAAGCGAGTCGCCGGGGGGACGGGGCTGCCGTCCAGCAAGAGGAGGGTGGGTGGGGCTATCCCAGCAGGGAAGCCGATGGCCATGACCTCCGTTTTCTTGCTGATCATAAGCCCCACCGCCCGCGCTTCCAGTGATAAGCTGTCTAGCCACAGTTGGGCTGACTCTGGGGTTTCCACGAGTGTCGTGTCATCAGCGTAGATCAGATCGCTCAGGCGGTAGGGTGGGTCAACCCCGCCGTAGCTGGCGTACTCCGTGATCTCGATCCCCGGCGGGCGCCCCTCCACCCGGGCGAAGCGGGCTTGTGCACGCCGCATAATATAGTCCACCATAATGATGAATAGATATGGGGAGAGCACACAGCCCTGCCACACCCCGGTGTGCAGGGGGAACGCCGGAGTGACGCCGTCGGCGGTACGGACCTGGGCTTGGGACCCTTCATAGAACTGGCGGATGATCTCAACGATGTACGATGAGAAGTAGCCTAGAATGTGCTTCTCAGGGATATGTGCTACATTGACTCCCAACGGAGTGATGTTGATTTGTTTGCAGCTGTCACAAAAAAAATACAAAAACTACCAGGATTTTTTCTTGAATTCTATGAGATGTTTCTGACCTGTGTTGAAAGTTTCAGACCAAAAATCACATGTTTAATAGGTTTGCCACGTGTCAGATTACAACGCGATACATCGCGTTCTAACCCTACAACGCGATGTATCGCGTTGCAATAAAACACGGGTTGATTTTAAGCTACCTCTTAATTAATCTCAGCCCCCATCTCTAAAAAATTGTGAAATTGAACGACTGGCTCCGTTTCAGATATATTTCCTAGTCGGATCAAAATTGGCTCTTCTGTTGACACTCATGCATTTACTGATCGTCATTAAAGGACAAACACAATTATCAGTGCCATACAACTTGCAAATTACAACGAATATAAATGAATAAATAATCAATATGTACAAATTTACAGGTCATATGCATTGTGCAGTAAATCCACCAATGCAGATGCTTATGTACAGCACCCACTCTACACACCAACAATCCCTCCATACTATGCATTCTCCATGCTTTTGCGGTGACACCTTGGATGACACCCACTGCCTCGAAATGCAACCTTGATCAACGTCATCTTGTAGACAGGCCCAAATCAAGCTTCCTTGAGCTGGAAGCAATCCACCAAATGCCGTAGACCGTTCTGCCAGGAAACAGCTGGTATAAGTACTGAGAGCATAGATGGCCGACAGACATGTTGATACAAACACGCCAGCCAGGCATGGCAGGAGATGCACCCAGGGTTGTTGACGCCAAAGAAGCCATTCAAGAACATCCACAAAGACATCTGAAACTTCTCGGCCGTTGCCTCCAACAACCCAACACATAGCTGCATGACAACAGCTAACGGCACAATCCCAAGCCACACCGGAAAATTGTAAAACAATATGCCAGCACAGATAGCCATCTGTATGTAAGCAAACCTGTACAGCAGTCTGATGACAGCAGCTATTCATGTTAGAAAAGCTGCGCAAGCAGACTTACCAGGCGCATGCCAGCTTCACAGCTGGACAGCCCTTCCAGATAGTCGACCAGGCCAGCTCCTGGAAGCAACCAGGACAGACACAGGCGCGCCGGCTGGATGCATCTTAGCATCTGAGACTCTCAGGACTAGGGGAAAAACCGGCGACAAATCCGTGCAATAACACCAACGGACAGTATTATGCCGTGACTTTGCGCCCCATGCGTCCACTGTTGAGTTAGACAGCAAAAATGCCTTGAGAACCTCCGACTGAGCAAAAGTTACGGTTTCTACCCAGACCAACTTCTGGACAGCCACGTAACCTCGAAAGCTCTTGTTCGATAGCCAAAAGACGTTCTCTCAGCTCATGATTCTGCTCCTCAAGAGACTGCAAGTCCGATAACGCTTCGTCTCCGACACCCGGGCCTGCGCTACCTGGGGTTCTCTCATCTTGCAGCTCGAAATCCTGTACCTCACCACTCAAAGAGGACCTGTCGGGATCACTCTCTACCAAGGTGCAAGCCTCAGCTGAGAGACAGGCGGGTTGGTCTGCTTGTGGAAAGTGCGCTCGCTTGATTTTACCCTCAAAACTGCCCCAGGGGTCGAAGGGCAACACGCTTTCATCAAGAGTATTGAAAGGGGAAACCCTGTGCTCCCCATCCTCTGAATCGGGAAAAGAAACCATAGCAAGAGGCTCTGCAATAGAGCACCTTCGATCGTTTATCAGGTAGGAAGTCGTATTCTCTGGCGCCCTCGGGACCGTCTTAGGCAACAGCGAGCGTCTCCTTGGCGCACGGTGATGCCGTCCTCCACGCCTGAGCGCCCCCCTGAAAGCAGCAAGGGAAAAATCAGGCCAAGGGAAGTGCACAGGACGCACACACCAAAAAAGTAAGACGAAACGCCACAAGATTTGCAACACCGACAGAAGAAAATAGGCAAAACATACAGAGCCAGAACGACGCGGTGCCAACAGACTTCACCATCAAACGCGCAACTTACCCTCGCTTTTTTAGAAGCTGTGTCCCGAAGGTGGGAACTGACGGAAACAAGCCAAGCTCCATCTTTCCTTTCTCCACAAGCACCACAGCGCAATTTTTTCTCTTGGATCCCCGGCCCTGCACGAAACTCTTCATAACTGTTTGGTAATCCTTGAATAGTCCTCCACAACGAAAAAAGAACGTTAATTCTCACGATCTCCCGTGATTCGACGCGTAACAGGCAACAACGATGGTGGAATGAACGTGTTTTCGAACGGGGTTCAACCGGTATGGTCGCAATCTGATAGACATCCATCTTATAGGCTGCGCGAAAAATGCCGGTTATACACTGCATGCAAAGCGTCGCGACCTGACACTCCCGGTATCGCGATGACGCAGGCACGACCAATCAGAGCAGCAAAACACCTAAATGCGCCGCGCCAGGTGTGCTCGAGCGCGGCGAAAACAGCTCAGACCGCACCGAGAACCGCACAAATGCACCGAAGATTTTCTGCCTGATGCCCTGCCTGATGCGCGAGTTGCCGACTGCCGAGCCGACGGCCTGATTGTGGCTCTGATCCCCATGCAGCCGGTGCAGGCGACGAGAACCACATGAAAACCTCTGGACTCAGGACTTAGGCCCGCTCTACACGGAAAGTTGGGGCGGGTAAAAGTGAAAGTTCGTGCGGGCCGAGATGAAGATTCGAGGGTCGGCGGAGGAATCGGGAAATCGTCCGTCGAAAACTGTAAGCAGAGATTCTTGATACCTGGAATCGTGTTTTCGACGCACACCAAACTTCCCTTTTCGGCCCGCTTTTTAGGGGTTCAAGTTTCTTGGTGAGGTCTCGCCAAGAAACTTGGTTTCCCCCCCCAAACCCGAAAAGGAAAGTTAACGTGCGTTGGACACGTCGGACATCTGACATCCTGGACACGGGGGCAACTACACGAAAACTAACGAAAATCGGTTATGGAGACAAAGGGAAAAGTCCAAACCGAGCGTTATCCGTACCTCGCTGCCAGATTCTACAGGATTCCATGCGCTGACCCGCGCCGACCAAGCTTTGCTCTTTGGGTTTGGGGTCTCCCAACTTTCCGTGTAGAGCGGGCCTTAGAAGCCGGAAAACCTACTACTGTGCTGTAGGAAATAGTTACTGTAGTTACTGTAAAACAACAGTAATACCGAGGCTGCTAGGCGCTTGCTGAACCTCAGTCCTGCCTCAGTCGGTTTTCGGTTGTACCTGTCCGTCGGGCCGTTGGATTCACACATCTGACGGTCGTACATCGGTGGGAGAGTAATCGGGCGGGAGAGAAGAGCATTCTTGTTGTTGTTGCCCACGCCGCACAAGGGCAGCAGATTTCCAATAATTTGGAAACCTCAGTCCCTTCAACGTAAGAAACGGCCTTGCTAGTTGCTACAGTACAGTACGGGTAGCGCTTCGAATGAAGAATCGGCTTAGAATGCTCGCGCTTCGGTCAACGATGTTCTGATCATCCGCTGAGATACTGAGATACTGAGACTTGCATGTCTATATGGGAACCGCACAGTTCTTCTGCTTGGCAACGTAAACTTCGATTCTGTTGGACACTTGGATGTAACAACGTCAGTATAATCATAATCATATCTCTAGGTTTGTAAACTAACAAAAGCCGCTAGTTTTGTTCGCTATCCCCTATCACAGGCCTGAGGTGAGTCAGTTGCCCCGTATCTGGTTGTTTAACAGTTATATACCACGTTGGCAGTTGACACTGGCTGGCTAATAGCGTCTTGACAGTTGCAGCAGTCTGACGCCGCTGTGAGAGATTTGGTACGATGCTGTGTGTTTTCATTTGGTTCCCACGCCGATGCTGTGTGCTATACCTGTAATCCAAGCTTGCTGATTCCAGTGCGGGTGTATCCGATGATGCAACCGTCCATGTCCAGTGCCCCGATAGTACCACCGATACTAAATATATCCGGCCCTCGGCCACTATAAAACTCTCTGCTGCTGAGTGCTGACTGCGGCGTGGGACACAACAACAACAACAACAACGACCTGTAATCATCTTTGTCACGAATTTATGGGTAATGTGTACTACGCAAGTTACGCACTTGGCAGCACTTGGCACAACGACAGGCAAAACGAGCGAGTTATGGCGGGGACCGCAATGCTAAAAATGGTAACACGCATTTGTGCAAGGATTCATTGAGCAATGGGGTTGAAAATTGCAGTAATTTATCGACGCTATGGCGTCAGGTTTTGTTCAGAACAATCGGCGCGCCCATGCCCACCAACGGATGCCTTCCAACGTTAAATTTCAACTGAATGGCACCCTGAAAACGAATCGCTTTTACGCTCCGTGTTTTTTTTCTACCCATCTAGTGCCGTCATCATCAAAGAGTACGAGATATTGGTGCCAGCGCGGCAGACAGGAGGGGCATGGAGGTTTCCTCCTGAGATTTGATGCAGCCGCTAGGCTGGCGACTTGCAAGTGCAATTAACCGCGCACACGCAGATTTAAGTGCATGCAGTTAACAATGGTAGACCTTAGTAGGGCAACTCCTTCCGTCGAGGACCGATTCTCCAAATCCTCTGGTAAGTCCAGGGTATAAAGTTGATTTTGATTATATTCCACTTCCACAATCAATTAGGGATGCAGGCGACGACAAACAAAGTTGTTGTTTATTTATCAAGCTCGCGCTTCAGAAGGATCGCGAGTGAGGCCTTTGCCGAATCGGCATGAACAGGTGCGTGTTTGCATTTTTCTGGCGGAACTCGCAGGTATCCGCCGGGAGCAGACGGCAATTAGCTCGCTCGCGGATAAGCTCGACCAACTGCAACGCCAGCTGCAGGCCGTGGCTCTCACTGTCAATCCTGTTCAAAGCGACGGGCAGAAGGGCGCGCCTCTCAGCAGCACGGCTGGCAACCTGAACGCGACCGGCAGATCAAGGCGTAGCGTCGGTACGTTTTCCCGGTGGTCGTCGCGATATGCATGGCCATCACGGCGCAATACATCATAGCCAAAATATTTCAACACAGGGGCTAAAAGCAAGTTAACTTTAGGGTGCTTTGACACTGGGGAGCAAGCTAAATTAGGGTCGGTAGGACAGATTACTCTTTGGGTGCTTTGAAGGAGTTTCTATGCCAGCAGCTGCTTTGATGTTACCTTGCCGTGAGCATTTGGACGCATTTTCACCGCTTGCAAGGGGGATGGCATGTGCAACTTACCTGCATTTTTGGGAGAGCACCTTTGCTTCCAGAGTTTCTGCTAATGTGCCCTTGTTTCGTGCCATCCACCATAGCCTCTTTGACTGTCCCCTGGTCCCCCCAGACGCCTCCCCCCTCCCTGCACATCCAAGTCCCCATGCCCGCATTCACTGCATTCAGAAAAGCCATCTGCTTCCACTGGCAGGGAAGTGGGAGCGTGGGTCTGCAGCCATGTATATGTCGCGTGGCTGTGCAACCTCCCAACAAAGGCGCTCGTATCCATCAGCTAAAAAAGTATCTAATTATTTACACTGGGAACGCACGTTCCAACAAGGGCGTTTGTGGCCATCAATTAAACTAACACTACTATCCCAATGCTCCCGCTGGCAACGCGCGTTGAGTGCGGTTGTGCCCGGCCCAGACACAGCACGCGCGAACCTCCCTGGTTGACCCCCTCCCCCCAGCGCTCACCATCGGATCAATCACCCACAGCCAGTGTTCACTTGCGCAGGTTGCTCCTTGGCCCAATGCGCTGCGGGTGTACAGCTTCCTTTCCCAGTCATCACGTTTCGCAGTATGGGATAATTGCGTTCACTGGCTCATTTGCCGCTCGTTGAATCACCTCTGTCGGCCGCTACCTTGCCCCCTGCTGTGTGCCACCTCACAGCACTTGCGGTACCCCTCCCCATAGTCTGGGCGTGCTCCCGATCGGAAGCTCCGCACGGGATGGATCACCATGAGTATAAATATATCTACATACAGTCTCATCATGAGTATAAATATATGTATCTGCATACTGTCTCATTACGAGTATAACTATCTCTACATACGGTCTCATCATGAGTATAAATATATTGCGCTGGTTGTCTCCTTGATATGTTTACATCAGAGTGAAGGCACCCAATTAAACATATCCAAAGCCAACACAAACAATACCACGACAAAATAACTACAAGTAGCCGGCATGGGACATTCCACACCGTGGAACGAAGTAAAACAGCCTGATCACCGTGCTGTGCCGCAAGTCAGCCCGCGTGCCGCGGAGCAACATGTCAGCCATAGCCCTGGTAAGCACTATCGAAAGGCGTTGGCGCCAGTACGGCGTCCAGGTCCGCACCGACCAAGGGGCCCGCTGGCCCTCCAGGTCAAGGCGGTCCTCCCGGAGCCGGAAGCACTCCTTAAAGCAGCCGGCGGCTCAAATATTTTAACAGACTGTCGATGAACTACATATAACTGGATCACCATCAACTATGGGAAACTCGTGACTAATGAATAATTAATTGTCATTGGCTGCTGTTGATTGTCATGGGCTGGTTCATGGGCTGCAACGGACTGCCACCTGCACAGGCAACTCGGCGCGCCCGCGACCCCCAACCGGCGGCCTGCTGGGCTCTGCCTACATGCGGCGAGGGGGCGCGCCCATCAGCGACATGAATACTAGCATCTGCGACGCAAGTGCCGCCTCTCTCACCTTCTCGCAGAAGCAGCGGCGCGCGGCGCAGGAGTCCATGGGGGTGGAGGTGAGGCGTGAGGGGAGGTGGGGGTGGAGGTTGGGCGTTCGGGGGTGGAGGTGGGGCGTGGGGGGAGGTGGGGGTGGACGTGGGGCGTTTAGGGGGTGGAGGTGGGGCGTTAGGGGGTGGAGGTGGGGCGTGAGGGGACGGAGGTGGGGCGTGGGGGAGTGGAGGTGGGGCGTGAGAGGGTGGAGGTGGGGCGTGAGGGGGGGGGGGGGGGGATGAGAGGGGGGGGGGAGGTGGAGGGGGCCGTAAAGGGAGGTTGGGGGGAAGGAGAGGCGTGGGGGGTTGGTGGTGGGGTGTGGGTGGAAGTGGGGGTGGAGGTAAGGCGTGAGGGGGTGGAGGTTGGGCGTGGGGGGAGGTGGGAGTGGAGGTGGGGCGTAAGGGGGTGGTGGTGGGGCGTGAGGGGGTGTAGGTGGATGAGAGGCATGAGGGGAGGTGGAGGCTTGGCGCTCAAGTGTGGTTTCCCTACAAGAGAAAGTGACTGTATCCTTATTGCATGCCATGCAAAGCCGCACAAAACCACTTTCCATGGCTTTTCGCATGCTGCGCATAACCGCTAGTTGCGCGAGGTACACGTGGCTGTCTGGTCAAAGGAAGCGTGGCGTCATGCGACTAGCGGAGGGGGGGATGAACCGAAGGGGGGGGATGGAGGGGAAGTGGAGGGGGAATGGAAGGTGGAGAATGGAGGGGCCAAAGGGTGGGGGCAATCGCAGGGGGGTTAATGGGGGGGAGGAGCAGGGACGTAGGGAAAGGAATGTAGCTGGACGCTGGGTGTTAGTGACGGGCAACGAACACGTGAGGCTCTGGGGAGCGCGGTCGTGGGGGTATTGAGCGGATCATCAGCAGCAGGGCACGCAAACGTTGTGGGCATGCCTGCCCTTGTGCACATGAGCGTGCCTGCCCTTGTCCCCATCAGCGTGCCGGCCGTGTGCTTGGCGGACTACGGCATGCTTCCACGTACAACACTTGCTGACCCCCTTCACATCCACACGGCATGCCTCGGTGGACTGGCTGCACTGCCCCTACCTCTACCCTCGGTCCGCTCCCTCTTCCCTCGTCTATCTTCCCGTCCTCTCGCCACTCCCTCTCCTTGCCTGGCCTCCCCTGGCCCCTCCGCTCCCCTCTCCTCATTACTCTGCTCCCCTACCCCCGTTGTCCCCTCCGCCCCCTGGCTTGCCTTTACCCCCCCTTCGCCCTCTCCTCTTGTCCTTCTTCCCCACTCCGCTCCCCACTCACCTGCTCCCTTCCACCCTCCCGCCCCGTCGCCCCGGCGCACCCGATCTGCCCCCTCACGTCTCTTCCTTCTCCCCTCGCCTATCCACCCTCTTCCCTCTTGCCCCCTGCCCCCTGCCCCCTGCCCCAGGACTGCCCCCTGCCACCCGTCCCCAGCGCGCACGAGCTGCTGGTGATCCCCCACAAGCTGTCGCTGGACCCGATCGCCGTCGCGGTGGTGACAAGGCAGGCGGAGCGCTTCACGGTGGGTGGGTGGTGGCGTGTCACAGCAACACAAGGCACGCTTGCACACACACACATGTAATGGGTGGCACGTGCCAGATTGACTGTGCAATGACACTCAGGCACCGAAGCTTGCACGCATGGCAGTACACACCAGCACCGCCAATGCACACAGACATAGACACCCACGCATGATGTTGTGCAGGAGCTGCCTACGTGCCATCAGCTCCAACTATAGGGCACTTCGCCCCATCGTGTGCCATGGGCACGTGCGTGAGGTTCGCCAGTGAGGAAATCGCTGTGCTGTGAGGACCAAGTGTTTGTCGTGCATACCTCACCCGCTGCATACCTCAGCCTTGATCCTGTCAGCCCTTGGTGCTTCTCCGTCTGCGCTGTTAGAAAAGAAGTGGATGCAAGAGCTTTTACAGTAGGGACGTTTACATTGATTTTTACAACAGGAACAGACACCATGATGGTCGGAGGCAGGTGCCTCAGGGGGCCCAATGCCTGACATGTCCTGAGGAACCGGGGAGACGGGTTCGCATTGCCGGCATACTTAGCGTGATCAACTCATCCAGATCTCGTTCCGCCTTTGATGGCAACGTGCAGGGGTCCCTTGCACGCACCGTAGCGGACGGGGACTTGGATATTCCTGCCCCAGGCGTCCTCCGCAACTCTGCACGTGTGCTGCTGGGGAGGGGGGGGGGGGGCGGGAAGGAGGGGATGAGGCAGGGGGCATGCTGGCTGGCAGAATCATGCTGTACACGTTTCCTTTCGGCCACAATGTGTGGGAGGAAGCCAAGCCATTCATGCAGGAAGCCAAGCCATTCATGCAGGAAGAGCAGCGTGTGATGGGGGTGACCAGGGTTGCATCCTGTAACTTGTGGGACAGTGTTCTATCGGTCGTCTTTATTTATGAATAACTACCATTCTGTGAACATTAGAGCTGTCTGGAGAGCACACCACTGCGGCTGTCCATGGCTTGTGCGTACATCGCATGGCTACAGTACCATGATTACAGGTATAGTGACCATGCAGGCATCACCAAGCGCCCCGCACGTTACGTGTCGGCGGACAAGTAGTACCGGTGACAACTGTCCATGGCTGATGCAGTGGTTGTGTGTTTGCTCTTGCTCATGCTTTTGCGCGTGAACACCGGTTCCCCCTCCCCCCCCCCCTGCACGCAGACCCCCGCAGCGCAGGAGGCCTGGAAGACGTGGGCGTTCCACACCGTGACGCGCGAGCTGCTGCTTGACGCCTTCTGGTGGTTCTTCGCTGACATTTTCAAGGCAAGGGGGGAGCAGGGCAAGGGGGGGGCAGGGCAAGGAAGGAAGGAAGGCAGGGAAAAGGACATGATGGCGAGGGGGTCATACAGGGAGGGAAGGAAGCCAGGGCCAGGGGGCAGCCAGGGTAAGGTGTTGGGACAGGGCGACGGAGGAAGGCAGGTCCAGGGAGGTCATGGCAACGGGGGTAAGACTGGGCAAGGGGCAAGGGGGAAGTTTGGCGCAAGGCAGGGCAAGGGGGAAAGGATGTCGTTCCGCTTGGGGCCTGTCATCAGCTGAGGCCGGGAACACCCGTGGCCATCGCCGGCAAGGCCAGCATGTCACGGCCCCCCATTTAGGGCCCTCGATGGGAGCCTGACAACAGTTATCGCTCACAACGGAGTGCCTGATAGTAGACGCTTGCTGCCTCCCCGGCTCCGCTCCCCGTCCAGGTCTCCTTTCTGTGTGCGTGCACGCAGCGCTCATCGGCCACAGTGCGGCCCTGCATTATGCGTCTCCCGCCAGCACGCCGGTGTTGGCGGGCTTTCAAGAGCACCTGGATGTCACAGATGGAAACCGTGCAGCTAGCCGCATGCTCACGGGGGCCGTAGCTATATGTGTGTATCTGATGTCTCCATAACCCTGCGTGGATATGATCCTCCGCGCCTGCTCCCGTGCACGTGTGTGATTTGTCCCCTTTCCCCCTCCCTTGTCCTGTCCCCCTTTCTCCTGTCCCTCTGCCCTTCTCGCCCCCCCTCCCCTTCCCCCCTCCCCTTCCCCCCTCCCCTTCCCCCCTCCCCTTCCCCCCTCCCCTTCCCCCCTCCCCTTCCCCCCTCCCCTTCCCCCCTCCCCTTCCCCCCTCCCCTTCCCCCTCCCCTTCCCCCTCCCCTTGCCCCTCCCCTTCCCCCTCCCCTTCCCCCTCCCCCCTCCCCTCCCCCCGCCCCTTTCCCCCTCTCCTTCCCCCCTCCCGTTCCCCCCTCCCCTGTCCCCAGGCGGGCGCCCGCGGCAGCCAGGCGCTAAAGACGGCCCTCTTTGGCCGCATCGCGCACCACTACATGACGGTAGTGTACCCGACCGACGGCTCGCGCCCCAACGACCGCAACCTCGAGGTGGGCGGGGGGTGGCACAACCACATGCTTTAAAAACACCTTTGTGCACGCATGTGCCCTGTGTGGCAGCTGGGGGGTGGGCAGTGATGGCTTGCATGCGTGCAAGGGGGGTGGTGTGGGGATCCTGTTGATGGCGTGGAGGGGGCATCGCCTGCAGTCCCCCGTTGCTGCACGGCACTACCCACCAAAACCGGTACTACCCACCCATGGCGAGCATGTGGTCACGAGGGCACGTTTCGCCTACCCACCCATGGGCCATGGTACGAGGGGATGAGCTTCTGCCGCGGCATGCGTGCCCGCGCTGCCTTCTCTCCTCTGTGCCATGTTCAATATCTTCGTCGCGTTGTCTCCTTGATCTTCGTCGCGCCTAGCGATTTCGTTTGGTTTCTGTGTGTGTTTGTGTGGGAAAGCTTGTTGTCAGACGCTCCCTGTCCCCTGGCCGCTGTAGGGTGCATGCACCCTTTGTCCATACAGGTCTTGTAGGGTGGCCAAGCATCGGAGGCCCCTTGACCGCTGATGTGGCGCAAGTTGCTTGCCATCTCCGTTTTCATTTTCCATTTTCCGCAGGGCTGTCTGCGAGTTTGGGTGTTCCTCCCCCTCCTATGTGTGTGTGTGTGTGTGTTTTCCTTCCCCTCCTGTGTGTGTGTTCTTCCCCAATAACGTCCCCTGGCTGTGCTCCTTGTTGGCACGCTCCTCTGGCGGAGAATTGTGCCTTCTCATCTACACCATCGATACCCGCATGTACATGGTCTTCCGCACCTCCCCCCCCACTGCCCCTCCCCCCACCACCGCCAGGCATTTGGCGCGTGCTTGGCGGAGGCTCTCAGCCTGTGTTTCCACCAGGCATTCCCTCGCTCCACGCCCTCCTTTAACGCCTCCTTCCATCGCCGCATCGAGCAGCAGATCATGGAGTGGACCAGGGGTGAGCCGTGAGCGCACGTGCAGGCGTGCACACAGGCAGGCAGGCAGGCGTGCGCACTGGCAGGCAGGCGTGCACACAGGCAGGCAGGCGTGCACACAGGCAGGCAGGCAGGCGTGCACACAGGCAGGCAGGCAGGCGTGCGCACTGGCAGGCAGGTGTGCACACAGGCAGGCAGGCGTGCACACAGGCAGGCAGGCAGGCAGGCAGGCAGGCAGGCAGGCAGGCAGGCAGGCAGGCAGGCAGGCAGGCAGGCAGGCAGGCAGGCAGGCAGGCAGGCAGGCAGGCAGGCAGGCAGGCAGGCAGGCAGGCAGGCAGGCAGGCAGGCAGGCAGGCAGGCAGGCAGGCAGGCAGTTTCCGCTGGTCACCTGGGCGATGGAGGGGGGATTGCCCATGCCATGTGGGGGGGGTGCAGTATGGCAGAGTGGAGATTTTGGGGGGCGGGGAGGGGGGAATGATTAGTTACAGACATTGTTTGCGTTTATGTCCGAAACTTTCCTTCAATTATTCCAAGTGAGAGTGAGCACCAGAAGTACAGTGTGCAGAACGAACAGGCAGTGACAGCTGTTTGATCGTATGGCAATAGTTTGCTGTTACCTGATTGGTCACTGTCCCGGAATGATGCATGTCTATGTACCTAGTGGTAATAAACGCACTCTGGATGGTCTACTGCCTTGCGACTGGTAGCTCCGGCGTGTTTAGCTAGAAAACATCTGTGTCCTTTTCGACGTATTGTACGATCCGGTATCGTTATGGCTACCGCCCTCTTCTCTTGCGTGCATGCGCTGCCGGGCGCCCGCACACAGTGCTGCGCGTGCAACCTGCGCTCAGCTGGTGCACTTGTTTGCCATCCGCATCCTGCCTGGTTGTACTTGTAGCCGTTGCACGTGCCCTGAAGCTGATCGGTGGATGGTCCGACCATGGATTATATTAAGTAACTATGCATGGTTGTGCCCACTAGATTCGAAGTGGTGGCCGGGGGGCTGCTCTTTGAATCGTGCCATAAGGGTGGCACCGCAGTGGCGCGGCATCGGAACAGTCTAGAAGCTCATGCTGCTGTCATGCTTGCTGCGGAAGAGGCGGGCGATCGTCCGGTCTGGGGCGGGTGGAGTTGCCGCGGTAACATGCTTAAGATGCTTGCAAGGATCATGCACCATCGGTCGCAATGAAATCCAAGGGCTGCCCAAGGGTGGCACGACGCGCATGTGACGGCAGTGGCACGAGCCGGGTACCGAGTCCCCTTCACTAATTCCCTGTGTTTTGCTCTGTGAGGCTATGAGTATCCTCAGGACCTGGCTTTGTTTTTGTCTTGCTCTGGCCGCTATCTTCCCCACTTTGGCATTGTTATCTCCCCCCCATTGGCCAGCACCACCCTCACATTTCGCCCCCTTCCCCCCCATCTTGTCCTGCACTCATTCCTGCTCAAGCCCCCCCTCCGCTCCTTCCCTCCCCTCCATCCCTCCCCTCCTTCCCTTCCCTCCCCCCTCCCCCCCCCCCCCCCTCCTCCCCCCTCCCCTCTCCTCCTCCCCCCCCACGGCCACCCCACGGCCAGGCGTGCCCCGTCGCGACATGCTTGCACACGGCACCAAACACGACGCGGCGCATCCCAGCCGGCCCTCGAGGGACCGGGACCCCCCGCACTCGGAGGATGATGAGGACAGCAGGGGGGCAGGGGCCGGGGGGCGTGTGGATAAAGGCACGGGGGCCAAGGACGCCGACAAGGCGGCGGGGGGGCAGGGCGCCTCTGAGGGTGGGTAGCTTACACGGCGTGGCATCGATGGATCATGCAGCGTGGCAGGTATAGATTGTCCTGCGTAGCATTGGTGCATTATGACCAGGAATCACGCCGGTGTGTGTGTGGCACAACTGTGGGCTTGTAGGCATCCTCAGGCACGAGTCACGGGATGGGTGGGGCATCCCAGGTGGAGGACGCGTCTCAGGTTTTTCAAGTGGCTTCAGGGCAGCGGGTGTCACGGGCCCTCTGCAGATGCAACCAAGTACTACGTCACACGACTCAGCATGTATTTCTTGCTGTGACCATATTCTATCCTCATAACCTTTAGGCCCTTTCTCTACCCATGGCGTTGAAATTATATTGCCTTTGTGCGTATTGTTCACAATCACATCAACCCATGCCCTCCCACCCTCGGGGTACACTCGGTGTGGACTGCACTGCACGATCACACAGGCGTCACCAGCACACAGGATGGGGCAACCGGAAGGGACAACCCCACGTCGCCCCGAGCCGCATCCTCCTTGGGCGCGCCCCCCTCTTCCTCGGAGCTACGCTGGGCCGTTCCGGTGGCAGACCCGATGCTGCCACACGCGGCACCACATTCCGCACGGCATGCGGACGCACGCGGGGGCCATGGCGCGAGGGCCGGCACGAGTGCACGATCCCCCGCTGGGGCAGCCAACGCCGCCGGTGGTAAGGACGCAGGAACCTGGGCAACTTCGGGGCGGATGCAAGAAGATACCGGGGCCCGCGGCGCGCCAGCAGAGGCAGCTTATTCCAGCCGCCGTCCCGCCAGCTCCTCGGGCACACACGCGGACGCGGGTGGGGGCCAGGGGGAGCCCGCTCCCGCGGTCTCCGCGGCGGTGCGGTGGACGCAGGAATACCAGCAGCTGGCCGGCCGCCTAGTCAGCGGGCGGGTGACGCACGCATCCTCTGCTGGTATGGATGGCGGCCAGTCTGCGCCCACCGGCCCAGCGGACAGCAAGGGTGGAAGTGGAGGCGGCGGAGGGGGAAGCATTCCATCTCAGGATGGCCGTGTGGCCGCCACTAGCAGCGACCAGACGCCACCCCTGTTTTCTACTCGTGTCAGCGCCGGCGGGAAGGGTGGGGGCGGGAGGCCGCCCACCGGACATGGGTCAGCAGGCGGGGCCAGCAGCCACGTCAACGGGGCCGGAAGTCAGGGTGGATGGGTGATCACATCACTCGCGCAGCCGCTGAGCGGGCCGAGTGGCTTGTCGCGCCCACTCAGCAGCACGGGCGTGCGCAGCACGGCAACTGCGGGTGGCGCTCATGGCCCCTTGGCCAACACATCTGCCAAGGGGTCGCTGACTGCGCGGTGCTGGACGGCGGGGGATGCGACGCGGCAGGTAGGGGGGGGGGGGGGGGGGGGGAAAGGCCTATCCAATTTTCCGGTGGTCTGCTCCATCCCACTGCAATTGCGCCCTATCTTCTCCCCCCGGCATGCCGAGTGCGGTCGGCCTGTTTTTCCTGTCGTGTGCAAGTGACATGACCATCCGTGTTTCTCACCCCTGCAACGCGACGCTGTCCCTTTGCAGAGATGTGTGATTTGTTGCACGCCTTGTTTAAGTACTGGCTTCGGCATTCCCCGTCCTAATCTCTGTCCCATCATCCATCCTCCTCTCCGCTTCTGTGGCCCTGTCCTCCCTGCAGTCATCGATGGCCCCTTCCCCCGCCGCACGACCCGCCACGTCCAACCCCGCCTCTCGCGCCGCGTCCAGCGGCGTCACCGCCACCACCTCGCGCCCCGGAGATGGCTTCCAGCTCACCGCCAACAGCGCGTTCATGGAGGAGGTCATGTCCTCGTACGGGTTGTCCCCGCAGCGCGTCAAGTCAGGCAGGCTGCAGCGGCACATGACGGTCGGGGCCAGGGCCAGGGACCGCAGGTGCATGGGATATCCACTTGGTGTTGGGTGTATGTGGTTGAGGCGACTCTGTGTTGTTCTGAGCTGGTTGCAGTGCGGATTGTGCAGGTCTGTCGCGTAGGAATGGCTGCTGTGTTCGAGTGCCGGGCTCTGCTTGTGTCTGTGCCTGTGTGCGGTGTGCGCATTTGCCTGGGCTGTTGGGTGAGAGGCAGGGGGCAGGCGGAGGGCCGTGGTGGTGGAGGGGGCAAGCAGGGGGGCAAGTGCCTTGGTATAGCCAGTGTAGCCGCGGTTGTTGTCATGTCTACATGTGTGGGTTGCTGGGGCATGCACAGATACAGCCAGGGCGTGCTGTGCCTTCTTTACTTTTACGAGGGGCATCCCGTCTCCTCCTGACGTACATACTCTAGAGCAGGACCACGATGCCAGGCCCCGTGTGTTGAGCTCTGGCCCTTTGCCCCATGGGCCAGCGCTGCGGCGCGGCCACCATTCCCTGCCATGCGCATGACCAGGGGGGACAATGGAGCACAGTCACCTGTTGCACAGCCCCTGTTTCTGGGCATCCATGTCAAGCATATGTGTGTATTGATGCTCGGTGCGGCGCATAGGCTGCTACTTGAGCATCACAACTCAAGGCGATGGCTGGCCTCTGTGATGATTTTGGAGGCAATGATGATCACAATGTCGACTTGCACGGTACTGAGACACAGGGGTGTTCTCACGGATTGGCATGGGGTTGGTTGGGGGGGCACGCTGTCGTTTTTTTTGTGTGCGCGTGCAGCGATGGCGAGAGCGATGATGACGACGATGAAGAGGAGGAGAGCTATGGTTCGTTTGCGCGTGGCCCGCTGCGTCGCATCAAGGACGCGCAGGCGGCGTACGAGCGGCAGCGGGCGACCAGCGCGGCAGGGCGACGCGAGGCGCGGCGGGAGCTGGCCGGCACGCGCGTGCACATGGACACGGTGCGCGCATCGGTGCTGCAGTCGGACCCCCGCCACTTCTCCAACTGGATCGCTGGGTGGACCGACAAGGACGAGGAGGGGGGCGACCTGGGCGCAGGAGTGGCGGGGAGTGCAGGCGTCGGGAATGGTCCAGGTGGCGCCGCGGGGGGGCGGCGAGCGAAAGGGGACGTGCCCGCGCTTGCGGATGTCAAGGCCGCGCGGCGGAAAGTGCGGCGGCACGAGGGCGAGAAGCCTGTGCGGACGGTCAAGCGGGACAAGGACTCGCGTGACCTGCTGGCCAAGATGACGGTGCGCGCGATGGCGGCACAGAGCGGCAACGACGCAGATGTGCACTGGCACGAGTCGCTGCGCGCCAAGATGCTGCAAAGGGCATGAGGCATTGAAGCCTTGAATGTGCAGACGACTTGAGGAGTTCGAGGAGGAAGGGGCTGTCACGAGGGGTTTAATCCCTTCAATTTTGCTTACAGTCCGCAAAGTAAACAGTCCCAGTTAGCGGATCATGGTTGATGGTGGGGAGGAGCATGTGGGGTCCGAGGTTGAACGGTCATGATGGGGGAGGGAGCGGCGCGGGTGACCATGGCAGTGGCGTTCCCATTCTGGAATGGGGGGACCTAGAACTCTAGGGGCAACCTAGAGTTTAATACAGGCGATTTTTTTAACGATTCAACTTCCGGCACGTCACAATTAATTAATTAATTAGAAACATAACTCCGTTGGGAGTATCTGTAGCACATATCCCTGAGAAGGGGTATATGGCTTTTAATACATTCTGGGCTACTTCATGCAAGGATGGGAGTGTAAGCTACCCTTGCTCTAGGTGCACCAAGGCACCTGCACCCTCATGATCGATCACGCTATGCCCCAGCTAAGGGGGGAGCATGTCATGTGGGGGAAGATGACACGTCACGATGGCTCGCAATAATTAGCGTTGCTATCAATCTTCATAGTAGTATCAAATCAAACATTAACCAAATCTGACAGGTGGAAGTGGCAGTTGGATAGATCTGGATAGTAGTAGGCTATTTGCTCATGTCTCTGGGGCATGCATTCGGTAGCTAATGTGCACATCGATCTGTGGTGCAATTAAAAGTGAAGAGTATCAAGGAGTATGCTCCTACCTATTGCAATGTGTCTACATATTTTTTATTGCATGCAGTTCCAATTACCACAGAAAAGACAACCATGTAGAACATGGCAAATTTCTTCCGCGCACCCGGCCATTGGCCGGCTTGCGCCCATATGTGCCATGCAGCAAGACGTGTGACTTGGAATTCAACCCAGAAAGTAAGATTTAAGGGCCAGGCGGCTGCACAGGGCAATTGAGGTGGCTTCTGACCCTGGCGTGCCTTGGCATGGCCCCTACCTGACCCCTGTGGTCGGTCGAGCACTGCCACCCTGCCTCTTATTGCGTTATCTTATTATTCACGGGTGTAACATACCGTAGTCATGACACCTGTTATTTGTATCAATATTTTGGACGCTGGCACACGTCTGTACCCATGATATCCTCGGTTACGTGGCCAACAACTGATATCAGGAGCTCCACAGTGTCCAGGGCATTCGAGACAGGTGATCGAAGCCACGAGAGGGTCATGGCAGCCAGCCACAGGCTTTTTTCAATAGCAAGCCAAGGCCAGGCTGGGAGGATAATTGCACACTGACACAGGCCACCAGCTAGCTGCCAAGTGTGTCAACCCTAGTGTGGTGTATGTGGTAGCCCATGGCAGGCAGCACACACACACACACAGTCACACACACAGGCACCACCCCAATGTGCACCACCTGGCGGTGCGTCCATAGGCCAGCCAGTTTTTGTTGCCTCTTCCCTCTCCCCCTTTTCCATCAGTTGGCACTCATTTAAACTATTTCTCTGTCCTCCCTATGACTCTGCCTTGCCCCCCTTCATCCGCTGCCCTGTTCAGTTTGCCTGCGCGGCCACCCGGCCGCCCTCCTTTCCCTCACGCTGCCGCGCTGCCATCACCTCGGTGATCTCCTTCTCCAGCGTCTGCAGCTGCTTCTCAAACTGGGCCTTGACACCCTGCACGAAACAGGGGCACAAGAGTGATGCCATGGCCATGCGCAGACGTATGGCAGACACATGGCACCAGAACATGCCTGTGTCAGAAACAATAGCATGACAATCATGACAGGCATGACAGGCATGACAGGCATGACAGGCTGTTGACATTTGGCTCCATGGGCTCCTAACGGAGACGTGCACGTCTTTGATGACCTTTGATGATGTCGTTACCGCAAACCCATGGCAGCCCAGCGGTGAAGTGCGGCCCCCCCCATAAACTTCCCAGTTGGGAACCAGCTGAATTGCCTCATGCCTCGACAGTGGACCCCGTGCTTGATCTATGATGTTCTCGTGTGAATTACTTCCATTGCTGGCACACCACTGACGCACATGCCCCGCTTATCAACACCGGGTGATGGCAGGTCCTAAATCATCTTGAAACCACAAAAACGGCCTCGCAGTACATTAACCATTTTGGGACAAAACTAAACCCACCTGCAACACATCTGTCTGCAGATAACCCAGCAAAAGCCATCGCTCAGCATAACCATCCAGCATACATGACCGGGATGGAACCAGCAAACAATTGTTTCTAGATGCTAGATGAGATGTACCGTTACAGTGACCCCCGCTACGTTACAGTGACCCCCGCTACATCAATACAGTGACCCCGCTGCCCTGCTAGAGTGACCTGCCTGCAGCTTGGTGATCTCGGCGGCCGCGTCCACCACGGTGGCCTCCAGCCCGTCCAGCAGCTTGGTCTTGTCCGCCACCAGGAAGCTGGCGGCCGTTGGGATGTGGGGGGGCGGCGAGTGTGATCAAGGGCATGTATGAGGCCGCATAAGTGCCATGTGGCGGCGTAGAGAAGGGCAGACGAGTGTGATGCGAAAGTGCATAGGAGGGCATACAAGTCTGATGCGATGGCATACTTGAGGCCAGCATAGCAGCCAGCAACGCACGCAGCAAGCAGTCCCCACAGCCCGGTGCGAGCAGAAGCCGGCGCGCCAGGTGTCAGCGACAGGACGAAGGCATGCAAGGGCCAATGCTGCTCCACATAGATGCGGACGCGCACATGCTATGTGCACATAAAGGGCCTTCCACACAAACATGCCACAGCAGGCGGTTGGCCATGCTAATGCAACTGCAGCAATCCACATCTGCATGACAACCCTCCACCCTCATGTTCGTCCATGTGACAGCAACCGGTTAAAACATGGGCACCGTGACAGTGGGCATGTACATAAAATGGCAACACCAATGTGCCCACGAACTGGCATTCGTACCAGCCGTGGCACTAACATGCTACGGATGTGTCCCTGTCACCCCCCCCCCCCCCCCCCTCTTGACCCCCCCAATAGGCCATGGATACGCGCAGGTGTGCTCTTTTACATGTGCAAGAAAACGGAGCGCACAGTTATGTCTATAGCCATGAAGCGGTTGATCATGGCGGTGAGATGAGGGTGCGTGGCGCGTGCCAGCCCATGTCCACGTACGCTCGTCCTGCGCGGTGCCAGATGCCAGCGTCGCATCGGAGAGCATCGGCGCGGACGGTTTCGGATGCCGGACAAGTGCAGGCCCCGTGCGCCAGCGGTCAACACGGCGACACGGCGACGCCAATTCACACACAGGGTTGGCGTGTGACATGTGACGTGGGATGGGCACGGCGCGCGGTGCAGGACATGGGGTGGGCCACGTAGCCCCGTGGTTGAAAGCAGGATGTGAAAGCAAACAGCAGCGGTGCATGCATGGATGAAGAAGGTTAATACTGGCACACATCCCGTGAGCCCACGCATGGACCGTGGTCACCAGAGGACGCACCCAACCCGCACGTGGCACAACGTCAGCCAAGGGGGCCGGGGGGGAATGTGTGCCGAGGTTGCATAAGTCGACATGCCGCATACGTTTACCTGTCATAGCTACAGCAGCTCACACTTGGCTGTCCACTTATAAGCACCTTATCCCCAACCTACACATGGCATCCATCCCTTACCAACACATGAACATGCCTCAGATGAACACATGGACGACTGGAAAAGGACGCCGTGCTGCGAACGCGGAACTTTCTGCTCTGAAAGATATGGGACAGCTGGCACACTCGCTAGATAAGCGCACACACCGCTAATAGTAACCATACGCACCAATACCAGCTAGGTGACCATCATCGCTGCTACCGTACGCACCAATGGCCTTGTACGTGCGCACGCCATCGGGCAGCGCGTCCACCTCCTTCCCCGTCAGCGCCGCCCGCAGCTTGTCCTGGTCGCGCCCGGCAATCTGCGCGGTGACCTGGGGGGGCGGGGGGGGGGGGGGGGCTCAATTTTGGAGAAGTGGGTAAATGCGCATAGGGGCAAGTGGGTAGGTGCCGCGGTATGTCAGTGAGCAGGGGGGGAGGGGAAGGGGGGATTGTGTGAGTGGACGTGTGTGATGTCAAGTATTTGGTATGATGCATGCGTGCAGATAGGTGCGGGGGTGGGCTGGGCATGGAAACGTTGAGTGAGTGGGCAGGTTGGAGTAGGCAAGACGATGCGTGGAGGTGGGTGAGGGGGTATTGAGTGGCACTGGGTGCGTGGGCGGGCGGGCGGGCGGGTCGGCGGGCGGGTGGGCGGGTGGGTGGGTGGGTGGGTGGGTGGGTGGGTGGGTGGGTGGGTGGGTGGGTGGGTGGGTGGGTGGGTGGGTGGGTGGGTGGGTGGGTGGGTGGGTAGACAAGTGCGCAAGGTGGGCAGCACGGTTACCTGCGTGGGGGAGCGCGCCATGAGGCCAAGCATACAAACCCGTGGGTGGCTGCACATGGCCTGTGCACCTCACGCCAGCACCCCCCTGCCCACGCCTGCCCACCCCTGCCCACCCCTGCCCACTCCAGCCATGCCCAACTTGCCCACACCAGCACCTGCCATCCCTGGCCATGGAGCCCCTGGGAGCCACGTCAAAGCGCATGCAGGAGGTACCACACCGCATCAACCTGCGGGCAACTGCGGTTGCCTATTTGCGTGCTGTTGCAAGCAGCGTCGCGGTCGCTAGCGTTGCCTGCATGTGGGGGGTGTAACCACATGGCGGCTCCCACACATGAGGAGACACACACCAGCGCTTCCTACACGCGCCATCCAGTGCGCAGGGCAGACCCCTGCTGATCCGGACCCCTGTGACCATTGGGGCACAAGCTCTCACGCCCCTACAGATTTGCCCGCCATAATCGCACGCTGTGATTAAGATTTGATCGCCACAATCCAACTCGTAACGGCCAACCCATGGCAGCTGATAACGATTTGCCCTCTACACCCCAACCCATGGGAGCGGAGCCAAGCAGTCCACGGAACAGCTCTTTCATTAGTCAGCTTTCGTAAAGCGTACAGTGATTTGTGCATTCCTCCATCCTTCTCAGGGTACACCTGGCACGCCAAAGCCTCATGCTGGACTTGAAGGATGGCTGGGCACTGATATGCATTCCTATATTCCTTTCTCGGCAGTCATGCCACGGTGTGTGATTTCGGAGTGTGTAGGATAATGCTACGAACGCAGCATAGCGTTACGGATGAAGAATCACTTGCCTGCTGCAGCCTTTGCCTGCACTCGTTGTACTTCTTGGACAGTTCCAACAGCTGCATGATGGCGACCAGTTAGGAATCGAAGGCGCATGCGGAGAAACAACAGTGTGGCAAAAAACAACACGACAAAATCAGCAGGCGGAGCAGGGATGAAGCAATCGGCCCGTATAACAAACTATGCGAGAGTTTAATGACGGTGAACCAATGCCTGGTATCAACAACAAGGCCGGGGACTGCACGATCAGCAAGACTATGCACGCAGACAGTGCTTACCTCAGCATTTGCGTCCTCAGATGAACCCCCCATCTTTCTGGTGTGTAATCAGCCGGAAAAGAACGATAATCTATGTTTAGCTGTCGTGCAGGTGGGAGGACAGGAGGGAATCAAACCGACATTGCCCTTACAGGCCGGATATGGGAGATGCGAGGACGTCCAGTTGAGACAGCTTGGCAGCGAGCAGTCTGAAGTTTACAATTGCTTTATTGGGAGACGTTGTCTGCCTGTCGCACACACCTTTATTACGTATTAGGAGACCGCCAAAGTAGCTAACTGTAGTGGTGCTATGATCACAAACCGTAGTTTATGCCCCAAGCCTTGCACTTTAAATTTTTACCTACTCGTGTTTCTGCCAAGCCATCTCATGCAAATCGTCATTATTTTTCGAGAGTACTTAACCCCTAAACCGTCCTCGTGCCGATTTTCGACTGCGAGTTTTTCTCATGCCTCACATTCGGCATGAGTTTGTGCGCCCTGTAGGGATTTGGCGGGAAGGTTTTGGCCGGAACCAACTAGACCACCGAAAAGATCTAGATTCACTCTATCCGTAGGACACTTGTCTGACCGTATTTGACCACCGTATCAGGGTGGAAACCCTGGTCAAAGTCAACAGGGTACCCTGGTGCATGCAGGTTTGGGCGGTAAAAAAAATTGACAAAAACGTACGAAAACGAAGGATGCGAAAAAAGGGGGGAGCGCGGACGTAGACATGGCGGACGAAATGCAGGCAGATATACGGACTTTCAAGGTAAAGAAGGGCATTTTCATGGCAGTGCCTGTGGAAAAATTCGGACTAGACTGGGCGATAGAGCAGTATGGGGAAAAACACAGCGAGGTACGTTTGCCGGGCAAGGTAGTGACAGTGAACAGGTCCGGAGATGGTGCACGGTGCTATTTCCCGGACGACAAGCTCACGTACCCATTCACCCGTGAGCAGATTTTCATATATTCGTGCAGCTCAGATGAGTACGAAGCTCTAGTGAAAGAATGCGCAGCCAGGAAGGTCCCAACGGCAGGTAGCAGTGACGATGATAGCGAGCAGGGCCAGGATAGCGATTCTGACGCCGGCGAGGACGACGACGACAAATCCGAGGATATCGAGCTGCCCACACCGGTCAAGCGACGCGAGCCGGGGAAGCGCGCTGTCGGCAACCCGAAGAAGAACCCAGCCATCAGCCACGCCCCGAAAAGGCGCCGTCAGACCAAGGCGGCGGCCAGCGAGAGCGTTGTCTCGGACGCTTCCGATGACGACTTTGTTTACCAGAAGGGTGCGGAGGGTCCGGTGCCGAGCGGTGAGGCTGAGCTCGATGATTCGTTTTTCCTAACGACACGCCTGCCACTGAGGAGCCAGCCGAGACTGTCTGGAAATCTGGTTTCGGCAAGCCAGGTGTGTTTCCTTTTCCCGATACTCCGGTGCTGTCGCCGATGACGGGTACCGCCTGCTATCAAAACCTTTCCCCTGCCAGCTCAAGTTTGGGCCCCTCGGGCTGTTCTCCCTTTTCTGGTCCCAACGTGATGTCGTGGCCAAGATTGTCAAGGAGACCAACGACTATGCTGAGCTCAAGGGGGCGGGCAAGCCAGGTGGCGTGAGTGGCACCCCTTAACAATGCATGAGATGGGCAAATTTCTGGGTGGAGCAGGTGCTGTGCCAACTGTGCTGCGCGCAAGGCAGGAAGCACAAGACCTCGGTCATGTGCGAGCACTGTGACATGGCGTTCTGCAGCAACAGCGAGCGGAACTGCTTCGGCCTCTTCCACTCCGGGCAGGTGGAGGGGCTGGACTTCAACGTGACGAAGCAGCGGGTATGGCAGCGCCTCTCCCAGCGTGGCGAATGCGCCAAGAATTTCAAGGGCGCCACTACCACGAGGGGGCAGCAGCCACCACCCGGAAGCTCAAGGGGGTGGCGCGGCGCCGCCATCTCAGGGCGGAGCATGTCCGCCTGGGATATAGTCCTACGGAGGCTGACTAAGAATGCTAGCATTTGTTGCCTACGTGGCATGGCATTTGGCCTTTCCTGCCCGCGCTCATGCGCGCCGTGTATCACCATGGGCCGGCATGGTTTGAAGTGTGTGTTATTGTTTCATGGACCCACCTGTGCATGTGTTATTTGGTTTCATGTTGTTAGCCTGCATGGGTTATTGTTTCATGGTCATGTCTTATTAGCTTTCATGTTTATGCATAACTTGTGCAGTTTGAAAATCTGCTCCGTGATGGTCACAGTGCCACCTATTTCTAGTTGGCAATTTTCAGTGTTACTGCATGCATGGTCCCTTGGTCACTAATTTATCTAGGAGTGCTGGGATGTTTTGACTTTGTGTGCAAGGTCCATCATGCATGTAAAAATAAGTACCACAGTATCAGCGGGTCTGCAAGCATTTACGCTTATTGTGGCATATATTTGTGCCACATAGGCTGGAATAAACATAATCATGCATGTTTCATGCTTACCTATCATTTCCATGTTCAAAACTGCACTAGGATGTTTATTCTAGCCCCCCCAAACTGGTGACTCAAAATAGTCACCAGCTATTTTTAGCATTATCTTGTGGGTCCCTGGGTGAAACAAGACATGTAAGTGTTTGGATGTAGTGCTTGGGTACAGTTGCAGTCCCCCCTGAAATACTAGGGTGAAATCCAAGGTATACGTGCTCCATCATGCATGATAAGGATGTGAACCCCGTACTCGCGGCCCGCGCGTAGTCGTCTCCAATCATATCCGGCAGGGACCTGCAGTGGTTATGGCAGGTATTGGTGGCACACAGGTTGGAATAAGTGTTAGCATGCATACTCCATGCTTACCTATCGTTTCCATGTTCAAAACTGCACTAGGATGCCTATTTTAGCCCCCAAAAAACTCGCGACTCAAAATAGTCACCAGTTATTTTTAGCACCAGCTGATGGGTCCCTGGGGGAGTTACAATTTTTAGTGTTTGTATCCCATCCTAACTAAAAAATCTATCTACAAAACCAACCCCAGGGTCAACTCATCGAGGAAAGGGGTCTATCATCCATTATAAGGGTGTCACCGCGCGCACTCACCGTACCCCCCTGAGGGGGGGGCTATTTATAGAGCACACTACATTTCGCCACCGCGGAAACCCAATTTATGCGAGAATGTGGTTCCGTCAATACGGCGGGGGTTACAAATTCAATTTCGAAGTTCGGCACCGTCGGATACCAGTAAAGCAACACTTGTTATCTAGAATCGCGCCATTTGGCATCAATTGGCCAGTTCTGAAAATTTGATGAAATCTCTAGTCCTTGGTCGAAGATTTCCCTCCGATTCCGATGACGAAATTTGAGTACGAATTTCTTAGTACAGTCCACCGTTTTGTTCAGTTCAGTATATTCCCACGCCGCTTGCTGACCTGACGGAGGCCGAATTCGTACTGAACACTAGCGCAAGTGCGCTCGATACTAAAAATTGCTACTTCCGAGATGTCTGACGGAATTTCTGCTAGGTCCATGCTTTGGTACTGGACGGATGCTGATATTCACTGTGGCTCTGTCCGAACGAGGAAAATTGTCAGAAATCTACTCTCGATACGAACGTAACGAAATTTCCAAGTATCTGACGCTCGGAGACCTGCCACCGTTTTCCCCTACTTGACCGACCCACATTCCCCGCTAAAAAAGGTGTCCTAGGCGGCGAAATGTAGTGTGAGGGGGGGCTAGCACTGGGACCACCCACTATACCCCCAGGTGGGCCCTAATATGGTTATGCTTGGTTCCTAGTATGGTCTAGAAAAAATAATTAGGCTGAATGGGGGCACCTGTGGCATACTGTGCAACTCATGACTCATTTTAGTCACGAGTCAAAGACGGTTGAGGGGTTAAATTACTACGTAGGAGTCACCAAGGTCGCAAGTCGTAAGGTTGTTAAGGTCGAAAGTCGAAACTCGAAAGTAACTACTGCCTGCTACTGTAAGGTCAAAGGTTGTAGCCTGCTGAGACTAGAAAAGGCTGCTGGCAACAGCAACAAATTTTCTTTCGGGTAAATATTTTTTTAAGATGTACCTAGACAGTTGTAAAATTGTCAGTTTCTAGTTTACGAAGCCAAATCTCGGCCTAGAGCTGAGCTAGTTTGAGAAACAATAAATTATATTGAAACGTTTTTTGAAGAATTCTCTACATCGTACGGAGGCGAGCACGATGCATGGCATGGCGATGGCCTTGATGCAGCGCACCAGACAACTCGAGGCCCACCAAAAGACGTGAAGTCAGTAGCAGCGATAGCAAGGAGTCGGACGAGAGCCTCGCGCGTGGAAGCCCGTGTTTTTTGTCTTTTTTGGTGTATACACCGGTTTCACCTCCACCATGCCATACGAAAGTGGTATTGCTCTCACCATTTTGGGCGCGGCTATCGTCGCAATGGGGTACTTGCCCCATGGAGTCCAGATGCTCACCGAGGGTAAACCAAAGGCGGTGAGGGCAGGCCGTTGGGACCGCCTCATGTTCGAGCGAGACGAGAGACTAAAAGCAGAGCGCTCGACATGATGGAGCGACCCTCTTATGGCCGGCGGGATATGAGATACGCTTAATCAACGCTTTCGGGGGTTGCCCGGGCGGCCCGGTCGCGGGGCCCGGTCGAGCTGATCCTGCCAGTGGCTTAACCACAGGAGGGCAGTTTCTTGAGTTATCGGGAAACGCTGTTGTGTACGCATAAGTTGCCATCCCTCCAGGTCCAGCAATTAATTGCACATCAGCCTGCGACGTAACGAGGCAGCAATTTAGTCACGGTTTCCTGCGGAGTCGTACATGGCTGTCTGCAATCTGCCTCACTGCCTCGCGTGCAAGGTCTTGCTGCCCCGTTCAGCTTCGGATTCCTCGAGTCTAGTCACTCATTAAGTACGACTCGATGATGTGATGCCACTGTGCAGCCTCGGCCTGGAATGCATCAAATCGGCAAAGCGGATCTCTGCCGGGGTTAGCTCTAGCATTCTCAACCAACGATGAGAACGGTGTGCTCGTACGTGAACACCGTCGTGCTTTATCCGCTGGACTTGTCAGGCTTCTCTGACCATCATGCAAAGCTGATTTTCAATGTGTTGCTTCAACTTCGCAACCAAGTAAATGCATGACGTGGTCATGCCACCAAAAGTCCAAGAGCTGGACAAAACCGTCCTGGCTTTGTTGCATTGGTCTTGCACCTTGCACCTTGCGCCATGCGCCAGCGATAGACCTTGCAAATGCCAAGTCTGGGCATGGTAACGTCATCCATATTTAATATTAAAAATGTTTTCCTTTCTTCACTGGAATACTAGTGTGTGGCATGTCCACTGGTGAAGAAAGCATAAAATACTCAACTATTTCTTTCCTTCAAAATTCAGTTTGTGTCTTTTTAAGGCTGTATGGATGATTAATTTTTACGGCTGTATGTCAATCTCGTAGGCTGTGTCACGTGCATGGTTCGTACCAATAAAGGAACCATCCCCTATACAAAATACAAATTGGAGGGAGGGCACCCTTGAGTTGCTTACACTAGCTTAGATCTCCATGCCATGAGCAGGGAGGCCACAGAGGATTCTCTCTGTAGATCATAATGCAGGCCCATTTATGGGTGTAACCAGTAAATTTCAAGGGCCATGAGCCTTGTGGCTTCGATCAATTAATTAATTAATTAATTAGACTCGTGCTCCCGTTGGGGAGTCACGGAGCATTAACCCCGATGGATGGATGGATGGGTGCAAACATTCCTACCGGTCTAATCTATCTACCTTGGCTACATACTAGCTACATCTATCTAACAGCATTCTAACTACAACATCTATCTAGGCAGCCGCTCGCTGCCCTAGGGGGAGCTATCTGGCGTGCCTCCCGCGGGATTGCACACGCGGGCGCTTCCCCACTGGGGGGGGCTCGTTGTCCTCTATGACCTGGGCCCACTTGGCCTTGTCCATCATCTTCTTCCAAATCACGGAGAGGCCTAGGCCCCCCATGTCCTCTACTAGCTGTTCTTTGAAGGTGCGGGCCTTGCGGCGTCTAACATCACTGGGCCCAGCCCACGTCAGGAGGTGCCGGCCAGGCTGGGCTGGTCGCAGACCTGCGGGGGGGCCACGTGAAGGTGTCTACCTGGTTGGTGCGAGCTAGGTGCCCTACTAGCTGCAGGCGGCGTTGCTTAATGGTGCTGGTGATATAGGGCATGCCCTGGTACAGGTCCTCATTGCGGACATGAGCAGCATATCCTACTATGAAAATGGAACGCAGCATGCTGGTGACCGCGCCGTCCAGCTTGCGGGCCAGGTCGGCGGTGAGGGTCCACGTCTCGGCACCATACGTGAGAACAGGAAGGACGAGGACCTTGAACAGGTCCTGTTTCTCGATCTTGCCCAGGGGCTTGCGCCACAGGGCCCGGTACTGGCGTAAAGCGTGCCAGGCGAGGGAGATGCGATGGTCCACATCCACCTCGCAGCTGGGGAGCAGGCTGCCCAGCAGCTTAACGCGGTCCCGATACAGGACTCGAGAGCCGTCTAGGAAATAGAGGGGCGGCGGTTGGTTGGTGAGCCCAACCGCCAGGGCCTCTGTCTTCTTGCTGACCTCAAGCCCCACTGCACGGGCCTCGAGAGCCAGGCAGTCAAGCCATGTCTGCACGTGCTCAGTGTCCTCGAAGAGGGTGGTGTCGTCTGCGTAAATGATGTCTGCCAGCCGAATCTCCGTGTCCGCTCCCCATGCCAGAATTTGTTAGCAACCTGCACTCCTGGTTCCCTGCCCACAATGCGGGCAAATCGCTTGCGCGCCTGAATCATTACGTATTCGACAACAATAATGAACAGGTAGGGCGACACGGCACGCAGCCCTGCCACACACCCTTCTGTAAAGGGCATATGGGGGCGTGGTCCCGTAAGAAGTGCGCACCGAAGTGGTGGACCCTTCATACAGGTTGCGGATGACAGCAATCAGGGGGCGGGGGATCCGGAACAACTCGAGGATGTCCCAAAGCGCAGGCCAGAAAACCGAATCGAAGGCTTTGATGAAGTCCACCAGCTGGCACAAGGTGCAAAGGGGACTCACCAGCTAGGCTGAAGGCGTTGCAGTTCCTCCACCAGGCGGCGAGTAGCGAAGAGCGCCTAGCTGTACTGTGTTGCGACCTGAACGGAAGCCGTGCTGAGTCTCTGGCTGGGCTTCGATCAAGCTCTCTCTATTAATCAAGAACATACCGGTCGATCCGTGGGGAGGATATGTAACACATATCCCTGAGAATGGGCATATGGTTTTAATTTAATACATTCTAGGCGACAACGTACCTGCAGGTGGGCGTAAACTGCCAACTACTCGGGGTGCATGCACACAACTGAGGTGCACCTGCTCCATGCACCATGTATTCTGGAGCATCTATGCAAAGTTGCGGACATGGGGTGGAAGATGATCATGGCTAGCTAAGCAATGGCTAGGGCATGCATGATTAATTAATTAATTAAACTCGTGCTCCCGTTGGGGAGTCACGGAGCACCAGCTAGAGTGCTTTTAATCCATGTGCATGTGTGCACGTACAACAGGAAGCTAGAATTTTAAAGGGCAGATCTACCCCCTTTCTCCTTCATGCCTGAGGCATGCCACATCAGCAATCGGACATTATAGACGATCCGGCAAGTTCTGTGGGTGCAATAAGACCCATTAACTAATTAATTAATTAACTAATTTAATAAGCATGTGACTGCATCACGTGGGTGCCAATACAGAGTAAAGGACCCTTCAACCATGATATATACACAGCGAGGTGGTCACCCAGGTGGTCCCCAGGTTGCACAAGTGGACCACAACCAGTTACCTTTACCTGTTCATCTCATTTTAGGTGTTGGCAGTGCTACAAGGTACAGGGCATCAGCTATCTCCAGCGATGTATATGCCCTCTAGCGGTCACCGGGTGGCATCACCAGTCGACGAGGTGCCAGGCGCTTCCTCCCCGGGCTCCTCTGGTTTCACAAGCTCTTTAGAGAGCAGAGGGAGCAAGGGCAGTGGCAGCAGCGAGGACAGGTTGCAGATGATGACCAGCAGCCCCAGGTTAGTGAAGTTGTCGCTGGTCACGCCAAGGTACTTGGTCAGCCCCGCGCCCATGAAGCCGCCGACCATGCCCGCGCCGTTGCTGATGGACATGAGCGCGGCAAAGAGGGTGGCTTCTACGCCGGGGGGGCAGATGCGAGCCGCCAGCACCAGCACGGGCATGAAGGCGAGCTGGCAGGTGAGGCATGCACGCGGACATCACACGGACATTGGAACGTGCATGATCAATCACACAAAGGATGGTTTCAGTTCATTGACGGTGACCCATGCAAGCAACCATCGTGCCGCAGTGCAAGTGTAGAAGTGCTATGCATGGGTCAATATATCAAGGAGACAACCAGCGCAGGCCAGAAATCGGGAGAATCCGGACCATGGTAGCTCGAGCCTGCCGTTATCTTGTCCGCGTGTTCGAGTCGTTCAGGATGATGAAGATGAATGGTGATGGAAATGTGTAGCCGTGTGCATTGAAATTATGGCTGGCTTACGTGTAGAGCGACTAGATGACCTAGACGGTGGGGCCGGAAACAGCATGCTGGATCAGGGCGTGTGTTTCGAGCCTAACTATATATGGATAAGAGGTTTCAGGGATCCAATATTATAATGACCTGTGCAAGTGTAGAAGTGCCATGCATCAGAAAAGATTTTCCCTGGCTGAATGGGAGTGACACAAGAGAGCATGAGGGAAAACGTGCCTAGCCGCTAACAGGCATCTGCTGCAACGTAAGAAAAAAAACACCACTAGACTGGCTGAAGGGAGATGAAACACGAAGAAAAACCCAAAACCCAGTCAGTTCCGGCAGCAGCCAACATGGAGCACCGGCCATGCCATGAAGGAACGAAAGCAGCATGCACCCGCCTAAAGTAAAGCCACAAAAACATAGCAACAACAGTGTGGCAGCCCATATTGGGAGAAGAAAGATACCGAGACTAAAGCGGGGGGGGGAGGGGCAGGCGCATACCTGGCCCAGGGTGGATATGGCCAGGGACTCTCCCATGGTGAAGAACTCATCCGAGATGCCCAGCTGGCGGTTGATGCCATAGATAAGGATGAGCTGTAGGGACGTAACCATGGACACATGGAAACAGTGTGAATCACGATGGGATGATTAACTATGGGCGCAAAGGCACGTGGACGAAATCATGCAGGCACACATGCACACAGAGGTACACGCATACACATATGCGCACAAGCATCCAAGCACATGCAGCAGGCAGTGCCCAGCCTACAGACGTGCAAGGCATGATGCACGGGGCAGTGACCGCGGATGGAGACACCTTCTCAGATACTTGACTTAGAACCAAACACGTGGGACCCAGTGCGTACGGCACCTCAAGCAACACCATGATCCTCAGCACTAATGACACAGGGCCGCGAAGTCACGCCGCGGAGCGTTCTGGCATCGACTGGAAACACAAACGGATGCGCAACCATCCGCTATATGCTTGTTGCTACTGGCCATGTTCCCAAGTTACATGCAGCACATGCCACCATCTGCCCCTTTCCGGCACCACACCATCCGTGGCGTGGGCACCCACTAGGTGGCGAGCGAGCCCCCCCCTCGGCCATGCAAGCTCCGCCATCACGCACGGGGAATCAATTACGGGGTCGAAAGGTAGAGACAGAGCAGGAAGCAAGCGCCAGCAAAGCAATCTGTCGATTTCATGCGGATGCAGAAAGGACGCTAGCAGTAAGCAGCACCCTGGCGCTCCCTGCTTGCAACTTCATGCCCTTTTGTTGCCCTCATCTCCGCGGCGTCTACCCCGTCGGTTTAGTGAATCAGGCACGACATGCACACACACACACACACACACGACAATCCCCCTCTTCCCCCCCCCCCCCCCACACACACACAAATAAAAACACCCAATGCGCATGGTATGCGAGAACCATCCTAGTCCACCACATAACCATCGTCGAATCCAGCTCATCCGTGGACTGGCGATGCAATGCCAGCACATACTTAGTGGCACTCGCACAAAATCACACAAAGAAAATAAGACCGCCCACATGCATGCACGTTTTTACAGCAGCGTCTTTGCTGACACCACGCCACAGCCTGCCAGGACACAGGACCCACCTGATGGAAGCGCCCATACCCAAGAGCGCTGCACCAACCACCTCACCTGCGTCAGGCCGAGCGCGGTGCCCACTAGCGCGGTCCCCATCAGCATGCTGCTGATGGGCACGCGCTTGAGGGTGGTGTTGTAGAGGATGACGCCGCCCAGCGTGGCCACGTGGGTGACCAGCCGCACGGTGCCGAGAAACTCAGGGCCAAAGCCCAGCTGGTTGGTGCTGCAAGCGGTGACGGACGTGCGGAGCGGGGCCATGCGTGCGTGTTTGGGAGGGGGGGATCACAGGCAGCAAGTAAGGGCGTGTGGCAGGATGTCAGCTGACCCGGCGTAGTGCACCCGGCGGCGTAGCGTAGTGACACTGCACTGGAACGGAAGCAGTGTCGCGTGTCGACGACGCGTGATACCTTGCGATCGGTTTAGTGAGTGGGACATGATGAGCAATGGGCGACAGAGTTTCAGGTGGGCAGGGAACAAGCGGGCAGCCTACGTTGTTGGTGGGGATGGGTTTGGGAAATCATGTGCCAGGAAAGGGTGCATCAACACTTTGATGTGTGTGAGTGTGGTGGTGGTGGGGGGGCATATACGTGCTCTGGGGGAGACGACATTGACTGCCATGGTCTCCATCCATCAATCTGCTAATGAATCAACACTTCACCTGTGCCTCGTTATGATCCATCACCCGTGCAGCATGGACGGTGCGCACGCTCGCAGAGCACCGGTCTACCGCAGCCCTCAAGCCGATCATCTCATGTTGAGCAAAACACACACGCGGCATGAGAAGAAATACGTCACGCTGAAATACGCGAGCTGGGCCCCCGGTTTAGGAAAAAGGCCACAGGGCTTGATTGATGAAGTTCACGGACGGACAGGGTTCCAAGGGCAGCTCTAAGGACGCCCCGTTCGCACACACATCGTGCCACGCCACGCATCACACACGATGTCATGTCATCACACCATGAACTCACGTGAAGTAAAACATGGCGGACTCTGCGTGCGGCGTCGACTGCCACACAAACACGAACAGCGCCGGCAGCCACACGTTGCGCTGCTGGATCACGATCCACAGCTGCAGCAGCTGGTGCCGCAGGGCGCCCAGGGGGTCACTAGATGTACTACCGTCCGTCATGACACTGTCACCCGCATCGTCCACAACGGCAGGGATGACAGCATGAACATCGCTGGAGCTGTCCGAGGTATGTGACCGGCCGCTGGTAGCTAGCACGCTGTTTCTGTCCAGGTCATCGTGGGTGCTGCCAGCCTTGGAAAGGCTGGCACCCGTCACCGGCCGTGTCTTGTCAGGAAGGGGCGCGCTGGACTCTGGTGCGGCGGGGGCGGGTGCTGGAAGCACCTTGTTGTTGGACACGGGCTTCTCGTCCACCAGCAGGCCGACGCCTGAGATGATGAGGGGAAGCACCGCGGTGGCACCAAACACAAACCTGCGACGAGGCGGCGTGTGGGTGGTGGAGGTGGTGTGCATGTGTGTGTGTGTGTGTGTGTGTGTGTGTGTGTGTGTGTGTGTGTGTGTGTGTGTGTGTGTTTGTGTGTGTTGGTAGTGGAGGTGTGCATGGATGCGTACGGCGTGGCAGCAAGAAGGGACCAGTGACGGCATGCACGTGAGCGACAGCACATGGCGTGTTCAGACATAGGGTGCACACACTCTGCTTCAATAATCACACATCACAAGGCAGACCAAGGGGATGTGAGGCGGACGGACGGATCTGAAACTGGGACTACATGGAAAAGACTTGAGAGCGGCATGATTACGGACCCACGCATTGAATCCAAGAGAAACGCCCTATCTATAGCCCTGGTCCTATCTACAGCCCTGGTCCTATCTAGCGCCCACGACAGCAATGCCCCACCTGGGCCCATAGCTGGCAACCAGTGACCCGCTAAAGTAGGCGGTGGCGATGCCCCCAAATGCGTACGCGCCCCAGGAGAGGGACTGGAGCACGCCTTGCTCCGAGGGGGGCTCGTGGCGCGCACGCTCGACCACGATGGAGTCAGCAACCTGGGTAGGACCGTGATGAACACGGACGAATGATGGGGGAAGAGGGGTGAGGGGTGAGGGGTGAGGGGTGAGGGGTGAGGGGTGAGGGGTGAGGGGTGAGGGGTGAGGGGTGAGGGGTGAGGGGTGAGGGGTGAGGGGTGAGGGGTGAGGGGTGAGGGGGGAGGGGTGAGGGGGGAGGGGGGAGGGGTGAGGGGTGAGGGGTGAGGGGTGAGGGGTGAGGGGTGAGGGGTGAGGGGAGAGGGGTGAGGGGTGAGGGGCAGTTGATGGTGGCAATGGAGGAATAACACACAGGAAAGAGTTTCTAAGAACAGTACAATCGCCCACCTGGGCAGCGATGATGGTGGCTACCACTGCTGCCCAGGGACGATGATGGGTGACGATGGTTGGAAGATGACTGTAAAGGGACAAGGCACAATGGGCTACCGGGAATGGGCTAACCGTCGTGATGGGGGTGGGAGATGATAAGGCAACGGAGACATGAAGGGGATGAGATAGAGGGACCGCAAGCCAAGCCAGCACGCACACAGAGGGACAGGGAGAAACGGCAACAGTGCGTGGCGGTCAGAAAGGTAGGGATGTATTGGTGAGCGTGTAAGCATCAGCCCGCATAGCGGAGTCCAGGGTGCCTGGGTCACTGGCATCCCTTGATCCTAGATTCGGCCCATGCGCCCCCCTGTCACTTCAGTCAGGTTTAAGCCCATCCTTATTACCGTTACTTCATACTATGCATATGAAATCATGTCTTTTAACACAAAGTTCATCATTAAGGGGCGCGTGCAGCATTATGCGACCGGAAGCTTTTGCCGCTGACCCGCCCACCCAGGCTGAACCCACTAAAGTTAAAGGTCCTACGTGTAGGGGATGGCAATCCCCCCATGTTTGCATATCCGCGCCAAGACGCCACAGCCTTGCTTTGCTTCCAGGGGGAACCTTTCCGATTTGCTCGCCACCACATAACCACAATACAACATCACAATCCCCCATTGTGTTCCAGGAACCAGCACCCCCGGGCCATGAGTTGCTCAGTACAACACACTGCAGCCGTGCCGCTGCATCCAGCACATGGAATTAAGATGACCGTGGCTACAGGTGGCTTTTTACATGACTAGTTATCAACGATAGCGTCCAGCTCACCACGTCGGAGAAGGCCACGGCGAGCGAGCTGGCGGTGATGGCGGCAATGGCGGCGGCCGGGCTGTCGGCAACGAGGCACATGTAGGCCCAGGCGGAGGCGCCCAGCAGGCCGCACAGGACCAGATACGAGCGCCGTCGGTAGCCGAACAAGGGGATGGAGTCGCTGGAGGGAGCGAGGGGCGCGCGCATGATGAGGCAGGCATGGAGTCCGAGAACACATTGGGTCAAAATGTTGCAACGTTGGTTAAAACGTTGCAACGTTGCCATTGGCTTGCCGCATGCCACTTGCCAGTCCCCCCTAGTGGCTTTCAAGTCGCAGAGCGCTCTCTGTTGGCATAAGCGCCAAGTCTGTGCATCAGCAGCACCCAATGTTTTCAGATCTAGACTTCTGCATGCCAGTACAACTGTTAATTCGCTTACTGTGCTGACTGTGAGGTACTGGCTGAACGCTAACCCAAGATTATTCCTGCTCTTGTGGGCAGACCTCAAAACTGCTTTAAGCAGTGACCACATTAATGGTAACATTCCATCCCAAGAGCACCTTGCATGGACGCAATTTTGCAGCCGGTCTGCCTGGTCCTCTTGGCAACAACAACATGGCCAGCCAGCCACGGCGCATCGCGGATCACGGTGCGCCTGCAACCAGAGCCGAGGGCAACTCCAGCGACATGTCAGAAACCCGCAACCAATAACAGCGGATACCAATAGAGATAACAAGCGGACCTGCTCACGCAAAGGGAGTTGGCAGGGAGCCGGGTGGAGGGGGGTGAGCCAGATGTGAGTGTGACACGGATCTGCCCACAAAAACACATGAAACTGCAAGGCCATTCCAGAGTGGGGGAGGCCTGTTTTGTTATTATAATCGACCAATGAAGGCTCACCAAAGGGCAAAGACCACGAGCCTCACACCAAGTTGCCCCACTGCCCTACCTGAGGATGCCGTAGAGTGGCTTGATGAGCCACGGTGTGCTGCTGATCCCCGTCACAATGGCCATCTGCGGGCAACAAAAGGATGCACCCACCCACCCACGCCCGCGCGCACCGCGATCTGTGTCAGATGCCAGTCACATTGCTACAGCACAATCAGTTGTCAGGACAGACCAATAGTACAGGCCTCGAAGGTTGCCATGTATATGTTTGCAGCAACAGTGGGCTGGGGTTCCGCGTCACTGCAGGGTCTGCAAGAGGGAAGGGGGGATCATTCGCCCGCCCGCCTTGCCGGTCACATATCTGACATGTCCTCATATCAAGACACCTTACAAGATGACACGAGCGGATGCGATCAACCCCATCCGCACACGACCATCACCCCCTCCTTTCACCCCCTCTTGCCCTCTTACCCCCGCTTTCCCCTTGCCTAACTGCCCCCCTCCCCTCCCCCCCCCTTCTCTTGCCTATCTCCGCCCCCCTTGCCTACCTCGGCGGGGTCCAACCCCAGGTCGTCCTTGAGGAAGAAGGAGACGGCGAGACGCGACAGGCCCAGCACGCCCTGCACAAAGTAGACGAGAGCGATGGCCGCCACCTCGGCGGTCATGGGCCTGCTGAACAGCCGCTCCAGCGCCGCTTGCACCGGGTTGGAGGAGGGGGAGACATGCTGGCCCACGTGGGGGCTGACAGGCGGATCGCTGTCGGATAAGGGCTGGATGGTGCGCTGGCCGTCAGCTTTCTGGGGAGGATGGGAGGCCGTGGATGGTTTCAGTTCACCCTTAGTGACTGCTGCCGCCTTGGCAGGGGGGAAGGTGTCTGCGGGGATGCAGGATTCGCCACAAGCAGAATTTGCCATTCATGTCCAGAGAACATGTGCAAGCAGAAGAATATGGATTCGACAAAAGTCAGAGAATCTAAGCGGTGAAGTTGGCTACGATGAAAGCCTCCATCATCCTGTTAAGAATACGCCTTACACCCAATAACAATATCTGTGGGGCAAGACTTGACATGGTTGCTTGCACGCCTTCGTTTAGTTTATTACAACCTGGTCACTGACGGATCATGCTGACAGGGACACAGCGAATGTAATGACGGGCAATGACGCCATCCCACATTTGGCGCAAATGAAAAGCGCTGAAGGACAGAGCAGTACCGTCCCGCCCTCGTTCATTAGGTTCCTGAATAAAGTGTATGAATGGTGTCCCGAATGCAAGAAATGATTTACTTCTGATTTTTAAAACAACGAGACAGCGCACAACTTATACATACAAATATTCAATATTTAAAACCAAATCCACAAATGACTTAGTATACATGATAAACATAAATTCGAAAGCACATGCTGAACAAGACTTTCACAAAGTTAATCGTCTTAGAGCTAACAGCTCGCACATGACGTATTTCATCATGACGAAGCGCATGACAACAAGCTGTTGTATTAGCTTTGTGCGACTTTAGAAACCAACCTGCATTGCGTCGAGCCGCAATCCTGCCCTTCTCTTCAGAATCTGCCCGGCACATTCGTGACCTGTGGTTCCATGATACTCTTAATCTGCAAACACCGGCGTGTCGATCTGATCCCTTTCGCGTTGCTAACGAACGGAAACCTCTAAGAGAAATGTGAGGAAAGAGATGTCCATGGTGTGTACAGTCGGGAACGGCAAGTGAGGCATTCCTCGCCGCCAAATGCGCAGACGCCTGCATGTCGTGCCTTCGTGGTAAATATAACCGTACCCCACTAATTATCAGGAAACTTAAGACTTAAATATACGCAAATTCCACTTTCAGAAACAGTGTAAATAGCGCAACCAGATACGACAAGTCCCGTGAACTCTCGACAATCTGTTAATTTTCTCCATTCGGCTGTCTGAATTTGCTCGGACCGGTGGGCATTCTTCGGTGGGCAACGTGCCTTGTCCTGAGACCTCCATGCTCAATGCTCGCCGATAATCATTTTTGTACAGCTCGGAAAAATGGACAATCAGAAACTTAGGATTTGCCACCTGGCAGCGAACTTGGCATTTTAAAACGTGGCAGATGCAATCTCCTAACCGCTGAGAAGCCACGGTGGAGCGCTCGGGAGTATACAGAGTTGTGGCTTGGAATACGGACATACATGGTCGTAGGAATAGTTCGGCCGACTTGCTCTGCTAGCGTTGTAGTTTCTGTGACAGGAATGGCGGCGCAACGGACAAAAATTATTCACCATTTTCTGGAAATTGGGGAGTTTAGTCTGGCAGCATAAATTTCAGCGTAAGATGTATTTGGCCGACGACGAAACCACGAAAATCACGAGAGTCGGCAAAAAGTAAAAGCCCGCAAACGCCGGCTCCCGCGCACGTGCCATGGGGCCGTGCTGTCACTGATTCTAACCTCGGCGAAGCTATCGGGACTACAGAATTTCCGCTAAGCATGGCGACTGCTTGTCGTGTGATTCGTTTTGGGCATGGGATTGGGCTTTTGTCGGCGAGGGAGTCTCTCGTCATTGCTCGACATGCGTCCTCCGCCACTTTGGGTCACACCCCTGCCGGCCGGCCGCTAATGGCTTGCAACAGCTTGGTTCATGGGCAAAGCTTACTACACCACCAGAGGCGGGGGAAAGACAAAACATCTTTCTTTGTTGTAGTGGACCGGATGTCATATCGCACTGCACGCTCTTCCAGATACGTCGTCGCTGCCGGCCCCTCATCGTCCGATCGCGGTTCTAATGATGAAAACGACGAGGCCAGCTGGGCAGAATGGGGCAGAGGGCAGAAGACAGACATTGGTGGATGGAGGGACGCAGATGAAGGACGGTATGCTAACAGAAGATCAAGTGGGGGAGCGGGCGTGAGAGAACGTAGCAGACGCTCACAGCGGCCAGACTCACGGTCGGGCTGGGGCGACGATGACCGACGCGAAGCGCCGTCATGGAGCAAACGAAGAGCCGACACGGAGGATGATTCCCGACAAAGCTCGTGGGACGAGGAGGGCGATGAGCGAAGCAGTGGCTGGGCGGCGCGCAGTGGCAGGGGCGGCGGGCGCTCGCGCGAGAGGGACGACGCGGCTGCGGACTGGACGGGCGGCAGCGAGGGCTTCAACGGGTGGGGGGCGAACCGACGAGCGGGAAGGGATCGAAGGGAAACTTTTGGCGGTAGGGAGCAGGCGTCAGGCGACAGGGAGAACTGGAGGGGCGGGCGAGGTGACGGGCCTGCACGTCGCGAGTCCCGCGGGGGAGGATGGGAGGGGCGCCAGCTGGACCGGGAGAAGGAGACGTCCGACCCTGTCCCGGCCCTGCAGGGAGAGGCGGTGTACGGTGTATCGTCGGTACGTCCCCTCCCTATGCACCGTAAGAAAAGATGGGAATGCCATGTGTCCGCACGGGCATGCGTGTGTGCTAGCAGCGGTAAGATGAGGTAGGCCCTTGCTGTGGCCCCTGATGAGCTGGGCGCGTGGGGTGAGATACGGCGGGTAGCTACTGCCAGGCTGTCGCCCCTGGCCTGCGACAAGCATGACCACGTGCTCAGTCCCGCTGCTCCCCCTTCTCAGGTACCCCACAGGGTCACACAGGTTGAACTATGGACATGTGGGTGGTAGGGATATCATTGCGTACACTGCACACCCTGGATACTCGTACACTGTTGTGTTTCATTTCGAAGACAGTTGCCCAACAGGAGGCCGGTCCAGGGACGATTAGCCAGCCCCCCTTAGTACGAGTTGCTGAGGGGGGCATCCACTATGGTGGATGCCAATTATGAAAATTGGTGGTTGGCCACTTCTTGTAAAGGAATTGTGCTCATGCGGATCCCCATAAAATAGTGTGCATGCATGCGGCTTCATACTTAAAAATATCCTCTGGCCAATCCCCCCCCCCCCGTTCACGCCCCCCCCCCACCCACCCCCCCACCCCCCGGTTGCCGACCCTCTCGCTGTCCCTGCGCACTTTGTTGGGTTGCCTTGGTCATGCAGGTGAAAGGTGCGCTGGCTGCTGGCCGCCGGCAGGTGTTTGCGCTGTACCTGCAGGAGGGGATGGACCTGGGCAAGCGCAAGGACAGGTTCGTGCTGGCATTGTTTAGTCACTAGCAACAGAGAACAATATATCATTACTTAGTAATGTATTGTCATTATACCATTTTCACGGTTCAGTCCCTTCCCACAGAGAGCCATCTGGTGACGGGGTGCTCTGCTGTTAGCATGCTGGGACTCGTCCTGGGCAGGCGCAAGGGCAGGTACTGTGCACGGTTATAGGTGACAAAGGAGTGGCCGCTAGCAAGGGAGGGGTCACTAACAGGTCCTCAAGTGCTCCGCTTGCTGCAATGGGGCGTGGACAAATTGCAGCACTGGTGAGGTTGTTTTGTTGTGAGTGGCGGGGGGGGGGGGGGGGGTCGCGCATGCGCCCGGGGTCGTGCTCACAGCCCTTAGTTGCACAGCCTCCAGTGCCAGCCACCCCGCCACATTTTGGCATCATCAAAATGATGGGAGTATTCAAGGGTTTGCCGCATCGGGACGCGGTCCCTGCCACCCCCTGCACCCGACAGAAGACATACTCGACATACACCACAGTGTTCATTGTACGCAGAGCATCGACAGTGCTTATGTGGGCGTGGGTGGCGTCTTCCTTCCTTCCCTTTCTGGGGTTGGCTTGCCACTACCGTGCGCCCACTTGCTCTCCCCAGGCTTGCATCCTAGCCGCTAGCCGCAGGCACGCTTTGGTACCCACGCATCTGCCGTCCCATACAGGGCCATGCGTCCGGTGCTACCGGCTGCCCATGCACGGCTTGGCGAGGCAACCCCTACTGGATAGCAACCCCTACTGGATGGCAACCCCTGCTGGATGGCAACCCCTACTGGATAGCAACCCCTACTGGATAGCAACCCCTACTGGATGGCAACCCCTACTGGATGGCAACCCCTACTGGATGGCAACCCCTACTGGATGGCAACCCCTACTGGATGGCAACCCCTACTGGATGGCAACCCCTACGGGATCGCAACCCCTGCTGGATGGCAACGCCTACTGGATGGCAACCCCTACTGGATAGCAACCCCTACTGGATGGCAACCCCTACGGGACGGCAACCCCTACTGGATGGCAACCCCTACTGGATGGCAACCCCTACTGGATGGCAACCCCTGCTGGATGGCAACGCCTACTGGATGGCAACCCCTACTGGATAGCAACCCCTACTGGATGGCAACCCCTACTGGATGGCAACCCCTACTGGATGGCAACCCCTACTGGATGGCAACCCCTACTGGATGGCAACCCCTACTGGATGGCAACCCCTGCTGGATGGCAACCCCTACTGCATAGCAACCCCTGCTGGATGGCAACGCCTACTGGATGGCAACCCCTACTGGATGGCAACCCCTACTGGATGGCAACCCCTACTGGATGGCAACCCCTACTGGATGGCAAACCCTACTGGATGGCAAACCCTACTGGATGGCAACCCCTACTGGATGGCAACCCCTACTGGATGGCAAACCCTGCTGGATGGCAACCCCTACTGGATAGCAACCCCTACTGGATAGCAACCCCTACTGGATGGCAACCCCTACTGGATGGCAACCCCTACTGGATGGCAACCCCTACTGGATGGCAACCCCTACTGGATGGCAACCCCTACTGGATGGCAACCCCTACTGGATGGCAACCCCTACTGGATGGCAACCCCTGCTGGATGGCAACGCCTACTGGATGGCAACCCCTACTGGATGGCAACCCCTACTGGATGGCAACCCCTACTGGACGGCAACCCCTGCTGGATGGCAACCCCTACTTGACAGCGGCTGGCTCCCAACGGTGTAGTTTTTCTCGGCTCGCTCGGCCGCCTTGTCCTTTCCACGCGCATTGATCTGACCATCCCCCCTTTGTAAAGGTGCCCTTCTCTGTGTGTTCAAAGTCTCCCGTGGGCCGCGGGGTGGTACGTGTGCGTGCCCTGGCAAGGAATGCGGTCCACGAATCAGGAGTGTTGGCGATCCGTTTTGGTGAACAGTTTTTTTTTTAGAAAAGGGGATCTTCGGCGATCCTTGTGTCCATACCTGCGACGAGAGACTGTAGATAGTTTTCTACCATGACTGTAGATAGTTTTCTACCATGACTGTAGATAGTTTTCTACCATGACTGTAGATAGTTTTCTACCATGTGCGACGCAGTTCCTCCTGCCATCTGCACCGCGATGGTGTCTGCGCGTGCCTCTGCACTGACCCCTCGCCCTGCGTCCGACATCTTGTTCTCCCACCGCCTTGTTTTCTTGTCCTGCTATTGACGTCCTGTTTGCACGCCCCGTACTGTTCTTGCCCTGCTGTGGAATTGCATGCTCGCATTCTTACACTTGCACGCCCGTGTGGCGGCGCGCGGATCCTGTGTCATGCCTGCAGCGGCGCGGTGGCCAAGGTGCAAGCCGAGGCAACGGCGCTGGGCGTGCCCGTGCGCTACACGTCCAAGCACAACCTGAACATGATGACCGACAACCGACCACACCAGGTGGGCCGTCTGGATCCCTCCACACCCTGGAACGCTCCCCCCCACAAAGCTGTTTGTGGGTGTCACATGCCGGACTCTGTGACTCGATCAATGAAAGTAACGATGTAAATGACATGAATTGTAATGGTGTGAATTTCGCATTGTGCATGTCACTTGGCAGGTACTTCCCAGGCAGGAAGGTGTCACATGATGCTCCCCTCCTTTGCCCGTGCATCACTGTTGTGAGGTCGATCGCGTGATGGTGCGATTGTCATGTTTAATGCCAAAGCATGGTAGTGCATGCAACCAACGTTACTGTATAGCAGTACTGCCGGGGATGGTCCCGTGGGTGGCGCGCCAGAATAATTGTGTCGAAGACGCGCCAGAATAATTGTGTCGAAGACAAGGGAAGCGGCGGCAGATCTTGCCACGGTGAACAAGGAGGCAACGAAGTGGTTCACATAAGAAGGATCCGCGTTCCAAGTAGCACGTGCGCTCCCTGTCAGTGGCGGCCTGCTGCTGCGCCAAAGGACATGGGCATTCCCACCGCCTGCTTGCTGCGCTGTGGCGTTCATGCGGCAGCAATGCGGTGGTATGCGGGCATACATTGTACTCACACTAATTACATCTATATTGTAATTATACCACTAATATCTCTTGAGCTCAAAATTATCAGCGGGGGGCTCCATGGCGTTCTCACGTCGTTACGGTAGCCCCAATATAGGTTTTCGTACTGACTGGGTATGCCAAGTCGCTCACGTGCCTGCCCCTTCTCTCGTCGCGATGGTAACCAGGCATTTTCACACCCCAAGCCGCTCACGTGCCTGCCCCTTCCCCCCCGGAATCGCATGCCTGGTAATGTGCCACATGCCTGCCATGGCGCCCCTGTTGCCGTGTCCTCCCTTACAGGGCATGCTTCTGGATGCGTCCCCCCTCGATTTTGTGAACGTGGACTGGCCGCCCGAGGTGCCCGCGGGGACGCACCCGCCGCCGCTCTGGGTGGCGCTCGACGAAGGTGGGACGATGGACAATGTGACGAAACAAGCAGCTTTGGTCGCGCATCCGCCAGTTGCTCGTTGGCATGCACGCCAGCATACTAGACACGATCGTTGAGGAAGGGTTTAAATGCATTGTTGGTTCGCAGGCCATCTAGTGGTTGCATGTGGTGGCTACTAATGCTCCCCCGTTGTGGGCTGCATATCTAAAGCCGCATGTCTCCTTGATCTAAAGCCGCGTGTGTCAGCATTTGTTTCGTTTTTCGTTGATAAGATCGCGATCGCTGTGAGATCTGCAGTTTGCTGCCGCGCCATGCACAATAACCCCAGTCATGGCGCGGGTGTGTCAGGGCATGAAAGTGGCGTCAGTGGTTCAATGTCCTGTTACCTAACACCATGTTTTGTCCACAGACCATTCCCGGCCATGCTCCTCACTCCACCGCCCGCCACAGAAGCTTGATTGCTGACTGTACGCAAGGACCACTCCGGCCACCATATCCTCCTTTCTGTTTCTCGGACGCACTTTTCTGACTGTCGACGCACGCCCGCCTCCCTGGTCATGTCCCACACTGGCATGGCCCACGTGCCCCCCCTGACACCCTCATTGTGCCATCGCGCGCAGTGACGGACCCGCAGAACTTTGGCGCCATCCTGCGGTCGGCGTGCTTCCTGGGCTGCGCGGGCGTGGTGACGTGCGGCAGGAACTCGGCACCGCTCAGGTGAAAGCCGCCGCATGTGGTGGAGTACGTGCGGTTGACGATGGACTTGGGCCAGATGGGATGCGATAAATGGTTTGGGCTAGCTTGGGTGCTTGCCAAGGTGTCACCGACCAATGACTGCTCTGCTGGTTGTTCGCGCCTTACGTGCATTTGTTTTGCGGTACCTTTAGGCTCCTTACGACTGAAATGTGCCCGCGTGTCTCAGGGTGCATCTCTCAGGGGTTCATCAGGCAATGTGGCGGCAGCATTAGGAGCGGGATGGTTGCCTGGCGCGTTGACTGCACCCCATCATACCGTGGGAGTAACCCTTTAGCCTCCCTTTGGCCCACCATGCACCTCAAGTCCTCTCTGTGTGAGTGCCTGGAGTCCACCCATCACCCACTTTTCCTCTTTCCCCCTCACCTCCCCCCCCCACTGTTCCATTTTTTAAATGCACCATTGCACCAGCGGCGTGGTCAGCAAGGCGAGTGCCGGAGCGATGGAGGTGCTGCAGGCCCACAGCGTGCGCAACATGCCAAACTTCCTGCAGCTCTGCACGGAGGCTGGCTGGGCCGTGCTGGGGGCGTCCGCGGAGCCTGGAGCAGTGGACAGTCAGGAGGTCGTGCTGGACCGGCCGACCATTCTGGTGATGGGGAACGAGGTGAGGCGTGGGGTCTGGGATGGGTTCCTCATGTGTTAGGCTTGAGCGGCTGGTCGGCACTACGCCTGCATCACACTAGCATCACACTCGATGCCAATTCTTACGAGGGAAGGATTTGGTTTTCCCTCCCTCTCGTTGCCCCCATCTCATGTTCCTGGTCTTCACGTATCCCTCCACCACAGTATGTAGTTGTAGTTGTAGTTGTAGTTGTGGTTGTAGTTGTGGAGAGCATGGAAGTTAACATGCATGCTCTTGGTTGGTGCTGTTCCGTTCCTCCCGAGGCACGTGTATCCCGTCTCCACTGTTCTGTGCTGACCATATTGTTACCTGCATGGCTGTGACACGGCCCTCCATATACTGTGCTGGCCATACTGTTACCTGCATTGGTGTGATATGATCCACTCCATTTGGCAGCCAAAGAAGTTAGGTATCTGCGTCGATGAGCTTTTCATATGTGTGTATTCAACTCTGGTTGCATGTTATGCCGGTGGCCTTGTTGCTATGACGGAGCACTAACTCATAAGAACAGATGGCACGCAGCACAGTTGTAACCAACTATATATGCCAGATTCTCCAGATTTCTGGGCTGCGCTGGTTGTCTGATAGATATAGGCTTTGACCCTGCAGTCCTGGCATGTGGGTGGCTGGTTTCATTGTGCTGGCCCGTTCGTGCTTGCTACACCCCCAAACAGGGCGTCGGATTGCGCACAAATGTACGGCGAGCGTGCACCCAGATGGTGCGGATTGGCCTTGGCGCCTCTGCTCCTGCCGGTGGTGCCTTGAACGAGCGGTGCGAGTTGATTGGATTAGACAGCCTGAATGTCAGTGTGGCCGCTGGTGTATTGATACAGAATCTGCTGTCATCAACCAGCCAGCCAGCCCCATCTCCAACTGCCAAGATTGAACATATGGACTGAGGAGCTGATTTGGCCCGCCAATGTGGCTGCATGCATGCATGCATGCATGCGTAGCTAGCGGATGACCAAGTGCAGCCGAATTAATAATATGTAGAAGTGTAAAAGTGAGATAGCTAATAATTAGGTTAGAAACGCTATTGAATTAAATTAAATTAAATTATAACATGCCTCCGTGCGGAGATCATGTAGCACATATTCCTTGATGGATGGTGGAGTGGAGAGAGCCGCGTAATCGAACTAGCCTAACGCTAATCTACCTAGTCTAGAAAAATCCAAACTACCCTACTCATCAAAACGCCGCCTCCTCTTGGGGGGAGGTGGCTTGCCCACAGGCCGGGTCGGGCGTGTGAGCCTTGACAATCTTCTGCCACCGCGTCTTGTTCTGCATGGCAGTCCAAAGAAGGGAGAGAGAGTGGATGCGGTATTCAAACTGGGCTGGGACCAGTAGGTCATCCAGCAACATCTGGGGGTAGTTCGTGACATGTTTCCCTACCCTTTTGGGAATGCCCTTGGGGCCAGGCCACACAGGTCAGAATATGCCGCCCTGGCTGGCCAAGCCGCTGGGGGCCTGCCAGACCAAGGGCGGTGTCGACCTGGCTGCATGGTGCGAGCAAGGTGTCATACGAATGCTATCCTACGCTGTCTAATCTCGTCCGAAATAGGAGGCATGCCCTGATACAAAGACTCTAATGACGGGCGCTTGGAAAACCCTATGTTCAGGACCTGTCGGAGCATCCTGTAAACTGTGCCGTCTAGCTTAGCTGCCAGTGTGGGTGTGAGTGTCCACGCCTCGGCACCATACGTGAGCACCGTGCTAGGACGAGGACCTAGCTTGAAGAGCATGCATGCGCTTGCGGTGCTCCCCCAGGCCCTTGGAGCGCCAGTAGGTGTTGAGCGAACGGAGACGAGCCCAGGCCAGGCCAATACGGGTGTCCACATCGTCGGCGGTGTCAGGGAGCCAGCTCCCCAACAGTTTGAAGCGATCGCGGAACGGGACCGTCGTCCCGTCGAGCACTGCATGAGGCGCGGCAGCGGTGGGCGACTGGAGGCCCCAATCACCATCGCCTCAGTTTTGACACTAATCTCCAACCCCACCGCCCTCGCCTCCAGGCCCCAGACAGTCCAGCCAGGTCTGAATGTGCTCGGGGCGCGCGATGAGGGTGGTGTCATCCGCATAAATCAGGTCGGCCAGGCGGTAACCAGGTTTAACCCCGCCGTGCTCTTTCTCGTTAAGGATGTCCAAGCCTGGCTCGAACCCCAGTAAAGCGCGCACGTGCTCGGCGCATGACGTGATCAACGACAATAATGAACAGGTATGGGGACAGGACTCAACCTTGCCACACCCCGTGGTGAAGGGGGAATGGCGGGGTGGTGCCTTCCGCAGTCCGCACTACTGCCTGTGAGCCCTCATACAGTCGCCGAATGGCAGCAATAAATTAAACGCTGGTGGCACCCGATCCAGAGCTAGGATGGCCCAAAGAGCCTCCCAGAGGACCAGACACGCTTATATCCCGTTTTAAAATTATTATGTGCAACGTACTTGCATGGGGTAATTGCAATAAGTCATGCGCTCCCGTCGGGGAATTCAAATCTTGTGAGGGCGTGCATTTTGCTCGTGTTTCCTCCCGCCCCCCCCCCCCCCCCCCCCCCCTTTTGCCAAACCTCCATTATTGTGCGCGAACCCCTAAAGCTAGCTAGCGCTCCTTGGCGTACGTGGGGCTTGCATGCAGCTAGCGCCACCTGGCACTCGGCGGCGGTACGTGGTGTCACGCATCTCCCTAGCCGGGGCTCACCGGCCGGGGCCGGACCGGCCACAAAAAAGTACAAGCTCTAATTTGTCGCGGGCAGAAGCCCACAAAACTTGTCATTAATTAAATTAATTAATTAATTAAAATCATAGCTCCGTTGGGAGCATATGTAACACATAGCCCTGAGAAAGGGGCATCTATGGGTTTGTAATACAATCAGGGCTACAACCTGCAGGTGGAGGATGTACAACTATCACCTGCTCTGGGTGCACAAGGTGCACCTGCACCGCCATGATGGTTCATGCCTCCTTATCAAAGCACAGGCACCCAGGGGGGGCTTGAGGAGAGGGCCTAGAAGGCCTGCATGACATATGGGGTGGAAGGTATGTGTGGCTAGGCTATCAAAGAGACATTGAACCAGCGCAGGCCAGAAATCGGGAGAATCCGGACCATGGTAGCTCGAGCCTGCCGTTATCTTTTCCGCGTTTTCGAGTCGTTCAGGATATGATGAAGATGAATGGTGATGGAAATGTGTATCCTTGTGCATTGAAATTATGGCTGGCTTACGTGTGGAGCGACTAGATGACCTAGACGGTGGGGCCGGAAACAGCATGCTTGATCAGGGCGTGTGCAGTTTCTAGCCTAACTGGCCGGGAGTGTCTAGTGGTGAGCACCATTGCTGCGATCGCTCTCCCACCATTTACGAGGAAATACCCGAGGCTATAGCTGGTGTACACATGGCATCTCAGCAGAGAGTAACTCCCTGCACATAGGCGTGGCGTGGCTAAATTCTTAATGCATCATCCATGGGAGGTCCCGTTGTAGGCTGGGCGCGGCTAAATAGTGAAAGCATCATCCATGGGGGCCATTATGGGCGCACATGCGCGTGGGCCACATGCTAGGCTAGGCCTGACTAATCTACACTACTGGTATAGGTTCCCTAGTCTGGGGTGGCAGGGGGGGCCTGCCATGGCTTGTGGTCAACGTGGATGACCGCCCCCCTCCAGTACACCGGCATTAATTAAAGCTTTACTCATGCACGAGGGTATGGCATCTACCATAGCTTGGTGCAATCAGATGCGCGGTCAGCTGCAGCATTATATTGTTTTATAATGAGATCTAGCATAATACTCGACATGGCAAGCCTCTGCACATGCGCATGGTTGCTTGTGCAATTATACACCCGATTTGTGTGCAACACTCAAACTAAAGACAGGATCAATGTATACAGTAGCTCCGGCCAGCTTGCAGAGAGTCTTCTCTAATATTGATGTCCTAAATTAAATTAAATTGGAACAGTATCTCCGTTGGGAGTACATGCAACACATATGATCCCCGAGAAGGGGCCCATGGCTTTTAATACATTCTGGGCTACTTCCTGCAAGGGTAGGGTGTAAACTACGCCTGCTCTGGGTGCACAAAGTGCACCTGCACCACTATGTGTTCCAGCAGCTAAGGTGCGGACATAGGGTGGAAGATCATCATGGCTAAACAATGGCTAGGGCGTGGCTTCTCAGCAGAGAGTAGCTCTCCGCATAGGCAGAGCTTGGCTAAATTCTTAATGCATCATACGTGGGGAGTCCCATCATAGGCGCACATGCGCGCAGGGGAGGGCCACGTGGTAAGCTATGCCTGACTAATATACACGACTGCTATGTATTCCCTAAAAGTCCTAATACCATGCATAAAACTTGCGCTTCCTACGGCCGTATACGGCTGGCTTACGTGTGGAGCGACTAGATGACCTAGACGGTGGGGCCGGAAACAGCATGCTTGATCAGGGCGTGTGTTTCTAGCCTAACTGGCCGGGAGTACTCCCGGCCAGTTAGGCTAGAAACACACGCCCTGATCAAGCATACACGTGTCTAGTGGTGAGCACCATTGCTGCGATCGCTCTCCCACCATTTACGAGGAAATACCCGAGGCTATAGCTGGTGTACACATGGCATCTCAGCAGAGAGTAACTCCCTGCATAGGCGTGGCGTGGCTAAATTCTTAATGCATCATCCATGGGAGGTCCCGTTGTAGGCTGGGCGCGGCTAAATAGTGAAAGCATCATCCATGGGGGCCATTATGGGCGCACATGCGCGTGGGCCACATGCTAGGCTAGGCCTGACTAATCTACACTACTGGTATAGGTTCCCTAGTCTGGGGTGGCAGGGGGGGCCTGCCATGGCTTGTGGTCAACGTGGATGACCGCCCCCCTCCAGTACACCGGCATTAATTAAAGCTTTACTCATGCACGAGGGTATGGCATCTACCATAGCTTGGTGCAATCAGACGCGCGGTCAGCTGCAGCATTATATTGTTTTATAATGAGATCTAGCATAATACTCGACATGGCAAGCCTCTGCACATGCGCATGGTTGCTTGTGCAATTATACACCGATTTGTGTGCAACACTCAAACTAAAGACAGGATCAATGTATACAGTAGCTCCGGCTAGCTTGCAGAGAGTCTTCTCTAATATTGATGTCCTAAATTAAATTAAATTGGAACAGTATCTCCGTTGGGAGTACATGCAACACATATCCCCGAGAAGGGGCCTATGGCTTTTAATACATTCTGGGCTACTTCCTGCAAGGGTAGGGTGTAAACTACGCCTGCTCTGGGTGCACAAAGTGCACCTGCACCACTATGTGTTCCAGCAGCTAAGGTGCGGACATAGGGTGGAAGATCATCATGGCTAAACAATGGCTAGGGCGTGGCTTCTCAGCAGAGAGTAGCTCTCCGCATAGGCAGAGCTTGGCTAAATTCTTAATGCATCATACGTGGGGAGTCCCATCATAGGCGCACATGCGCGCAGGGGAGGGCCACGTGGTAAGCTATGCCTGACTAATATACACGACTGCTATGTATTCCCTAAAAGTCCTAATACCATGCATAAAACTTGCGCTTCCTACGGCCGTGCATGTTGATCAAGTTGTGCATGAGGCTGCCGACCTCGAAATATTGATCACTTGTATGGGTTCATCTCCGTTTGTGAGGTACTTGATACATGGCCCTTCCAATATTCGAGGCATGTATACCACGATGCAAATGTAGAGGAAGAGGAAAAATGTACTGCATCCTGTAACCAGTAGGGGAGAGACAGAGCCTGCATTTCCAGCATGGCCTGGTAAAGAAAAGGGAACGATTGTGACATCCACCCTTTGTTTGTCCCGTAGAGTATAGAGAATGCAGCATGACAGCCAAGATGCTTTGCTTGCAGCTTATGCAGCATGACAGCCAAGATGCTTTACTTGCAGCTTATGCAGCATGACAGCCAAGATGCTTTACTTGCAGCTTATGCAGCATGACAGCCAAGATGCTTTACTTGCAGCTTATGCAGCATGACAGCCAAGATGCTTTACTTGCAGCTTATGCAGCATGACAGCCAAGATGCTTTACTTGCAGCTTATGCAGCATGACAGCCAAGATGCTTTACTTGCAGGTTGAATCTGCTCGTGACTTCCGCACCCCTTAACAGAAACCGGCGATAATGACGATACCAGTCTGCTTGAAACCGTGTTGACCAAGCACCTCTGCCACGCTGCTTGCGTCAAGACATATGCTGCTCCAAGCAAGGTCAACCATGCGCCAAACACCGACAAATTGAAGGCACAAGCCATATCAGACCTTGCCAAGGCATCGAGCGGGAAAAACAACAACCAAGGCGATTGGCGGAGTCACTGATTAGGAAGCAGCATGCCCTTGACCCAGAACCCAGCACCTCTGCTTGCGCTTCTATATTTCCATTTCACTCTACGCGATGGCAGCCAACTCATGGACTGCAGCATCAAGAAGCAGCATGATAAGAAGAGTTAAGGGTGCCGACAATGGTACCCACACACGTGGCGGAACAGAGAACAAGGCGGGCCGAGCCACTTTACTGGCAACTGGTGGTCCAATCTTCTGTTGAGACGCTGGAATAGAAATTCACCCGCACCAGTCACACACATCCCACATCTGCCTGCTACCATCTGCACTCCTAGCAAGGGATAACAGACAAGGGTTTTGTACGGTATGTGCCTGTAGTTTGTTGTGCGGGCAGGACACTACGCACAGACATAGGGAAGCATGCCTGAAAGAAGCGTGGAATCATCATCCCTGGAAGAAGCGTGCTTGTCATTAATGCCCAGGGGGAGTCATGCACGCTATAATTGCACAGGACTTGAAGTTTACAATCACTACCACCATCACATCTTGACACTTGCCTCTCCTTCCCCTCGCCACACCAGTGCCCCGCTGCCAGCGCCAGCGCCAGTGCCAAAGCCCCCCACCCGCTGGGTGCCAGAGGTTCCAGGTTGGCCGTGCCTCTGGAACCCGCCCTCCCCTGCACCAACAATGGGAGAGCTAAATGGGTACGCCTGCGGTGGCGGCTGCTGGTAGCTTGACATGGCACCCACTGCTGGTGGCTGCTGCGCCGCACGTGCCAGCTTAGAAACCAGGTTGGACCCTACAGGGAGCACCGTCGCGGCTACGTTGCCAACAGCACTGCTGGCAGCCGCCCCTCCCATGCCGACGCTTCCACCGCCACCACCACCGCGCAGTCCCCCCCGAGGCAGGGCAGCGCCCCACCCTGCTGCTGCCATCGAGGTTTCAGCGACCTGCGCCCCACCCCGGTCCTCATGGAGCACGTCTTGGAACGAGGTCATCCCCGCACCGGGCCGCGTTCCCCCTCCCGCGTATGCCCTCGCCACACTGCTGAGCGGTGTGGGGCCGCTGGACGCGCGCAACAGGGGGCCGGGTGGCGGCCCAGCGCGTGCGGCCGACTCTTCCAGCGAGTGCACCTGGTCCAGCACGTCCTTCAGATCGGCGGCCATGGCCTGCAGGCGCATCTCCAGGGTGACCTTGTCGGCCTCGCACGCCCTGGGGGTTGGAAAGACCATCCGGTTGGGAGGGAGGTGCACAGAGAGATAAAGGGGAAGATGTGGGGTGGGTGGGGTGGGGGGAAGAGAGGGAGGTGTGTGTGTGTGTGTGTGTGTGTGAGAGAGAGAGAGAGAGAGAGAGAGAGAGAGAGAGAGAGAGAGAGAGAGAGAGAGAGAGAGAGAGAGAGAGAGAGAGAGAGAGAGAGAGAGAGAGAGAGAGAGAGAGACATAGCAGCGGGCAGGATCAAGAGATGCTGATAATGTGAATGGGGGGATGCCTCCACCCGGGCATGTTGTGGCAGACGCACCGCTACAGGACAAGCGGTCCAGAAGGCACAACAAGAAGACAGGCGGTTCTTGGCAGCACACAATTGGGTACCCCTGGTAGCCCTTGTGTACAGAAAACGGCCCGAGATACCCCATTCGAATGTGTGCACTGCGGGGCTCCTCATGCGTGTGTGTAGAGAGGCCAGCAAGAAGCAAGCCTTGATAAGACCACACAGCACCGTCCAATGGTTGCCTTACCTACTGGTCAGGATAGGCAACAATACAGCTTTAGGGTGGCATCTAGAGATGATCCTCATGTGTCACAGACGCACGCGGCTAGTGGCATGAAATGCTCCCAGTTAGTCACTGCCAAGGAGCTCGTCGCTAACGCCACAGATGATCCATGCTGATGGCCGATATGTTAGAACCATGATGTATTTTAAACCCAGTATGCTGGTCAAAAAAGTGTATGAAGGGACAAGCGATAGTGACCACTCCTGCTGTGTCTAGGAAGGGTTGCAGATAGGGCCGCCACGTAAGGGGATGGGCTTGCTCCATTCCACCAACGTGGCGGCCAGTATACTCTGCTCCGTCCATGGTGGCACATACTTGAGGCTTGCGAGCCGCTGCTTGCTGGTAGCCGTCACCTCCTCCAGCTCTGTCTCCAGCCGCTGCACGAGCTCCACCAGGAAGCCGTGCGGCTGCTGCGCGTTGGAGAGCGACCGCCGCGCCACCCGCAGCTGTTGGTGGGAGTGTGGACGGGGACGGTCGGGGGGTGGATGAGAGGGAGAGCAGTGAGAGCAACGGCCACATTAAAAGAAGAAACAGCTTATGGGGCCAGAAGGAGCGCCCTTGTGAGTGAGGTCGTTAGCATCCATCCATGCCAGTGCGATGGATATGGCAAATGATGAAGAAAGCCGAATTATCTGTCGGCTTCATAACCGCAGAGGCACCGAATCGTCTGTCAGCTTCCTAACCGCAGAGGCAGGGGAGGTGGGCCGCGGGGGCAGCGGAGGTGGGCATGTCAACCGCAGAGATCCGGACCTGACCAGCATCCAAAATCATGCCCCACTCCCTTACCTCACTGGCCTGCCCCGCTCCATTGCCTCGTCTCCAGCCCCGCCTTGTTGCCTCACCCTCCGTCTGCTCCTACCCCGCTTCACTCTCCAGCTATCTTCCCCCACCTCACTTTAATATCCCAACCCACAACCGGTCATGTCACTCTCCATCCTCTCCCCCGTCACCTCAGGATCCCGCCCCTTCCTTGAACGGGTCATACCCTGCCCCTCCTCACCTCACTCTTCAGCCCCATCCTTGAAGATATTGGTACCCTGCCCCCCTCCTCACCTCACTCTTCCGCCCCATCCTTGAAGATATTGGTAACCTGCCCCCCTCCTCACCTCACTCTTCAGCCCCATCCTTGAAGATATTGGTAACCTGCCCCCCTCCTCACCTCACTCTCCAGCCCCATCCTTGAAGATATTGGTAACCTGCCCCCCTCCTCACCTCACTCTTCCGCCCCATCCTTGAAAATATTGGTAACCTGCCCCCCGCCTCACCTCACTCTTCAGCCCCATCCTTGAAAATATTGGTAACCTGCCCCCCTCCTCACCTCACCCTTCAGCCCCATCCTTGAAAATATTGGTAACCTGCCCCCCTCCTCACCTCACTCTCCAGCCCCATCCTTGAAGATATTGGTAACCTGCCCCCCTCCTCACCTCACTCTTCCGCCCCATCCTTGAAAATATTGGTAACCTGCCCCCTCCTCACCTCACCCTTCAGCCCCATCCTTGAAAATATTGGTAACCTGCCCCCCTCCTCACCTCACTCTCCAGCCCCATCCTTGAAGATATTGGTAACCTGCCCCCCTCCTCACCTCACTCTTCAGCCCCATCCTTGAAGATATTGGTAACCTGCCCCCCTCCTCACCTCACTCTTCAGCCCCATCCTTGAAGATATTGGTACCCTGCCCCCCTCCTCACCTCACTCTTCCGCCCCATCCTTGAAAATATTGGTAACCTGCCCCCCGCCTCACCTCACTCTCCAGCTCTGCCACCCTCTTCTGCGCCGCCTCCTTGTCAGCCAGCGCTGCGTCGCACTCGCGCCTGATGCTGGCGCACCGCTGGGCGAGCTGCACGCTCTGCTGGATGCGCTGGCGTACGCTCGTGGGCACACTGGCACCCAGCTGCGACAGCCAGCCGGTCGCGGCCATCGAGCCATCGCCGTCCTTGGCGGCTGGGGGGCGGGGGAAGGAAATGTTTGGCGGTTGCCAGTAGACACACGAGCCCAGCGAGATGCCACACAGCCTGTTATGTCTATATCTGGGAATACAACACTTGCTAGGAGCTATCTGGGCAGCTGGCATGACGGCAACGGGTCGTGGAACCTCTTAGAAACATGAGCAGGGGTCTCTGGAATCCGAGATGCGCTGAGTCGCCGCTCCATGTCAACAAGAGCCATGAGACAACGGCCGGACTGCATGTGGGGACGACAGGCTGGCTAGTGGGTACTCACTCATGGTACTTGGTAAATGTATTGATGAGCCACTTCATGGCGCCAACCAGGCGTTTCCCTGCAGGATTCTATGCCTGTGCCTCTCATGGCAGGCCACCTGGCTGGTACAATAAGCCAATAACACATGTATGACATATTGGGTACGAATGTGACAAGACGTGGCAGAGTAGGGCAGGCTGAATGCGTGCCCCATCAGCCCCTGCAACTTTCTGCGCCACGGCAACGGGGGATCCCCACCGCCTGACCAGCAGGCAATAGGAGACGCTATAGTAGTATATATTTATAGTTAGTATAGTATATTTATAGTTAGTGGTACCTTGTGCAGCTGGCGTGATCCTTGCATGCCCGTGTCAGATATTATCGTATTCTTCAAGGTTCTTCTTCTTTTCGGGGTTTTCCTTATGTTGCATGCCCATCTCACCTCCGTAGCCTATCATTCTCAATGACTATATAATAGTGTGGATATATAGTAGTGTGCATGTATAGTTTATAATTCTCAATGACTATATAGTAGTGTGGATATATAGTAGTGTGCATGTGCAGTTAATCATCCTCAATGACTAAATATTTATTGAGTATGATACATTACGGACACGGTATCGGCACGTAACATAAGGAAAGCCCCAAAAGAGAAAGAAAATAAGTACGCGATTTATATTCACTGAGAATGACAAAGTACGGAGGTGAGAGGGGATATATATATCCCCTCTCACCTCCGTACTTTGTCATTCATATATATAGGCTGACACACGCAAGGGGGGGGGGGGCGTCACAAAGGGGAAACTGATGCTTCGTCGGGGTATATACTGTTTAGGGTTTAGGGTATATACATGCTACAAGAAGCCCGCCCCCACAAAAAACAGTGGGCTCACCCCGCGCAATATTGCCGCCCCTCATCCCCACTGCCTCAACCGCGCCCCCGCCCCCCCCCCCCCCCGCCCCCTTCACTATTCATCCCCATGGCTTCTACTGCCCCATACACCCCCCCCCCGCCCCCTTCACTATTCATCCCCATGGCTTCTACTGCCCCATACCCCCCCCCCCCGCCCCCTTCACTATTCATCCCCATGGCTTCTACTGCCCCATAACCCCCCCCCCCGCCCCCTTCACTATTCATCCCCATGGCTTCTACTGCCCCATACCCCCCCCCCCGCCCCCTTCACTATTCATCCCCATGGCTTCTACTGCCCCATAACCCCCGCCACCCGCCCCCTTCACTATTCATCCCCATGGCTTCTACTGCCCCATACCCCCCCCCCCGCCCCCTTCACTATTCATCCCCATGGCTTCTACTGCCCCATACCCCCCCCCCGCCCCTTCACTATTCATCCCCATGGCTTCTACTGCCCCATACCCCCCCCCCCGCCCCCTTCACTATTCATCCCCATGGCTTCTACTGCCCCATAACCCCCCCCCCCGCCCCCTTCACTATTCATCCCCATGGCTTCTACTGCCCCATACCCCCCCCCCCGCCCCCTTCACTATTCATCCCCATGGCTTCTACTGCCCCATACCCCCCCCCCCGCCCCCTTCACTATTCATCCCCATGGCTTCTACTGCCCCATAACCCCCCCCCCCCGCCCCTTCACTATTCATCCCCATGGCTTCTACTGCCCCATACCCCCCCCCCGCCCCCTTCACTATTCATCCCCATGGCTTCTACTGCCCCATACCCCCGCCACCCCTTACCACTCATCATTCACCCCCTTGGCCTTCACCGCCCCATTTCCTCTACCCCCCCCCTCACCGCTCATCCCCATCGCCTCCACCGCCTCGTCCATCTCTCGTTCCAGCAGCGCGTAGTGCCGGAGACGCTCTGCCTGCGCCAGCGCGGCCGCCTCCAGCTGTTGGATGCGGCGGCCGCTCTCCGACTCAAGGCTGTAGTACTTCTCTGTCAGCACCTGGTGGCGGATGCCAGGGATGAATATAGCAGTATGTACGTATGTGACATGTAAGTAGGTAAGGGTGTATAGCAGTATGTATGTGACATGTAAGTGGGTAAGGATGTATAGCAGTATGTGAGTGACATGGAAGTAGGCAAGGATGTATAGCAGTATGTGTGTGATATGTAAGTAGGTAAGGATGTATGGCAGTATGTGTGTGATAGGTAAGTAGGTATGTAGTATTAAATAGTAGCATGTATGTAAAGATGAGGGGTATGGATAGCTCGATCCTGCATAGTAGCAATACACGTTTGAAAAGGGGCATGGCATCAGGGGCGAGCGATTTCTCGCACCCTGGCAAGACAAATGCAGTGGGGCACCGAGATATGACATTCATCCCAATGTGCGATGCATTCCGCTACAGCTCATCGGCAGCTCGAGTCCTCAATCCTACTCTTTAGCATGTGAACGGGCGCCAGTAGTTTCAGAAGAGGATATATCCTGCGGCTGGCCTGGCCACCCGTAACCCTCTCCACTGCCCACCCATCAGCCGTCAACTGCGACCACCTTGACTTTCCTTTCCAGCATTCATTCGTGAGGCTGGCTTGTCCAACCATAGCCCTCTACAGTGTCCACCCGTAGCCCTCTGCACTGCCCACCCATCACCAACCCATGACGCCCACCTTCACTTTGCTCTCTAGCATCTCATTGGTGAGGCTGGCCTGCTTGAGCTTGTTGGCTGCCTCCTCGCTGATCACTGTCAGCCGGTCCACCTCGAACGTCTTCATCTTCAGCTCCGCCCACAGGTCGCCGAAGCGGCCGTCGCTCACGTTCTGGAGCTCACGGTACCTGAGCGCGATGGGATGCATAGTGGCACAGGTGGAGGGCCGAGGATGGGTTGGGTTGGGTTGGGTTGGGTTGGGTTGGGTTGGGTTGGGTTGGGTTGGGTTGGGTTGGGTTGGGTTGGGTTGGGTTGGGTTGGGTTGGGTTGGGTTGGGTTGGGTTGGGTTGGGTTGGGTTGGGTCGGGTTGGGTTGGGTTGGTTGGGGGGGTGGGGGGCGTGTGTGTGTGTGCAGGGGCACGTGGCGTGGACAGTAGCATGTGGCAGCGTGAGCCTCAAACAAAAGATGGATGCAAGGATGCTGGCCCACAATGACGACTCACGACCCGAGTGGATAGTACCCCATGGCATGCCCATGCGCATGACACACAAGTCCTTCCGTACTATTTTACCCGAGTCGACAGACCATGGCGGGACCTTAGTGATGCAAGGGACTATCGCCACTGCCCAGCACCCAGGCATCATTACAGATTTTGTGCCTAAATTCACATAATAGCAGCCAAGACTTCGATATTGCTGTACGCTGTGGATGCAATCCACACAACCAACGAGACTGCTGCCGCCCATGGTAAGGCTGACAATACCAACGCCGATAACTGCCCTCGCTAGATCTATACAACGCCAACCCTGTCCAACCACATCGACAACCGCGCTAAAAAAACTCCCACGGCCGACACACAGCATGGACCCTGCACACACTTGCATGCCACCCCCAAAGAGCACATGCATCACCATCATTCAGCAGGCCACTAGCTCGCTGTGCTTGCACCTGCCAACCATGCTCCTGAGCTCCTCGCGTGTAAATGGGGGGTCCCCACCTGTCTGCCAGCAGCTCCATCCCCATGCCCCAACCCCATCATGCACGCGGATTGGCTAATAAAAGTTTCAAACCTACATATAGTAGGACGTATCTATACAATTTACTTATGAAATGCTACTGCATATTCAATCAATAAAAAAGTGCCCCCCACACACACACTCACTTGGCAACCAGCTCTGCATGTGCCGCGCGGCACTCCTTGAGGTCCAGCTCCGTGCGCTGCTTGTCGGACACGGCCGCGTCACGTAGCTCGCGCAGTGTGCTGGGGACGGGAAGGGGGTGGGGAGAGCGTATGGCGGCAGTGGTACGAAACGTGAGATCGGCTTGCACAGTAGCTCGTGCTGGGGACGGGAAGGGGGTGAGGAGAGCGTATGGCGGCAGTGGTACGAAACGTGCGATCGGCTTGCACAGTAGCTCGTGCTGGGGACGGGAAGGGGGTGGGGAGAGCGTATGGCGGCAGTGGTACGAAAAGTGAGAAAGGGTAGTGTAGGGGGAGAACAGTGCTTACAGCGGGCTGGGGAAGGGACAGGAGATTTGATGTGGTCTATATTGTATCAAATAACACACAGTGGGGGCATAAGCGGTCATGCAGTGTGCAGGGGATGGGAGGGGGCGAAGGAGGCGTTATGGTGGCCATGGTACAATAAGTGAGATAGGTCATGGTACACGTCGCGGTCATGCTGGAGAGGCGGGTTGACGGTGAGGATGCAGCCAAGTGTGGTAGAGGGGTACAGGTGGAACAACAAGGAGAGGAAGTGGAGTGGTATTGAGTGGAGTCGCGTGCCATGGAGTGGCATAAAGTGCAGCTTTGCAGGCAAGCACATAAGGGGTTGATGAGCTCGCAGCAGAAAACTGAGCAAACATCTGACACATTGTCACCTAGCACCTTGGCCACCTGGTCTGCGCCCACTGCAACTGCTAACACACACATAAGCCCTCTATTTACACCACCGCATCAAGCAATGCAAAGGAAAAACACAGCAACCATCAGGACGAGGTGTGCGCGGCAGACATAGTGCAAGCACTGTGCACACCAGATTCGTGCTGCACTGTGCACATCCCAGCCCTTGTGTGTGCGCGCTGCACCTCCCACGCATTGCGCTCACTCACCGCAGCTCCCTCTCCGCCACCTCGGCGGACTCTGCACGGATGCGGTCCAGGTCGTAGCGCGCCTGCTCCTGGATCTTGGAGATCTCCGCCTGGGGACGTAGTTAGGTTGAATAGTGACGTGCGGAGTGCAGGGCACGCGCGTGCATGTGTGGATGTGTGTGGATGTGTGTGGATGTGTGTGGATGTGTGTGGATGTGTGTGGATGTGTGTGGATGTGTGTTGATGTGTGTGGATGTGTGTGGATGTGTGTGGATGTGTGTGGATGTGTGTGGATGTGTGTGGATGTAAGTGCGTGTGGAAGGGGGGAGGGTGGATGGGGAAGAAACGTTTAAGCAAAAGATGCACGCATGCATGGACGCACGCATGCCCGTGCGTGTGTGCGTGTTTGGGTTGATGTGGCGGCAGCAAGGCTCATCACACTTGAGCAAGAGAGGGAGTTGCAAGCGTGGTGGTGCTCCGGCAAGCAGCGGTGATCATCCACACCATGCGCTGCGTGAGAAGGGCCAGCTGCACACCCGTGGCCCTCGAGGAGATTACCCCAACCCCCAGTCATCCAGGCATCCGTGGAGATCGTAACAAGCACAAGGAGTATTCGTACATCATGACACTTGCGGGTGGTCCACACAACACTTGCGGGTGGTCCACACAACACTTGCGGGTGGTCCACACAACACTTGCGGATGGTCCACACAACACTTGCGGGTGGTCCACACAACACTTGCGGATGGTCCACACAACACGTGCGGATGGTCCACACAACACTTGCGGGTGGTCCACACAACACTTGCGGATGGTCCACACAACACTTGCGGATGGTCCACACAACACTTGCGGGTGGTCCACACAACACTTGCGGGTGGTCCACACAACACTTGCGGGTGGTCCACACAACACTTGCGGGTGGTCCACACAACACTTGCGGATGGTCCACACAACACTTGCGGGTGGTCCACACAACACTTGCGGGTGGTCCACACAACACTTGCGGGTGGTCCACACAACACTTGCGGGTGGTCCACACAACACTTGCGGGTGGTCCACACAACACTTGCGGGTGGTCCACACAACACTTGCGGGTGGTCCACACAACACTTGCGGGTGGTCCACACAACACTTGCGGGTGGTCCACACAACACTTGCGGGTGGTCCACACAACACTTGCGGGTGGTCCACACAACACTTGCGGGTGGTCCACACAACACTTGCGGGTGGTCCACACAACACTTGCGGATGGTCCACACAACACTTGCGGGTGGTCCACACAACACTTGCGGATGGTCCACACAACACTTGCGGGTGGTCCACACAACACTTGCGGATGGTCCACACAACACGTGCGGGTGGTCCACACAACACTTGCGGGTGGTCCACACAACACTTGCGGATCTCAAGCCCCTGCATCCCACCCCCGGTGGTGCTGTCACGACATGCAACCAGGTAGATGCCTTTTTCCTTTACTGTTATCGGGTGGCTCGAGATCGGTGCCCACATGCCCACGCCACCGACAGGGCTGGGGACCTGTGGGTAACCAGCTGGGTGCTTCTTGCACAGCACATGCGAGCAACCAACTACCTGAGTGAGGATACCAAAAGCCTCCGTGCTTGACAGACCTGCATTAGCTACAACGCGTGCTTGACAGACCTGCGTTAGCTACAACGCGTGCTTGACAGACCTGCATTAGCTACAACGCGTGCTTGACAGACATGCGTTAGCTACAACGCGTGCTTGACAGACCTGCGTTAGCTACAACAAGCTGAGTGAGCGCCATCCGATGGAAGAGGCAGCCCACTACGACACGGATGTGCTCCAGGTGTTAGCCGGCATCAAAACCTGCACGTCCCGCGTCCCGCACACACATCCCCTTGTGGACCGTGTTTCGCGTACCTGCAGCCGCGCCTCGTTGGCCTCCTTGCTGCCGTCTGTCACCGCCATGACCTTGTCATACAGCTCCTGCCGCGCACGCTTGGCCTCGCGCAACTTGTCGTGCTGCCGCTCGTAGTCCGCCTCCAGCTTGCGCAGACGCTCGGTCAGTGAGAGCACCTCCTTGGAGAGGTAGGCCTGGCGGGGCGAGCACGATGCAGGGGGGGCACACAGGAAGGGGCATGCAGGGGCCAGGCGGAGATGCGCCAGCATGCAAGTCATCAGGGTTAGTGGCACGGGCACCATCCGGTCATCCACAGTTGGCATGAACGCAGAGGGCAGTTACATGATGTGAGCATTCAGGAGGGAAAAAGGCGGAGACAGCCACAGCAGACGCTTGCTGGAACTTGACATTCGATCAAAGCCATGCGCATTTATGATATACCAATTAGCGGCCGCACGATTGGGATTTCCTAGTGCTGCTAAGGTTGCTGGCACCGATGCCATCAGCGCTGCCGTGGGTGCGGCTGCCACTGCTGCCCCCATTATCAGGATATTCCATCCACGAGCCAACTGGGACAATAATCTCAGGTACCATCTCACCACACCTCAACCCATGAACGCCATGTGGCGTCATCTCGGACCTGCACCTGCCCACCCATCCTGTGCATTCCCGGGTGGCACCCCTGGTCGCTCCGCCCCCATCCCTGGTTCCCCATGCAGAGGCACATACACGCCGCAGCCAACCAGCACTTATACCCTCATCATGGCAGTCCGCCTCCCGCGAAAGCTCTCACCACACCCTTGTTTATTCCCAGCACTAAAAACATTCCCAGGGTTAAGCTCCACCCTTTTGCCCACCTTGTCCATGCCCAGCACCAACAACCCCCCCACCACGCCCCCTTGTCCATGGCCAGCACCGACCCCCCCCACACCGACCCCCCTTATCCATGCCCAGCACCAAGCCACCCTCCACCGCCCCACCTTGCCCATGCCCAGCACCAAACCACCCCCCACCACCCCACCTTGTCCATGCCCAGCAGCTCCACCGCATGCTCGCGCTCCTTGAGGTCGGCCGTCATGCGGTTGCGCTCACCCTCCAGGAACGCCAGCTTGGCCGCCGCCACCGCCGCGTGGTTCTCGTGTTCCGCCACGCTGCGCTCCCACTTGTCCGCCTTCTCCTTGAGCTGGGGGCAGGGGGGATGCGGGGGGGTGGACAGTGGTGAGGGGAATGCGTGTAAGAATAGAGCCAGGGGGCACGCGGTTGGCGATAACCATACAGGGCAACGCAGGCGGCCAGGCCGGTACATCGTAGAATTGGCATGGCCACGTGGCATCTGCCGAGGCGTTGGATGCATGCGATCCGTCCACACATGCGTCTTGAGCATCTAGATAGCTAGGGTACCCAGAATTGATACTTACCATGGCATTAACAGGCAAGAATGGATGTGTCAAGGGCAAGCAACACACAGTGCATGCAAGGGCACGGCCCCCAAGCCCCACACGTGCCACACAGAATGCATGCACGGGCGCGGCCCCCAAGGCCCACACATGCCACCGCAAGCACATGGGCCCCCCACGCATGCGACTGAGGGCACACCTCGTTGTACATGGCCCCCTTGGCGGCCAGCACTTGCGTCTGAACCAGCGCGTCCTGCAGCTCCGTCTCCAAGCGCTCCACGCGTGCCAGCAGCGCGCCCGTCTCCTCGTCCGCCTCACGCCGCGCCTGCTTGGACGCAGATTCTAGCCTCCGCACCTCGCGTGTGAGCCGGTCCACATCCTCGGCCGCACGTGCCGCCGCCTCGCTGCGCACCCCGGGGGAAAATTCAGAGACCACAGTATTCGTTTATGTTGCCGGTCTCCCATACCCGTACATTTTCATATTCAGTCATATATACACACGCATGACCACCAATGGTGCGCCCCTGAAGAATTTGCCGGATCGTCTATCGTGTCCGATTGCTGCTGTGGCATGCCTCTGGCATGAAGGAGAAAGGGGGTCTCTGCCCTTTATTCCTGTTGTGCATATACAGGGATTAAAAGCACTCCGGTGCTCCGTGACTCCCCAACGGGAGCACGTGTTTAATTAATTAATTAATTAATTAATGACGCACAAAGAGCACTCCTCATTTGGTGGATGTGGATTCAAGGTCCGGAGAACAGAGGGTGAGCGACGGGGGGAAGGGACCTAACGATACCAGGGGGGTGAGAGGAGTAGCCAGGGTATGGGGGGACGAAAGGGGGCGATATGACCATGAGACATGACCATAAGAAATGGTCAAACCACCCAGGGTCGAGAGCCGGGGAGGATGGTTATCATTAGCAGTTGGCAGAAGGGCATTCTACCCACGACGGCAGTTGGCACGAGGGCATTCTACCCACGACAGCAGTTGGCAGAAGGGCATTCTACCCACGACAGCAGTTGGCACGAGGGCATTCTGCCCACGACAGCAGTTTGCACGAGGGCATTCTGCCCACGACAGCAGTTGGCACGAGGGCATTCTACCCACGACAGCAGTTTGCAGAAGGGCATCCTACCCACTTGCAGTTGGCAGAAGGGCAATCTACCCACGCCAGCAGTTGGCAGAAGGGCAATCTACCCACGACAGCAGTTGGCAGAAGGGCATTCTACTCACGACAGCAGTTGGCACGAGGGCGTTCTACCCACGACAGCAGTTGGCACGAGGGCATTCTGCCCACGACAGCAGTTGGCACGAGGGCATTCTGCTCACGACATCTGTTGGCAGAAGGGCATTCTACCCACGACAGCAGTTGGCAGAAGGGCATCCTACCCACTTGCAGTTGGCAGAAGGGCAATCTACCCACGCCAGCAGTTGGCAGAAGGGCAATCTACCCACGACAGCAGTTGGCACGAGGGCATTCTGCCCACGCCAGCAGTTGGCAGAAGGGCATTCTACCCACGCCAGCAGTTGGCAGAAGGGCCTTCTACCCACGACAGCAGTTGGCACGAGGGCATTCTGCTCACGACATCAGTTGGCAGAAGGGCGTTCTACCCACGACAGCAGTTGGCAGAAGGGCGTTCTACCCACGACAGCAGTTGGCAGAAGGGCATCCTACCCACTTGCAGTTGGCATAAGGGCATTCTACCCACGACAGCTGTTGGCACGAGGGCATTCTACCCACGACAGCAGTTGGCAGAAGGGCATTCTACCCACGACAGCAGTTGGCACGAGGGCATCCTACCCACTTGCAGTTGGCACGAGGGCATTCTACCCACGACAGCAGTTGGCAGAAGGGCATTCTACCCACGACAGCAGTTAACAGAAGGGCATTCTGCCCACGACAGCAGTTGGCACGAGGGCATTCTGCCCACGACAGCAGTTGGCAGAAGGGCATTCTACCCACGACAGCAGTTGGCACAAGGGCATTCTGCTCACGACATCAGTTGGCAGAAGGGCATTCTACCCACGACAGCAGTTGGCACGAGGGCATTCTGCTCACGACAGCAGTTGGCAGAAGGGCATCCTACCCACTTGCAGTTGGCATAAGGGCATTCTACCCACGACAGCTGTTGGCACGAGGGCATTCTACCCACGACAGCAGTTGGCAGAAGGGCAATCTACCCACGACAGCAGTTGGCACGAGGGCATTCTGCCCACGCCAGCAGTTGGCAGAAGGGCATTCTACCCACGCCAGCAGTTGGCAGAAGGGCCTTCTACCCACGACAGCAGTTGGCAGAAGGGCATCCTACCCACGACAGCTGTTGGCAGAAGGGCCTTCTACCCACGACAGCAGTTGGCACGAGGGCATTCTGCCCACGACAGCAGTTGGCACGAGGGCATTCTGCTCACGACATCAGTTGGCAGAAGGGCGTTCTACCCACGACAGCAGTTGGCAGAAGGGCATCCTACCCACTTGCAGTTGGCATAAGGGCATTCTACCCACGACAGCTGTTGGCAGAAGGGCAATCTACCCACGACAGCAGTTGGCACGAGGGCGTTCTACCCACGACAGCAGTCGGCAGAAGGGCATTCTACCCACGACAGCAGTTGGCAGAAGGGCATTCTGCCCACGACAGCAGTTGGCACGAGGGCATTCTGCCCACGACAGCAGTTGGCACGAGGGCATTCTGCTCACCACATCAGTTGGCAGAAGGGCATTCTACCCACTTGCAGTTGGCATAAGGGCATTCTACCCACGACAGCAGTTGGCAGAAGGGCATTCTACCCACGACAGCAGTTGGCACGAGGGCATTCTACCCACGAGAGCAGTTGGCAGAAGGGCATCCTAGCGACAGTTCCAATCACAGGGACCCACGATGGTTCAGAGCTGATTACAGGACGTCACTGTCTCGCTGATTATGGGACAATTGACTACCACTTGGTTGGAAACCACTGGCCATTACCCTATCCTACACTACCACGTGTCCTCCGCGCCTTCCCCCCCACAGCCTCTCCTCCTGTGTGCTTGCTGGCACACTCCGCTCGCTGACACCGGCCCATCTCCCACGTATGCCACCGTATCCAATGCATAAGCAGAAGCGTATCTTTCCCGCACTAGCACCCTATCTCTGCGCATGCAACATCTAGCATCGCACCTTTAGAATCAAACTATCATGAATGGCATCCTATCCGCCATCATGGGGCTTACTTGCTCAACGTTTTGGGGCAAACCATTTATCCCCATGGTATCGTCATACTATTTGAACTCAGGCTAGAAATCCTGCTATACCAACGCCACACCACCCCCGCCACCCGTCACTCACCGTGACAGGTCCCGCTCGCGCCTCAGCGCCTCCTTCTCGCGCCGCTGCTCCTCCACATCCTCGTACACGCGCACCATCACGTGGTCCTTGAGCGACCGCTTGTCCACTGGGATGGCCTTCACCTCCGCGTACCTGGGGGGCAGACGCCACAGCAGGCAAGAACAAGAAGGGGCCATGTCACCCACGGAGCGTAGCAGGCAAGAAAGCGGGCATTACTACCCACACGGGCCGTAGAGAGCGAGTGCAGACATGCGATGGCGCACACATGCATGAAATATAAAACCCATTTCGGCGGACTGTCCCGGAGTGGAGGGGCAGCCAAGCAAGGAGAAACCAAAACCATCGTGACATACTCAGCGTCTTGTCCACAACAGGCACCGTGGCAACGCCATGTGGCCGTGTCGCATGGTTCTAGGCTAACGAGACCAAGGTGCGATGTAGGTGGGTGCGAGAAAGCCGATGACCACATCACCGTGCCCCCTTTTTCGCGACCATAACGGCAACAAAAACACTCTTGCTTACTCTTGATATGCTTACAGTTTACTTGTGCCTTTGAATGCCCCCCCCCCTCCTCTCTCCCCCTGGCTCCTAGCCATCAAGGGTAGCAGCCTGTGAATGGCCTTTAGCCGGCAAGGGTAGCAACCTCAGAGGATGTGCCGATAAAAAAAACACAAGTGCTACCTAACCGTCCGTCGCTTTGCCGTTGACACTGCCCGTTGTAGCCAGCTGCTAGCTGTTGGACTCTCCCCCTGCGTCGACCTCAGGAGGCATCGCCTCCCTTGTTCCTGGGCAAGCTGTGCCGCTAGGGTGGACGCTAGGTTTGCCTCCAGCTGTGCTTGTCGCACCATGGGGAGCAATGCCAGTGTTCAGAGCATAGCTCCAGGGTCCATATCCTGGTGGCTGCCTTGACAGCTGGCGCGGCAGGCTCCGGCACGCAGCACAGCACATGAGCCACTGGACTACATGGCACCTACCGTCCCGGCGCGATGCGCAGGTCATTGAGCGCCTCCTTGGCGGCCGCCACCTGCTCCTCCAGCATGGGGACGCCGTTCTCCACCTGCACAGGTGGAGTGGGGGAGGTTAAGTGGGGAGGACCGGACCCGAGGCCCCACAATGCACGGTCGGGGCAGGGGGTGGGTGCATGCTGTTGTCAATACTGCAGTAAGCAGTAAGCGCAGGCAGGTAGACACCCAGAGTGGAGAAAAAAAGGAAAAGTTGGGGTGTGGAGGAGAGACAGTCATGCAAAGCCATATGGTTTTGTGACAAAAACGGCATAGTGAGTGAACAAGGATGCAGAGCTCCATGATGCATGCCACTGAGAACGATCACACCACAAGCGACGGGTGCAGTGCCAGCTTGCTCACAGCACGGACAGCAAGGTATATCCAGGAGGGTATATCCGGGAGGGTATATCCAGGAGGGCATATCCTGGAGGGTATATCGAGGACATCTGGATGACAAGCGTGGCAGCAATGCGCGTAGTTTCAGACAACGACTCATCATTTCATCGTGATGGCGACGTATGTGCGACAGCATACCTCTGGGATGGGCACACCTACACGAACCTGGCAGCTGCGCTTGAAGTATCGAAGGAGACTGATGCTGGCATTTTTACAACGCATGGCCGCCATGTGTTCAGTCCATCGGGCACTCCACATTCACATATCCAAGCTGCCCAACATCGGCGCAGCTACCGGTCTCTCCCCTGCAGCGGGGCGTTGCGATTGTGAGTCTACGATTTCCGATCACATTGTAGGGCCAAGTTCTTTGAGCCCCTGTAGTGCAGGTAAACGTGCCGGCACACCTGGCCTGGCTGAGGGCACGGCGAATCAGGCCCTACTTGACTCCGCTGGTTAACCGACACAATGCCCGCGGCCCCCAGCCTGCAGCCAGCTACCTGTCCATCGCGGGTCAACCCCTACCTGCACCTGCTGGTGCTGCAGGAATCTGTGTCCTTCAATTGCTTCCCCCTGACCTATGTCTGCCGATGCTGCAGAACACCTGATCTTTGCAAGCGCCATCACCCTACCTGTGTTTGCCGGTGCTGCAGTAATCCTGCCCATCGCCTGCACCAATCCCTCACATGCGCCGTGCAGCACCTTCTTCTCACCTGCGTCTGCCGGTGCTGCAGCTCTGCCAGCTCCCCCTCAATGCGGCGGTTGAGCTGCACGACCTGCTGCTGGTACCTGGGGGCGGGGGACAGGGTTAGATGAGCATACGTGGTCCGATATGGGCCCATACGAAAGTGGCTCACGGAATAATAAGGATCAGGTGCCCGGACTACCCCATATGGACCATGTGCCCGGACTACCCCATATGGACCATGTGCCCGGACTACCCCATATGGACCAGAGGCCTTAGAAGCAAGGCAGCAGGAGCTGGCCGGCACGAGCAAAGAGGAACTTTCAGGTGGATAAGTGGCAGTGCTTCGTTTAGGCTTTTTTCGACCGGCGGCGCCGTGCCGGCAACTATTTCCCATGGACGGTGGCCGGCGAATGCTGGCTAGTTACTACTATTATGAATTTGTTGAAATGAGTAGTTACTAAGCTTCCGCGGTGTCCGTACGCCTCCACGGACACCTTACAACCGGCGTGGGAATATGTAAACTGTTGTCGTTGTTGTTGTTGTGGTGGTGGTGGTGGTGGTGGTGGTGGTGGTGGTGGTGGTGGTGGTGGTGGTGGTGGTGGTGGTGGTGGTGGTGGTGGTGGTGGTGGTGGTGGTGGTGGTGGTGGTGGTGGTGGTGGTGGTGGTGGTGGTGGTGGTGGTGGTCGTCGTCGTCGTCGTCGTCGTCGTCGTCGTCGTCGTCGTCGTCGTCGTCGTCGTTGTGGTTGTTGTTGTTGTTGTTGTTGTTGTTGTTGTTGTTGTTGTTGTTGTTGTTGTTGTTGTTGTTGTTGTTGTTGTTGTTGTTGTTGTTGTTGTTGTTGTTGTTGTTGTTGTTGTTGTTGTTGTTGTTGTTGTTGTGGTTGTGTGATGTGTCCAACGCCGGACATGGGCAGTCGGACCCTGGACTGCGGGTTCAGGCTCCGTTCGATGCTCGCCACACTGCGCAAAACGAACCAACAACTGTCGTCTAACGGTGCGAATCCTCGGTACCGCTCGGGGAACATTCTCGCGCTAGTCTCCCGCTAGTCATGTATGTCGCGTCTCCCAGCAGAAGCACGCATTACTACAATATTCGCCGCATCCGCCCTGATAAGGGCCATCCGTCTGGCCAGAGCCGCGCCGGGCACTTTTTCCCCCAGCCTGATCTGTCCGGATCCGGCTGTCGACGAAGCGCTGATGGGTGGGATCCGAAAGTGGTTGAATGCATGGCTGCGAGCGGGGTTGCTACATAAATAAAGAATGCCGTGGCTAACCCAATTGGACATTCATAAGTCCAGCTACCTCAAAAAGTTTGGCCGTCTGCAGTGTGGGCCCTCAGCCCAGCGTGCTGCCCTCACATGAGGAAACAAGCAGCCATTCCGCGGGAAGTGGTATAATCAAAGGGGACATGACCACACCGCGGGTGCCTAAAGGGGTGCAAGCAGTCCGGCCAGCCACGGTCAAGCGTCTCCTGCCCTCTGACCCATCAAAGACCAGTGCTCTCTTGTACAGACTGCTGAAAGTTTTCGACGCCACCTGTTAAGACCCTTTCTCTGACAGCCCTTGAGTACATGGCCTATACGATGCATCAGGGTACAAGTATGCCTTTTGCCAGCTATACCGCGTGGCAACCTGGTCCTGCCAGGATTGTCCTGAACCAAAGTCTTCCCTCGCCCCCATCCCTCCCCTCCCGCAATGGCCACTTGCCTGGCGATCTCCTCGGCGTGCCGTAGATCTGCCATCCGCTGCTCATTCTGGAGCGTGGCGACCTGCACCTGCAGCGCGGCCGTGCGCTCCCGGTAGTCTTCGTTCAGCGTCTCTAACAAGCCCCGCCCACCCGATAGCCGCCGCAGGTGGGGCCCCTTGCCTGCAGGGCCACGTTGGCAATGATGACGTACCATCGGATTTGAGACCACAGAGCGCCATGGAGCACAACCCACAGGGGCGCCATGTATCGATGCACGCGCTGATGGGCAGAGGGATGGGCATGGGCGTCTTTGAGACCGTCAACTTGCGACCATGAGGCGATATGGCGTTAGCGTCATGCATAATCAAATTATGCTACTATTGTTGCAGTGCTACTATGAAAATACCGTCTCATTACCGCATCCATTGAGTATCTGTTGAGGTAAGGTCTATGCTACGACGAGGCGGTGAATTGAGGCAACAGGTCTATGCTACCACGGGGTGGTGAATAGAGGCAACATTGAGGTGAGGCCTATGCTACGACGGGGTGGTGAATAGAGGCAACATTGAGGTGAGGCCTATGCTACGACGGGGTGGTGAATAGAGGCAACATCGAGGTGAGGCCTATGCTACGACGGGGTGGTGAATATAGGCAACATTGAGGTGAGGCCTATGCTACGACGGGGTGGTGAATAGAGGCAACATTGAGGTGAGGCCTATGCTACGACGGGGTGGTGAATATAGGCAACATTGAGGTGAGGCCTATGCTACGACGGGGTGGTGAATAGAGGCAACATCGAGGTGAGGCCTATGCTACGACGCGGTGGTGAATAGAGGCAACAGACCAAGATTGCCCTGGTCTTTCTATGCTAGGACGGGGTGGTGAATAGAGGCAACAGACCAAGATTGCCCTGGGGATCTGTTGAGGTGAGGTCTATGCTACGACGGGCTGGTGAATAGAGGCAACAGGTCTATGCTACGACGGGGTGAATAGAGGCAACCGACCAAGATTGCCCTGGTCTTTTCATCCAGGGACCGTGTGCCCACAACCAATGGCATTTGTTATAAGGTATCAAATGCCATGCTGAGGCAGACCAGCATGAAGAGCATCTGTTACCCGTCTGGTATGGGAGATAAACAGCTGATATTCTGAGGTGTCAGGTCTGCAATCGTACGACCGCGCCAGAACCCCCTTACCCTTGATGGATGATTGATCCGAATCAGACTCAAATAGCAGGTCGGAAATGGCGGTGGTTGGAGTGGACGCCTCGTCAGCACCCCGCTGCAATTCCGTCACAAAGGAAGTGAAGTGAAGAAGACATGTTTCAGTTATGCATGTAAAGCAGTGTGCGTGGGCGCATAATGTTGGGTACATGGGGCTGGGGACGAGGCGAGCTGAGCATGCACGGCTAGGCCGCAGGACAGCTCTTATAGAATAAGGTTACCAACCGCTCCTAAGGGGGCCTAGGATCCATTCACATAGTTGACTGGACATCGACGCATGCAAGCAGGCATGCAATAGAGCCTCTAGCAACGACGCACAGTATTCCGGGTGTAGAGTCAACACGCAGTGCTGGAGAGAAGAAAAGCAGGCAAAAAGGAAGTTAACGCCTTGCAGCAAAAGTTGACAGCCACGCACCGCCACTGCCCCAACGCAAAATCAACAAGCCGAGCGAAGGGTACATGGCACCCAATATGCTCTTCTTATGCTCGCATAATATCCCTTTCTAGTCAGCATGCCTGCCTGCTAGACCGCTGTCACTGGTCGTCTAAGAATGGGTATTAAAAATAACTACAAGCCTAATGATATCTATGAACACACACATGACCCCGGAATACGACCAGGATGAGAGCCTTGCCTCAAAACTGTGCTGTCGACTTGGAAACAGCCAGCCTTGAATCGCCGAATCCCCCGTGAAAATGCAAGCGATCCCTAAACCCAAAAAGATTTGCGGAGAAGTTGGGGGAGACACGGGAGCAGGGTTAGTGCTGCCGACATACCGCCAGCACGGCACTCGCAAATGGGGAGGAGTCCCCCTGAGCATTGCTGTCGTAGGCCTCGCTACTGGCATCGGCCACACGCGTGTTGACGGAAACAGGGGACGCCTGTGCATAGAGCAAACGGCCGACATATCACGCAAACGAGGTGCCGTGAATGGCAAGGTAAGTGTCCATGTCCAGCAACAACAATACGATGTGAGAGAATAAGCGTACGCTTGACCTGGGTAATGCACATTGTTTACATTGGACCGCAGCTTTCGAAATAAGGCAGTCAAATCGCGCAACGCAAAACCTACTTGAAGCTCCCGCATGATCCGCTGGATGTCATGAGCAGCTGAGGACATTTTCGCCAGGACGGTGTCGTCAGCAACGTTTGTTGAGACTGCCCGCAAGCCTCATTTTCGGGATAATCGGAACACGAGTAAGTACCGCAGGTACACTATTAAGATATTATACCAATTATAAATCATATACCTATCCGGCTTTAACAGACTGCAACATCACACGCCTGGAGGTGGTCATGTCGCCTCACAGCCATCTAGGACAGAACTCTTAGAACATGGCTAGTTCTAGAAACGGGTGGTCCATCGCCGCGGTCTTAATGGATAGACTCCTGGAATCATGCACCGTTTCACTGACGGGGGCGATAAATATAACCGTTTGCCAATCGGCATGGCTCAAGCTCGCAGTCCTTGCGGTGCAAATCGGCATGGCTCAAGCTTGCAGTCCTTGCGGTGCCCAGCTCAGTTAATTTCTAGTAATGATGAATTTGCCTGGAATTGCCAACCACTGCTTTCGTCCGATTTGAATTTTACGGGCTACGGGACGCCAGCATAACGATGGACGGGTTGGGTCCGCGAGGCGCGACCTGGTTTCCGTGCGTGAGACAGGCGTGAGATACACCCCCCGCATTGGTAGTTTTAATTCAGTTCAGCCAAAAGGCCCTTCGGAATTAGACATTAGCGTTTTATTGGTTGAAAGTGGTACTGTGTCCGCCCAATTAATTAATTATTAGTTTGTTTGTTTGGTTACCGAACAACCGTTAAACCGGCTGCGAAATTTAATAATTCTTTGTTTGTTTTGTATAACCCAGCCGGATGCACTGCTCTTACGGCTAGTAAAAGCACATTTTTCAGCCAGAGATTTAATATTTCTTTGTTTTTTACCGCAAAAGAAGCGCTCTTGGCAGTCAAATTATTTATTTACACTTTCTTTATTTGTTTGGTAGCTTCAAAAACTACAGGTCAGTACACTCGGGAATTAGTTAATTAAAATTCTTTTGTTTTATTTATCGTTTGCAGCTGGCCGGCGCCCAGCCTCATAATTATTTAGTAAAACTACCAATGCGGAGGGTGTACTATGTACTCTAGAGTGCGTAACTGGCCGCGTAACGGCGCGGGCCTTACGGTGCCCAGCGGCAAGAGCCCCAGACTTCGGCGTGCCAACGGGCAGCAGAAAGACTCCGGTACAGATGTTCCAGGGTGAATTCTCGGCGTCGTTCGAGAACCATTATTATTCCTTTGTAAGTCACGTCTATCATTTTATTCATTTATGAACCTCTACACTAGAACTTAGAAGCCCTCGACGTCTCGAAAATTTTCATTATGAGTCTCCAAGGACAATTTCATCCCTCGTTCCGAGACGTTGAGACGCAAGCCGGAACCTGGAAAAACACAAAACGTAGTTGTAGTTGCCGTACATGGCAGGTATCTTTATTATAACCACCCCTGTGTTCGAATCCGTTATGGTACCAAACTATTTCACTATCGGGGCAGTTTTCTGGATGGTATCTCCTTGTATATGTGCAGAAAGTTATCAGGCAACTGGCGAGAGGGGATCCCCTTGCGCAGGCGGTCAAGGGCTGCCTCGGTGAATTTTTCCAGCGAGACGTAAGCATGATAGGTGTGACTATATGAGGGTGCCTGCCACATGCACGTTGTCTAGTAGGCATATGCGTATGGTACACCAGCACAGGGTACCTCATGTGTAATCATAGTTAGCGGTGTACATTAGGAAAGCCTGCAGGCTTGGGCAGCCACGGATTTCTTGCTATACAGATGATATAGGTCGCTTACATCGCGGCTATGTTATCGATCACCGTACGCTTGACACTCTCCGTCAAGCGGTCATGTGACTACCGACATGTCACCTATGCTGGTTCTGTGATGTACTCATCTGGCTGAGATCTGAGTACAAGGAGCACGGTAGAAGTCCCGACGTAGCCCTTAAGTTTCCCAGTCCCTTCCACTATCCAAGCGTGCTGTGGTCAGGGTAAGGTGGTTGCCTGCTCGAGTGAGCATGGAGCTCAACGCCATAGGAAGGGCCGAGCTTCGCCGACAAGATAACGGCAGGCTCGAGCTACCATGGTCCGGATTCTCCGGCCGATTTCTGGTCTGCGCTGGTTGTCTCCTTGATAGGAAGGGCCGAGCAGTGAGCACACGCCCTGCTCCTTGCAGGTCCCATCAAACACGCATATGCCACGAGAATTAGCCAGGCCTCCATGATTGCATCTAGCGGCTATGACTAGTGTATGTGCAGTTTTTTTGCACGCACTAGGTAAAGGGGGAAGGTCATTGCACACTAGCTGCGCATCAAGTGGCAGTATAGTGCATGACTTCACATGCATGTACACGTGGACACAGGCAATTGTAGAGTTTTGGAAATTACCGAGGTAGACAAACATAATATTGCCATTGTGCCAGTGTAAAATTCAAATGCATGAGAAGCATACGCCGGTAGTCATCCGAGTTCTGAATTTTGCAATGTTTGTCAATAGATCGATTTCTGGCCTGCGCTGGTTGTCTCCTTGATGTTTGTCAATAGATGGGGCCATGCCAACTTGTACGCAATTGATCGATAAGCTTGGGCAGAACATGCATGCAGGTGACATCCTCCCCAGAGGCATCCGTATGCAATGATCAAAGCCCAAGAGGTGTCCGGCTCTGGCGCCGGCGCCATGATACAAGTTGTGCAGCTCCCATCGCCTTCCCATTGCTCCCAAAATTAATTAATTAATTAATTAGCCTCGTGCCCCCGTTGGGGAGTCACGGATTGCTCCCACAAGCACAGGTCTAAATAAGGAGGCCAGCCTGTCACACTTGCAATCAGGTCGGTGCGCATGGTAGTTCAGAATTCATTATTCGGACCAGCTAGAAGCCACCAAGGTGTCCCTAGCTCCAACCTGTCCCTAGACCAGTCAGCTACCCGTGTAGCAAGCCAATGTTAAGGTAAGTCTAGCCTAAGTCCTCTCTCTCTTGTCAACTATCGCACCAGGGAAGCCTCCAAGGTTAATGGAAAAGGATCTAGCATACCCTCCCCTTGTAAACCCGTCACCCTCAGCCTGGGTGCTTGGATCCTCCGCGCCGGCGCCCCCCTAAGACTCCTACGTCCGTCCCAGTGCCAGCCCCAGACTCCTCTGCTTTGCTGGCGGCACGTGCGGCCCCATCCCCCCGTCTCCGGTGCGGCCGGCCAAACCCAGTGGCCGACTCCTTCTCCCTCGCCTCCTCCTCGGCCTTGCTCGCCGCTGACTGGTCTGCGCTGCTCAGCGTGACACCGATGCAACCATCCCCCGCCACTTGCGGCTGTTGTTGTTGTCCAGCCACCGCCTCGGTGCAATACCCCACAGGCCCTGTCTCGCGGCAACTGAATGCCGATGAGGAATCCGGCGGGGCCCCATTCATAGCGATCCCCCTCGCATCGGCCGCCGCATCGGGTAGCTGCCCCCCCTCCCCATGGTCGGGGCAGCGAAGGAAGCACCCGGATCCCTTGACGAGGCAGAAGCCGTGGCGGGCAACCGGGAAGGGCACCTTGGGCTCGCACCTGCAACACAGGGTGAAGACACGCGGTGGGTTGCAGGTGGCATGAGTGCGGTGCAGCGCCTGACTTAATGTTGACAAGAATGGCCAATGTAGTCAGCTACAGAGGAAGGAATAACTGTGCACCGTAGCTAGTTGGATAGCGGGCGTTGAACAGGACAGCGAGCTTGCTAGACAATCAACCATCAACACAACCGAGACAGGCAGGTTCATGCACGCTGGCAACCCATGATGTTGAAGATGCTCATCAAGCCACACAAGTGCCTAAGCAGGATGCAGATAAACTACGTTGGGAAACAACCACGCACCATGGGCTCATGCAGAGCTGCATGGGTGCATCAAGCCCCAGTGGCCCAACAGCCCGTGACTTCCCTAGCATGAACTATCTGAGTTCCATGCGGCCAGACCGCCACTGCGATTGGTTGACAAGGTAAACGGTCAGACCAGGTACTTGTGGTGCCTTGGATGTATCCATTCCCATCTGGTGAGATATGCTAAGTCTTCCGAAGGTCAGATTACAGTACAGCCATAACATTAGGCTTTACTGGCACACACTGGCACCGCACGTGTTGACGAAGGCTAGCGGAGGGAACACCACGGACATATTGCCAGCCACACAATTTCCGCGGGTGCCAGCATTAGGGTGCCATCAGCACATACGCTCCCATGTTGTCGCAGGATCAAATGCCATGTGGTGCACATGGTGACGTACACGTTCGGCCGTGCGGCATCCCCGATAGCTAGCACCCCAACCGTTCATCCCAAACAACTAGCAATCCAACGGCTCATCCCAAATAGCTAGCACCCCAACGGTTCCTCCCAAACAACTAGCCCATCCCCGATAGCTAGCACCCCAACCGTTCATCCCAAACAACTAGCGATCCAACGGCTCATCCCAAATAGCTGGCACCCCAACGGTTCATCCCAAACAACTAGCGATCCAACGGCTCATCCCAAATAGCTAGCACCCCAACGGTTCATCCTAGACAACTAGCGATCCAACGGCTCATCCCAAATAGCTACCACCCCAACGGTTCATCCCAAACAACTAGCGATCCAACGGCTCATCCCAAACAGCTAGCACCCCAGCAGTTCAACTTGCTGTTCCAACTAATCATGTGCACCATGCCAGAGTGAGAGCATGTCTGGTCTCCGACACGTGGAGTCCCGTTGGCCCTACCTGGCAGCGGCAGAGCACCCTTCACAGTCGGCCGCTGCATGCGCACACACACATACATGAAACAAAATTGAAGAAAGTTTACACACGCACAGGGTTCACACACAGGGTCAAACCACTCTGCTCACACTGGTTGATAACAACATCCCATGGTTGGTTGGCCTAAACTCAAGCCACGCGTGTCACGCTGCTCGACGGCAGGATGGTTTAACCACATAGTTTGCAAACGTGAATGCAACGCAGATCAGGTAGCCTGCCCTGTTTCCTCGCTCAGCTGCCCACACACATTTTCCAGTTGAATTCCAGAGCAGGACACAGCGAAACTAAAAAAAACTTCCGAAGCAAAAGTACAGCTAGAAAGAGCAATAGCAACGCAGCCTAAGCTCACGTGGTTGTAACATGCAATCGTCGGCATTGTCATTGACACAACACATTGCACCCTGCCTTTCTGCATTTTGAGGCATCTGACACGGTGTGCCTTGTAGTGTTGACACCTGGCCTTGACACCCACACCTGTATACAAACAAAATGCTTCCCAACCACTACACGGGCATTGAGGTGGATATCGCGGATGCATTCGCGGGTGTGTAAAGTATTCTCACTACAACCTGCACTGAACCAAGCCTCTATGTACGTGCCCAATGCCATGCAGCAGGCAGCCAACATCAACGATATGCCTGGCACGATCAACACATATCCCTGCCGTGGCAGCTGCCATGGCCCTGCTAGCCCCACTCACTCATCATGCAGGCTTGTGCCAAATCACCCCGCTCGTCCTGCACGCATGTGTCCAATTACCCCGCGCACCCACACAGCACGCATGCGTCTGCTCGCCCCACTCACTCATCCCGCACGCATGCGCAGTGCGCATCCGCCCCTTGTTCTCCCCCAGCAACCGCTCCAGCGCAGGAAGCTCTGCCTTGTCGCGCACCGCCTGGTGTTTGTCCGGCTCCTCGTCGTTGTAGTAATGATACGGGACCCAGCTGGGGAGGCACAATCATGGCAGGAGACGCGGCAGGGGACAGGCAGCCAAGCGATGAGCGATACAGGCGGCAGGATTGCACCTATGAGACAACGAGTGGTGGCGGCAGCATTAACAACAGCAGCTGTAAGAATACATATCCCATCAACACATATCCCATCAACACATATGTTCCTAATTAAGTAATTAATTAATTAATCAACACATATCCCATCAACACATATCCCACATCAACACATATGTTCCTAATTAATTAATCAACACATATCCCATAGTGTGGTCGTGTGACGCGTGGCGCCGTACCCCTGCCAGTGGCGGACGAAGCCGTAGACGTCCACGCGGTCACACAGCTGGAGCGCGGCCAGCAGGCCCAGGTAGCCGCTGGTGGGCTGGGGGTTGTCTCTGGTGATCGCCTGCAGTGCATGGGGCGTGCCGGACAAGCAAGCGTGCAGGGCCACGCATGAAGACAACCGGCCAGCCGTATGGATTCATCAATTCAAAGCACGTGATCAGATGGAGCGAGTGCATACGTCCCACGGTCCCACGCAGCACCTCCGGAGGCCAGTTACAGTAGAAGCTGATTATGCCGCCTTTGGCTCGGCGCAAGAAAAGGCATAAGCTTCATTCATGGGTAGCACATCATAGACCCGCACATCCGGCCCAGTCCAGCCTGGCAGGAAAGGCCAGGTTGTGCCTTCCCTGGTGCCTCCTACATTCAGCAATCGTAAGCCCACTGGCAGATGGGCTAACCGCTGTGTGTGTTTGTGCACACGTCAGGTGTGTTGCGATGCCACGTGTCAAGCAACCTAGTTGACAAGCAAAACAACCGCAGGCGCGGCACTCACGTGGCGGTAGAAGGCAGGGTCGACCATGTACGTGCGCACGTCTGGCTGGGACTTGAGCAGCGCGAGGAACTGGGCCAATGTGGACGCCAGCGTGACGTGCTGCAGCACGACCTCGTCGTCGCTCTCGCGGAACCCGATGTCTGCGAGGAAACAGGTGGCGAGAGAACGACGTGGGGTGAGAGCCGCAGGGTGGAGACAGGATCGACGGCGATCCATATCACTACTTCCTCCGTGTGACAAGCAACAACCAGGTGCTGCGACATAAGTACGCCAGTACCCAGCATGAATCGGTAAGCAGATACTACTTGGTAGGGCGTCGGCTCGCGATCATGCTGTCAAGTCGATCCCTGCCTCAATACCACAGGTAGCAAACAGCCTGCTCGAGCCGCCGAAAAGTAAGTGCGTGAACATGCACTGAAGGCATGCCACGGAGAACCAGATGAGGTACTTTTCTATGCGGATACTTCACCCGCGAAGGCAAGTGGCGCGACTCACTTGCCCAGGGCTCGACCCGCCGTGGACGCAACCATAACTAGGACAAAACACAAGGAGGGATTTTTGAGGGGGGGGGGCATCTCAGCTAAAGAGCCCACTCCAAGTTAGGTCTGGCGGGGCTCTGTCAGACGTGGAGCGAGCTCCGAAATCTCCCCAGCGCCAGAATTATAAAAACGGAGTGCGCTCAAATTGAATTTCTGGAGACCGAGCAAGGAAGACAGAACCGGAGTGCGCTCGACAAACACACCCGGCGCCTGGTTTTCAGGAAAGGTGCACGCTCACCGTGAGACTAGAGATACATATATACCAGGGTTGGGCGTAAAAGGGTGTACGTTACGTGAACACGGAATTACGTTGACGTTATTACGTGTGTTTTACGTTACGCCTTTATGTGGCGAAAATGGGCAGGTAATGCCTTTACGTACGTCGTCCTTTGCGTTGCCTTTCAACGACATTTTACGCGTAAAAACGTAACGTAAACCCGTGTGTGAATGTCGGCAGATAGTTGCAAGGTGAAGGGGCTGGTCAGGGCTCTAGTGAGCTCCTGTAGGCCTAATGGCGCCGCCTCGGCGCGGCGCCAGTTGGTGCACGGACAGCAGTGTCTAGTATTTAGTTTTTTGCCATGGAAATGGTGGAAAATCATGAGCTTTTGCATGAGCTTTTGTGCGGTTTTACGTTTTTACGTTACGTTACGTCTTTACGTTACGCACCTAAACCTTTACGTCGATTTTACATTTTACGTCACCCTTTTTTCCATTTTACGTGTTTACGTTACGTCAACTCCCTGACCCCCTTTACGCCCAACCCTGATATATACTGGTCCAGCGCTTTGGCTTACATCCAGGAGTGAGGTACTGGTGGACGTATTACTGCACATAGACGTACTACGGTAACTATACGGGACATAAATTATACGACACGTGGCGCAACTGGGAGTGAGATAGACGGCGTCAGTTACAAGTCCTGACTGTCCCGACAACCTCCCCTGGCGTATAGTGTCACGTGTCACATATCTAGCGTGCACTCCGTTTCGCCCTGACGGACCCATTTTCTCCAAGGTGTGCGCTCAGCCATTTTTCACTTTGGCTGGTGACGGATGGCGCTGGACGGCAAAAAGAGGTGCGCGCTCAAGTACCAAAACAGGGGGGCATGTCCCCCCCCCCCTGATTTCTGAGGCATAGGTCTGATAAATGCATGGATGGGGTAGAATCACAGGACGCGACGCCCTGGCACCAGGGGGACAGTGACAGCTAGCAGAATGGGAGTTAAATGTGGAAGGAATTTTTCTGGATGTGCAACGGTCCTGCGGGCAGACCCGTAGGTCACAAGGTGCTTACTTTTCCGGTTGACGAGCCGCACCGTAGTCTTGTTGCCGACAAACTCTTCATAGCCCTGGCCGGCGGGTGGTCGATTGGTGAGGCGGACTCGACGCACAGGCACAAACAGGGCCAGATGACGTGAACATGATGTGCGGTGTATTGTACCCACGAACGCACAAGGCAGGCGTGCCTGATGGGCACTTGAGATGCAACGAGATGTGATCATGGTCACAAGCCGCTCAAGCCGATGTGCTCATGACATTAATCCACTTACGAGACATCGCAGAGACCCCACTACCAGTAGGCAACTACCAGTACGCAAAGTGACGAATACCCCATCCTGTTGTGCACGGTGGTGGGCCCACCAGGCATCAGCAGATGTATGCCCCACGCTGGGATTGCCCTCCTTACCAGTCCCCACTGAGAGCAGTGAACGACGCAAGCGCCAGACCACCTGTCAGCATGAACACCGCGGCCACTTGCACGCGCACAACTACACTGACAAACAACACAAACATCCCAAACATCCCAAACATCCCAAACATCCCAAACATCCCAAACATCCCAAACATCCCAAACATCCCAAACATCCCAAACATCCCAAACATCCCAAACATCCCAAACATCCCAAACATCCCAAACATCCCAAACATCCCAAATCTACTAAATCTAGTGATTCTAGTAAATCTACTACTCAATCTAAATATCCTCAGTCTCCTACATCCTCTGCATTGCCTAACCCCCCTAAATCTCCTACATGCCCTAGATCCAAAACATCAAGGAGACAACCAGCCTAGATCATGTCCTAGATCATGTCCTAGATCCAAAACATGCCCACGGCACGCCAGAGCTTGAGCCATCACACTCGATGGTGGGGCACCGCACCATGGGAGACGGACAGGAGAGAGGGACCGAGGGTAGGCGCCAACAATTGGAGAGAAAGCCCACCTTGATGGGAGCCGCGTTGAAGCGGATGACGGCGTCGTGGGAGGAGATCTCGCGGCCAAACTTCTGCGCGACGCCACGCAGCCAGCAAGGAGATGTGCGCGAAGAGATGAGAGGCGCCGGGCACGCGCGCAAGGAGGACGCAGCGCAGCCAGCCATCGGTGCCAACCCCATCTCACCCCCACACTGATGCGCACATGTCCGCCCTGCCGGGCCCCACCCCAAACCACCCATCCACCCACGGGCGATGCGTGCACTGCCCCGTGCTCGTTGCTGTCGGGGCCGCCGGTTTCGCGTAGCACACCCCCCTGCTAACAATACAGCCGCATTGTGCACGCCACCCACCATCCCCTGCCCCCCTGCACATGTGGCCGCGGTGCCCACCCCACGCACACACCACCACCGCGCCCTCATGGCACATGGCCCCCACGTTGGGGCCCCCCGCGCGTGCGGGGTTGGCATGCGCCCGTTCCCCCCCCCACCGTGTTGTCGCATGCCCTTGCAGCTTGCCAATAAATGGGAATGATCGGGTGGCGAGTCGCGTACGTGCACGTGGGTGGGTGGGCGTGCAAGTGTGGTGGGGTAAGGCCCCTCACACGCACTGCGGTCGTGTGCATACCCTACCCTACAAAAACGCAAGGGGGGGATGGGGGAAGGACGATGCAAGTCTCCTGCGACCCGCATGCGACCCACATGAGGGCACGCATGAGAGGGCACGCATCGCACCGGCAAGCGTGGGGCGTGCGGTGGGTGCGTGAGGAGGACGGGAACGTGACGCGTTACAGATGCGAAAGGGGCGAGCACGCGCAGCACGGTGTGTGGCGTGTGCTAGTGCCAAAGGAGGGGTGACATCACCAGCATAGTCTGCGGATGCGCTGGTTGCGGCCCACACACGCCACACCCCTCGGTCACCACATCGCAAACCATACCAAGCCAGAGGGGCAGGCAGGGCACACTCCCAAGCCCTGTCCGCATGCCACGGACACTGCTGCCTTCTGCCACATTGGCACCAAGTACTGTCGCTGTGCCAGCTGCTCCCAGATCCCTACAAATGAGAGGCAATGCTGCCGTACCTTGGATAGCAGGATGCCTCCGCTCCCCACCACCGCACACGTGCCAAAGTGCATCGCCTTGGATGGGTCCTCCTCTGGCAACAAGCTGTGGAAGATGCACCCGGCCCAGCCCCCAGCCCAACCAGCCCAGCCCAGCCCAACCAGGCCCCAGCCGTGTCAGCCGAAGGGGTCAGCAGGAACGTGGGATGACAAGCGCTGGCAAAACTCGAATACATTTGCTTCGTTATGCCAAGGCAGTGCTGTGGCTTGCGGCGCAACAGTAAAGTTGCGCCATGGCAACAAACTTGGTTAGAGCACGTTCATGGCCTTGTTGGCCATGCGTCTGCCCAAACATCTGCGCCGGCACGCCCTGGCCGCATGCATGCATAGTGAAAAGTAAGCACACGCCATGGGATGCCATATCCATGCCACCACTGATGGCATGGGGTCGGGGGGGGGGGGGGGGGGCTGGGTTGAGGGGGGGGGGGGGGGGAAGGGTGGCATGAGGATCAGGGAATACCATCCAGATATTCAGCAAGATATTGAGCCATGCGGGGCCACTTAAATACAAAAACCCCGACGACTAGCCAAAAAAAATACTGTGGGACAAGACAAAAGAGCAGCAACGATGTAATAAAAACCATCACGGTAGCTAAGCCATGACGACCATCAATCATAGGATGACGCATGAAGCCCCTGCGTAACTTGGTATCTTATCACACCAGAAAGCCATGCATCTGAAAAGCCGTTGTGAACAAATCATCCGCTTGTCCACCTCACCTGCGGAAATCGTCCGTCATGTGCCCCAGCTGGCGCACCTCCCCCCCTGGCGTCCTCCAGATTGTGCTCAGCGGCATGCCCGAGGGCGGAGCGGACCGCTTGGACAACACAAGCTCCCTGCCATACACCCACTCCGACACAACGGCTCCAGTCTCTGCATGGCCCTCCCTGGCCACCGTAGCAGATGCCATCCCTGGGTCTTCAGTTGCCGCGTCTCTTATACCAGCACCCGCGCCCTTGTCGGATGCCAGTTTCCCATGTCTGCCCTTGCCACCCACGGATGACCCCCGTAATGCCCCCGCAGCCTCCCCCTGCCGCCGCTTCACGCCATGGCCGGGGGCCAGCTGCTGCGCCAGCATGCCGCCAAACTTCTGGGTGTCGTGCGCCGACACCAGCAGCGTGCCACCACCTAGAACTGTCATCGCGGCACCCGCATTACTACTGCCATCCGCACCACCCCCACCCTCGTCCGCCACCCCCACCCCTGCTTCCCCCCCCGTGGTCCCACGGGCGTCTTCCCCATCCCCTCCCCCCACCAGCTCCGTGCCAAACTCTTGCTCCGTCTCCTCGTCCCCCGCATCCTCCCTGCCACCCTGGCCATCCACCCCTCCCTGGCCGCTAGCGCCCATGATGCCATCCCCTGTTCTCCTGCCGTGGATGGCCGCGATCGATGCCCCCACGGAAGCCTCGCCGCTGCTGGCACGCGCAACATCCCCCTCTGGCAGGGATGACCAGCCAGGGTGGTCTCGCCCTCCAGTCGCAGCAAGCACAGAGGATGTGCTGCCGCCCCCAACCGCACGGCTGGTGTTCGCACCCTGCTCACCACCCTGAGCGCCTCCCTCGACGACACTGACACCGCCAACCTCCTGCGTCCACACCCCCGATGTCGATACCTGCGCACCTGCACTGCCACCTGCACCGGGCTCTGCTCCCCCGCCATGTGCTGCCCTGTTGCCACCTGGCAGCCGACCATGAAGTGGGGGCGCAAGTCGGCGTGCCGGCAGGCCCTCCTTTACCCTGCTCGAGGCGCCAGGTGTCGTCGCATGCTGGGAGGTCACATCTGCGGAGGGAGGGGCGCCGGTGGATGCGGACACGGACGATGTCCTCGAAAATAACCCTAGGGCCCTGGAGGAAGAAGGTGCCGACGATTCGGCCGACGCTGATGATGTCGCCAGTGGCGTCGCTAGCAGTTCTGGTGGCACCGCGACGCCTGCCGCCGCACCCACAGCAACACCCCCAGTGGAGGCAGCTGATGCATCATGGCCCACCGTCCCTGATGCCGATGGCACAGTGGCGCCCGTCACGCCCACGTTCGCTGCTCCGGCCCCCGCAGTACCCACGCTGGATGATGACGCCCCCCCGCCGTCACCGTGGGTCGCCTTCAGCCCCGCCGCGTGCGCTCCTGGCCCCGTGGCCTGCCCTTGCCCCAGGGACCCCAGGGCAGGCATGGGCGTGGCGGAGAGCGGCCGGATTTGTTGCGAGGACACGGGTGGCTTGTTCCCTGGCGGCGCCGTCAACGGTGTGCCGGCCCCCTTTGGGGCGCGCAACGCTGCCTCCTCGCGCAGCAGGTCGGCCACGGGGCGCCCAGTGGCGAGCGCGCGCAGGGAGACGTCGAGCTGGTAGCGGAACTCCTCCTTGGACATGGGGGCGACCACCTGCAGTAGGGAGGAGGGGAGGGGGGAGGAGGGGAGGGGGGAGGAGGGGAGAGGGGAGGGATGACCAGACAGGGGGGAGATTAGAAGGCGGGGGGGGGGGGGGGGGGATATGGATATGCAGAGCTTGGGGATGGGGAGAGGGTGCAGCACACCCCATGCCAGCAGGGGGAGTGGGCGGGGCGGACATCGTCCGCATGCCAGCAGGAAGGTATCCATGCACGCCATATCAGGAAATGCGGGCAAAGTTCCCAGCATGCACATGTCTCACGTTGACCGTTGTAAGGCACTCCACAAAGTTCGTTGTACTTAACAGCCTGCAGAAGTATTGCGGAAAGTTGGAGATCAGACAGATCCTGAACGATTACCCGCTGACATCAGATACAGCAACTAGCCACCCTGGACACAGGCTCAGGCTGCACGATGTACGCCTGGCAATGCCGTCATCAGTCCCACAAGCTCTTGTCTCCGTGCGGATCCCTTCCTCCCGTTGTGGCAGATGCCTTCAAGAACAAGAAATGTAAGGGCTCTGTGTTCCTGGTTCCTCAGGCAGGCGGGAAGCCGACAAGGCTGAGACCCGGCAATCTATACAAAGAGGGCATCATCGCCACGCTGGGGCACTGCATTTAAATGTTAACAAAACTGGCCATCGTGGTCTATCTTGCGCGTGGGTACGGACATGCGCTCTCTGTGACCTCATTTCATCCCGATACAGTCCAGATGCAGTGCAGCTGCAGAAGTAGATGCATCACCTGGTCCCCGGAGATGCCTTCCCACGTGCCGGTAGCCAAGCCATTGGATGTGGTGCCACCTTGCACGCTAGGAAGGTGACCAATGACACTGTTAGCGTACGCTACCACCTGGATAACGACGAGAAACACTATGCCGACAAGGATCGCAGCCTGGCAGTTCCTCGAGATAAGCCGCGGCAAACGGACTAACGAAAGGAGAACATATTGTAAGAACCGCAAGATTATGCTACAAAGGAATTTAACTGCAAACTTAAGAGTCTGTAGCAGCAGTCGTAGCAGTTTCCAGTTCCTTTTTCCCACAGGTTTGCTCATGGCGGGACAGCTAACGTGAACGCCGAGACTAACAACTACAGATGAAACCGTGGCGCTCGGCAACCGCCTCGCATCATGTGAAGGACACTGTATTCCCAGGCTTCATTGAAATGTTGGTAAGGCCATAAATTACGCATTTCCCTCATGTCGTTGCTCGAGGTAGTTGCCTAGTTTCACAATGAGCTTGTGCAATGATCTTGCATTTGGGGGGTAATAATTATTGATGTGCGCACGCTGCCTCCAGTTTACAAGTCCACTTGCGGGGGTCCCTCGCCATGGCCAACCCGTCAGGGCAATTACACGTGGTCAAAGTCAGTCAGTCAGTCAGTTGGATCCCACGCCGGTCATAGCCAGACAGAGATAGCGGCCGAGGGCCGGAATCTATACGTGGTCAAGTGGACAGTCTAGTTGTTGTTGTTGTTTTGTTGTTGTTTTTGTTGTTGTTGTTGTTGTTGTTGCCCCGTGCCCGGACAGTATATATTCCGGCCCTACAACTGCACGAGACAGTCTGTGGATGGACGCTGGGGACACTGGACAGTGGACACATCATCTGTGGACTTACCTTACTCTGTGTACTGCTATCATCCTTCCCCCATGCTACCGCCGGAACCTACCAGGCAACGCGACTCGGGCTGGTGTCGGGCCGACACACGTGGACAGCCGGACACGAGGCAGATCTTAGAGGTCGCGCAAGTAGCCATGCGTCCGAGGCAGGCTCCGCCTCGGGCTCAGCTCCGCGCCATTTTGCCGTGCGAGCAAGATGACGTTGAGCTCGGTGGATGACGCGAGCTGCGATTGATGCCCTTCCTGCCTGCTGGCTCGGCACTTCTCCCAGCTGGACGCAGGAGTGCTCACGTCGTGAAATATCTAGTATCCTCCTCTGTCACGTGCATCACACCTCCAACAATGGCGGCTATTTCTCTTTCTGCCTCCACCCTTGCGGCTCCCCTTGCATCGGTTGCTCGTGCGACCTCTGCGCGGGCAACCCGGGGATGCCAGCCGCGCTCCAGCCGCCCATCTGCTTTTCTGGGTAACGCCGGAGGTGTGCTGCTAGGTTCGAAGAAGAGCCAGGGCCTGTCCAACCTTCTATGTGCCCAAGGACAGACTGCCTCCCCTGCTCAAAACCGTAGGATGGCGACGGTGGCAATGGCCGGGAAGGGATTGCCTATTGATCTCACTGGTACGTCTGCTGTCAACCAGGCAGCTGCAGGCGTCTCCGCACACGCATTGAAATCGCATAAACGTCTTCTGTTCAATTAAACACGTACACAGAATGTTCATGACGCTCTATTCGTTTATAAGCGTATTGCTGAAAGGAAGCGGGTTAGTGAGGACAAGCATGTGCGCAGTCTGCCCGGTTTGTGTTAACGAAAGTTGCTTGACAATCCGTGCCGTGCTATTTGCCTCGCAGGCAAGAAGTGCTTCATTGCTGGTGTTGCCGATGACCAAGGATTTGGATGGGCCATCGCAAAGGCCATGGCGGAAGCCGGGGCTACCATCATCCTTGGAACATGGGTGCCGGTGCGTGCTCTCTTCCCTGCAACTTCCTTGTTGCACAGTCGGCATGGTGTGACATAGGGGAAGCAGGATGCTACCAAGTCGTGGGCAACCGACCCCTGAATCAAGGGGTCGCCCTCGCGAAACCTAGTAGTGCAGTCAATTCTCATGGGGCGTCAGCAGCAATTTACGCGTTTCCCTAATTGTTTCCCTATACGTTGCTATTAGACATGGTACAACAGTAATTTCTGCAATCTGCAACCTGTGGTGGGCATGATTGTACAACAATCACAGCCGGATGTTCTGAAAGGAGTGTTTTTGGGCGGGGGCGGGGGCATGGGCATGGGTGTAATCGCGTCGTTGCATATGCCTCCTACTGCCGCCTCTCGGGTCTCCCTCGCAGGCGCTGAACATTTTCGAGACCAGCTTCCGCAAGGGCAAGTTTGACGACAACCGCAAGTGAGTACGGCAGGGAGCTGAATGCATTTGCCTGGTGCCACATGGCGCTGCCGCCACTCCATGTATATCAAGCTGCACTGTGGATGTTGGGTTGTATTGCGCTATAGGCGGACTGGCAGCCCTTTTTCCCACATAGCAGGCAAAGGCCAGAACGGGGGATTCCAGCAACACCGGGCTGTTGCATCCGTGACATGGAACCGGTGAGGAAGAACGTGCGCCTGTGTTCGTGCTTCTAGAGGGCACTGAGCAGGTGGGTGGTCGTGTCACATAGGGCGGTCTGTGTGCCCTGGCTTCTTTTCCCAGTTATCAGGTGTTTGTGTGTAGTGTAGAGGTATCCAGCTCAAGCCCAACATTCTCAAATCAGCCCTGTCAGGGATAGCCATTTTTACTTGGGTGGGGGGCTGTTTGTGTGTATGGCGTCGTGTCGCTGTCGTAGAAAGAACAATGCCACACGGGACACACTAGGTTGGTTGCTGTGAGGATGTCTGGGAGGCTAACACAGTGGGCCTGTGCTTGTTAGCGGTTGGAGCTACTTCCCGCCGTTGGTGGTTGGCGGGCCTGGGGTGTGCAGTGCTTGCTGCATGTGCGCTACTGCTGGCTGGCCTTGGGGCACAGCTACTGTACCGTGGAGATCAAAAGTTACTTTTGCCCAATAAGGGGTGCCATTGCGTCTCTGAGATGTCATCTAATGTGTAATGTATGGCTGAGCACCATCTGCTGCCCTCTCTTTGTGCTGCCACCCGCACAGGCTGGCAGACGGCTCCATGCTGGACTTTGCCAAGATCTACCCGATGGATGCCGTTTTTGACACGCCCGAGGACGTGCCTGAGGAGGTGCGTGGCAGGGGGCAAGGGCCGAAGCGAACCATGCCCTTTCCCCGGAGTGCTTTGTAGCGGGTGGCAGCGTACACATTAGGCAAGGTACATGCACCGTCAGAGCCCATGAGGCGAGGCGCATGCACTGTTGGAGCCCAGGTGAGGTGACATGGCGTGTGCACCCATGGGCGATGTGCCGCACGACGTGAGAGCCGAATGCAAGAAGTGCGTGGCGCATGCGCCATGTGCCCGCGTTCAGGTCGCAGAAGAAGGTACACACGCCGTTGGCAACTAGTGGGGCACAGTTGGGGGAATGAATGCACAGGGGGGCACGATAGTCGAGGGAAAATGTCACATGCCTGGATGGGGCATGCGTCATGTGGCCACAAAGTCGCGTCTTGGTTGCAGCGAGCCCATGCACGTGCAATCTGCTGAGGTGTCTCACATCAGGATCGGTTCTGCTTGCTCATGTTCGCAGCCCCTGCAGCGTTGTCATGTGCATCACACAACGGCGGGAGCATGGCACACATGGCGGGATCGCCCTGTTGCTCCTGCATGCTCGTTGGCGGCCCCATGCGCTGATGTGCAAACAAGGCTTGCTGCTGCGGCACGCGCCTCGTATTTGATTGTGTGCTCGGCTGATGGAATGCTCCCCTCAGTGCTGGCTTCTCGCAACGTTCCTCGCCGCGATCAAGGTGCTGAATATTGTCGTGGCTGATGATACCGACGCTGCTCTTCTGCTGGCCGCATGCACATTCCCCCGACCCCCCCCCCCCCCTCCCGTCCCCCCTGAACAGGTCAAGACTAACAAGCGTTACGCGGGTGCGGGCGCCTTCACCGTTCAGGTGCGCTGAGGGTACAGAGACGGGTATCCACCCGTGCCTTGGACAGGGCAATAGGCATCGTTTTGTTTTTTCCACAACATGGTTGTGTTGACCGGAATGGTGCGTTGAAGCTGATGCGTTGCCTGTGTCCATCAAAACGTGTCTCCCTGCCGCGTTCTGACAACCGTCATCATCATTCTTGCCCCGGTCCCTGGGACGGCGCCGTGCAGGAGGTGGCTGATGCGGTCAAGAAGGACTTTGGCAACATCGACATCATCGTGCACTCACTGGCCAACGGACCTGAGGTGGGTGTGGAGGACTTGGGTGACTGCGCTGGGTGACCGCTGCCCACTGCCAGGGTAAGCGCCGAGATGGCTAGGTGGTCCACGGTTCTGAATCCAGAGCCGCTCCACGCATCAATTCGTGCCATAAGACACGCGCGATGCCCCATGGTCTGGCATGCAAGCTGCTGGAGTGTAGGATGGATAATAATTGTTTTTTTTGCAAATAACAGCATGCCTGGGGCACGGAACGTAGCGCATGGCTCTTTAGGGTGTGCAATGGGGTGTCCGTTGCGGTGACGGGTTGACCGCAGCGACTATGGGCAAAGGCGTGCATAGAGCACGAAACAGAACCGCGGTGCATGTTGCGTGCTCAGTTCACTCACCCTTGAATGCACAACCTGGAATCCCCTAACGGTGGTATCCTTGCGCTCGTGTCTTCTCCATCGCACCTGCCAGCTCTTCATCCACGGTTGTCTGAAACGCCGTACTGCCTCTTCACATCGTCCCATTTTGTGGCTTGTGATCTCCCCTCCCACACACACGTACACCCTACCTACTCCAGGTGGCCAAGCCCCTGCTGGAGACATCTCGCAAGGGCTACCTGGCGGCCAACTCGGCTTCCTCCTACTCCTTTGTGTCCATGGTGCAGCGCTTTGGCCCCATCATGAACCCCGGCGGCGCCGCTGTCGCGCTGACCTACCTGGCAGGAGAGCGCGTCGTGCCTGGGTACGTGCCATGTCATGCCATGTGGCACTGGGCACTAGGGTTGGGTCCACGCTGGATTTTGGGCAGCGAGTACGAGTACCGAGTACTACTCAGGCTAAAAAAAGTCGGCGAGTACGAGTACCGAGTACTACTCGGGCTCAGAAAAAGCCGGCGAGTACGAGTAGCGAGTAGTACTCGAGCTCAAAAAAGTAGGCGAGTACGAGTACCGAGTACTACTCGGGCTCAGAAAAAGAAGGCGAGTACGAGTAACGAGTAGTACTCGAGTAGTACTCGAGTACCTGCGATACTATTGGCTGATATAATTTCCCTAAAATTTACAAAAAAAACTATGAAGTAACGGGCCATATATATATATACTTTCTGAAAATAACAATACTTTATGAAAAGAGACAACAAATATTAATGGCCGGCAGCACTAGGGTTGGGTCCACGCTGGATTTTGGGCAGCGAGTACGAGTACCGAGTACTACTCAGGCTAAAAAAAGTCGGCGAGTACGAGTACCGAGTACTACTCGGGCTCAGAAAAAGAAGGCGAGTACGAGTAACGAGTAGTACTCGTGCTAAAAAAAGTAGGCGAGTACGAGTAACGAGTAGTACTCGAGCTCAAAAAAGTAGGCGAGTACGAGTAACGAGTAGTACTCGGGCTCCAAAAAAAAGGCGAGTACCGAGTAGTGAGTAGTACTCACTACTCGGTACTCGCCTTTTGTACTCGTGGACTTAGTACTCGTGGACCCAACCCTACTGGGCACACGCCATCTCACGTCTTATGGCACGTAGGCACATGGGTGTGTCGTGTGGCACGCATGCAAGTGGGCAGGGTTTTATTAGACCGCGGGCAAATGGGTGCTTTGTATGTCGGCTACCCCCCTTTCTCGCGGGCAATCCCCTGCAGGTATAGGCCCACCCCATCTCCATATCATTTCTTCTATCTCCTTTCCTTTGCTTGCATTTAACCTGTCGGTGCCCTCGTGGGTATCCCCGACCCAAATCTGCCTGCCATTTGTGACTGTTTGCCCATTGGTCATCCAGTTTGCCCACCTCTCTGCTGCCTGGCCAAGCAATCCATGCTCTTGAGCACACCCTTGTATCCACCCCACTGTACCCCTTGAAGCCTGTTTTGCTTGCAAATGGCTGAAGCCTTTGCCCACGTGTGCACGATAGCAGGTGCCATTGTTGGCCTCATCCTGTTATTTCCATTCCCCTTTCATGCTTTGCACATTCCGTGCTTCACAATCATCCTCCGCGGTGTCTGCCACGCCCGGCAGTGTTCCCTGCCAATGCCGCTGGTGGCTGCTCACTCGCTACCTTGACTGACGTGCATGTTTTGCGGGTCTGCCTCGTGCCCCCTCCCCTCTCCCCCCCCCCCCTCCGCCAGCTATGGTGGCGGCATGAGCTCTGCCAAGGCATCTCTGGACAGTGACGTCAAGGTGAGGCGGGGACGGGGGGACGGGCCGCCATGCTTGGGTGAATTTGTGGGGAGGCTCTTGGGGACTTGGTTTCAGGGGAAAGGAAGGGATGCGTAGCAGCGTTTGATGGATGTGCAGCGATGGGCGACGAGAAAGAAATGACAAGCTGTTGTCTGCACTCTATCGAGCACGGTATGGGCCCCATTCTAGGTTTGTGCCGGCTGCTGGCCTACGCGCGGTCCCCATGAGATTCGTTGTATGTGGTATCTGACAGGTACTGACGCATTTTGCCTGGTGTGGATGCTGCGAATGTGCTGTCCAGGTGCTGGCGTATGAGGCCGGACGCAAGTGGAACATCCGCGTCAACGCCGTCTCCGCTGGTGAGTGCCATCATTGTTTTTCAATTTGTCGTCGACATTTTAATCAATGTTTTTCAAGTTGTCATCGACATTTTAACAGCCGTCATCGTCGTTGTCATCATCTTCGTCATCGCCATGACATCAGCGTGGGTTTTGGCAGCAGGAAGTAGTCGTGGGGCTTGGATGCCTGCTTTCGCGTCCTTGTCTCCATGGCCCCCACTGGGTCATGTTCCACGCACTCTTGGCAGTCATCGTAACGTGTGCGGCTCATTATGCGTGCCCGCCTGTGCACGGGTGGTGGCAGGACCATTGGCCAGCCGTGCGGCCAAGGCCATTGGCTTCATCGACGTGATGATCCGCTACAGTGCCGCCAATGCGCCGCTGATGAAGAACCTGTACGCCGGTGAGTGGGTGACTAGGCAGGATGGGTCGCTGTGTTGGATATGTACTTAACGACAGAGACGCTCACTGTATGGTCACCTCACCCATTATGCGGTTGTAGTAATGTACTTGTCATCGTTGTATCTAGCATCCGTCTATTCGGTTTCACCATGCTGTATGGGACTATGGGGTGACTAGACCCACCCATGGAATGGGTAAAGTAAATTGATGATACCAAGTACTGGCAGTCCTGGTTGATTCGCGCGCGCTCTTTAATGAGGGTTCTGGCTTTGGTGCACGGAGAGCTGGGGCCCCTCAAGTGCGTGCCGTTTGGAGAGCATTGGGTCGTGGGCACTTGATGGGCACGGCACTGGGCAAAAGATGGTCAAGGCAGGGTCTTCTATGCATCTGGCCATGCTCTGTTACGAACTTCTGGAAGGTAAGGAGGCTAGGGTAGCAACCACGGACAGATCATGCGCGGAATTCCATCAAGCCTAGCTACGACAGGGTGCATTTGTCCCTGCTCACCTTGAGATAGAGGGCGCACTCCAGTGTTTGTGTGATTTGGCAGCGTTGCTGGCATGGTATAGATTCTGACTGTTCGGCATGGGTCAGTCTGGCATGGTATGACTGTTTTCAAGGCAGGTCTCCATTTGCTGTCGATGAAAACATTCTGCTTCCCTTGTCCACGCCCACTCCTGCCCTGCAGAGGATGTTGGCGCTACCGCCACGTTCTTGTGCTCGCCACTGGCCAAGTCGATCACGGGTGAGATCCTTCACTGCGACAACGGCCTCAACGCCATGGCGGTCGCCGCCGATTCTGCTGCCTACCCACCCGCCAAGGAGTGAAGAATTTTTACGCCCGGCTTGGTAGTTTGGAATGTTGTCTTGAACTGAGGCTGCTCTCCCCACTGAAGGAGTACATGTGTTGCTGGTTGGAGTTCATCAAGTTGCAGCAATTGGTGAGGAGGGGAGCTGTGCTTAGCATTTGTGAGACAAGTTGTGCGATATTCTGGTATGCTGTGGTTTCAGCATGTCACACTCTAATTTTGTCTAGGAGATTGTGAGGGAGATGTTTTGCTGGTGCAGCTGGACCTCGGTTTTTGGTAATTTAGTATGTGCTGCAGACGGCTTTGATTTCCTCGCGTTAGGTATGGAAACAAAAGCACGGTGCAGTGCCTCCAACTTAAGTTGGATGACCTTAATCCTAGCAGGAATTACTGTTTGTATGATATAGTTTGAATCTTAAAAATTAAATTAAATTATAACATGACTCTGTTGGGAGATCATGTAGCATGTATTCCATTGCGTGGGGGAGGGGGGTGAGCGAAGCCGCGAAACCTAAGTAAGCTAACTCTAAGCTAGTCTAAATTAAAGCATGTAGCACGTATCCCATTGCGTGATGGATGGGGGTGAGCGAAGCCGCGAAACCTAAGTAAGCCAAGTCTAAGCTAGTCTAACTGTGTCGTACATCTATTAATAAAATAATTAGTCTCGTGCTCCCGTTGGGGAGTCACGGAGCATTAACCCCGATGGATGGGTGGAGGGGTGCAAACAGTCCTACCGGTCTAAGCTATCTACATCCGCTACCTATGACATCTATCAAACAGCATTCTAACTACAACATCTATGTAGACAGCCTCACGCTGCCCTAGGGGACCTGTCTGGCGTGCCTCCCACGGGTTTGCACACGCGGGCGCTTCCCCACAGGGGGGGGCTCGTTGTCCTCTATGACCTGGGCCCACTTGGCCTTGTCCATCATCTTCGTCCAAATCACGGAGAGGCCTAGGCCCCCCATGTCCTCTACTAGCTGTTCTTTGAAGGTGTGGGCCTTGCAGCGCCCGGCCCACGTCAGGAGGTGCATAAAATTAAATTAAATTAAATTATAACATGCCTCCGTGGGGAGATCATGTAGCACATATTCCATGATGGATGGGGTGGAGGAAGCCGCGTAATCGAACTGTCCTAACTCTAAGCTATCTAGTCTAGAAAAAACTCACTACACTACTCATCAAAACGCCTCCTCCGCTTGGGGGGAGGGGGCTTGCCCACAGGGTCGGGCGTGTGCGCCTTGACAATCTTCTTCGATCCACCGCGTCTTGTCCTGCATGGCAGTCAGGAGGTGCATAGGGTTGTACATATATCCCCCTCCCCACGGAGGTATGTTAAATTACTTCATTAATGGTTGGTGGGGCATGCCTACCATATTTGAAACTTTCGTGTAATAATTGTAATGAGATTAACATAATATTAATTCCGTGGCATGCCCATGCGCATGACACACAAGTACTTACTTATTCCTGCCAGATTTGACCGTTAAATCATTTTTTGTGTGGCGCGTGCTTCTGCCACAAACTCAGTCAGTTAGGGTGGTAGGACTTCAACTGGTATTATGAAAACATCGCCAGTACATTTGAAGCGATAAAGCCCCCCCCCCTCTTCCCCTCTTTTGAAGCTGGCATATATTAATATCGATTGTAATGCAAAACAATCTGATCAATGTAGATTCCAGTAACGAGGAAGCAGCCGGTATCATGGTTGCAGCTGGCAAAGGCCAAAGAGGTCACCTATATCAGATCGGTCCCCAGTCATTATCGTGCCACTGCATGCGCTGCAATTGAGAACATGTCATGGGCATGACGCCCACGAGCCCTCACATTAGCTGCAGCAAAAGCGTTTCCTCACATTGGCCACACCAAATGTGGACCTGCAATAGACGCCAGCCCTCATGAAGGCTGCACCAAGTACTTTCTGACGACAGCAGCGGCCCGCGCTATCACCGCCTCCTGATGGGGCTGCAGCTCCTGGTACTCCCACGACGACACCTCGTGGAGAAAGGGGTCGGCGACGCGCTGGCTGGGGGTCACCCCCACCATTTCCTCGATCACCGCCACCCCGCAAAAGGGCACGTACGATGCGGAGTACCCCCCCTCGTGTGCGAACACGGCGCGGCCGCCGCACAGCTCATCGGCCAGGTCGCACAGCGTGCGCGCAAAGAAACGGAAGTCCTCGCTGCCCAGGATCATTGCGGCGAGTGGGTCATTGTACGAGGCGTCAAAGCCCGAGGAGACGAGAATGAAGTCCGGCCGGAACGCACGCAGTGCGGGGGTGACGACAGAATCGAACGCGGCGCGGTAGGCCCCGCTGCCCGAGCCAGGCGGGAGTGGGACATTGACCGTGTAGCCCTCGCCGCGGCCGCGGCCCAGCTGGTCCACGCGGCCGGTCTTGAGCGGGTAGTTGCCCGCCTGGTGGAGGGAGATCACGAGGACCGAGTCATCATCGTAGAAGGCATCCATCGTGCCATTGCCGCAGTGGACGTCGTAGTCCACCACGGCTATTTTTGGCACGCGGTGGACCTGCTGCAGGTACAGCGCGGCGAGTGCGACGTTGTTGTAGAGGCAGAAGCCCATGCCGAGCGCGGCAGTCGCGTGGTGGCCCGGGGGGCGGACGAGCGCATAAACGTTGCTGACCGCGCCGGACATGACAGCGTCCACGGCGGCCAGCACACCGCCCGCGGACAGGCAGGCAATCTCATGGGCGCCTCGCACAAAGGGGGCGCTGTCACCTGCCACGAAAGGGATGGGATGGGGTGGGGACACGTGAGGGCGCGTAAGAGACAAGGGGGAAGGCGAATGTGACAGGAAGAGACCCTAGGAACTAGAGAGAACTAGCCTGGAGGCCAGGCGATTATTTTAGTTAGATTATTGTATTCCTTGGGTAGAATGGGGTCGTGAACCCGTGACAGTGCCCTATACCATAAATTACATAGAATTGACAACAGCAGTGGCAGGCAAGAGCTATATATATTGTCAATAGCTATACGAGGTCATAAAGGAGGTAACCCAATATAAGGCGGCAATCCTCGTACCGGCGTCCCCTCCTTGTTTGTTACTTTGTTCAATGATGCGGTCGATATATTCGGGTGTGTGAAATCTTTCCAGATCTTCTCTCGTGGCAGATCGCGCCCGGATGCGGTGGAGTTGATCCAGTAAGCCGCTGACCGCCAACAAGCTATGAAGTCGTCGTTTCGTCTCTGGAGATTCCCAGTGCTTTACCGGCTCCACGAGATCTGCCAAGCTATGCAAGTGTCCGGTGTCATGCCAGAGATAAACTTCCTCAAAAACGTACCCCGTCCTTTTCTTCCCATCAGCCATGTGTAAGCCCAGCTCACGCCGATGAGCCGGCAACAAGCTTGTTACGCCCGGTGTGTATTAGTCCAGAGGGTATTTGACTATTGGTAGGGGCGATGCTTACCGTGCACACACGTTGACCCACAACTTCATAGCAGTCCAGGACGTGCATTCCTGCCAACGTAACAGGCCAATCCAAATCATTATTTGTTTAATGTATGATGTGCAAGAAGAGATCGAAGGCCGATTTACGCCTGCCGTTGTGCGCGTTATTAGCGGCGTTACGGCGTTACGCGTTGTTGTTGTTGTTTCCGCCCGCGCCCACGACGCTATCTGCAGGGCCTCCATACCTTCCTTTGAAGCAGGATTCTGTACTACACACCGTACCGTAAGCCCGTTCCAGACCGTTTCGCTAGCCGATAATCAAAACCAGGGACCCAGAGCCGTGTAGAAACTGGCAAACCAGTGTCACGTTTGCTGTAAACATGGTGCGGTAATTCTGACGCGCGAAATGGCGTGGCACGATTCGCGTGGAAGCAAATTAGGTAATCCTCTGATCGGCATTTTGCGCCCTCGCGTATTCCTCTGTTGTCGTCTTGTCACTCGGCAAGCCTCGAAAGTCGAATCAAACTTGATGACGCCTGTAGCCTGCTAGCCCCTTGGCTGCCCGAAACAAGACTGGATTTCGCGTAGCGCTACGTCATGGCAGCGACAAAGCTGCGACAGCCTTCAGTGTTTGTAGCGAGCCGATTGGAAGCCTTGGTACGTAGAGTTTGCGGATAACGTTGAGAAATGATGGTAAATTCCTGAATTAATTGCTTGTTGGTTCTACGGTAGCCACCTTGAACTCCCGATATTGAGGCGGTAATAGATGTCGTCTTTTTATGTTATTCTGCGTGCCGATACAGACGAAGAAGGGCGGAGCGTCGGAAGAAGAACAGAGTGAGATGCCAACATCGGATGTAAAAAAGGCCCCATCGCGCCCCCCCGGGTCCTTTCTTCTGCCTCTCGGCAGGAATAACTCGGAAATAGGATGGTTCAGAGTGAGCGTGCCCAGTGCGCGTGCTGGAGAAGGAACAACCCACGGATCTCTCATGGTGGTCAGTTTTTTGTAGCGCAGTAGCTGCCGCGCTGACGAAATCCGTTCACCTGCCCCCCCCCCCCCCCCCCCCCCCCCCCTCTTAAAATTGCTGCAAGGCTTTGCGCTCGTGTAGTTCAGTCCTGAATCCTCGTGCTTTAGTGGAGCGAAAATGTTTGATGCACAAATCATGATTGAGATGAAGGTTATCGTCAGCGTGGAACCAATTTGGCCTGCGTTTGTCAGCGGCCCCTTCCTGGAATGACGTGGTCGTGACCCCTCTGGATATGTCCAGCTCCGTGGCCGTTGCCTGATGGTGGTAGATCAGTATAATCCATCGGTTTGTAATTAATTACCATGATAAGCTTTTTCACGCGGGTTTCTCTATTTGGCTATCCTCATTTGCAGTTATCTCCATTTTGCAGCTTTACGGCTCGGTGCTTTCTTGTTGCGTCTTCTGAGCTCCCTCCTGCAACTGCTGATTGCTCACCTGTAGTGGAATGGCATCGGCGGATATCCTGCCATCACAGTATGATAATGTTGCTCCCATCAAGTTCCCCACATCAGTAATCAGGATAAAGAGCTTACACGGAGCATTATCCGCCCCACCTAACTGCGTGTTGTCTGTCTCTGTGCACATGTGCGCGTATGTGTACGTGTTTATATCTGTATGAGAGAGAGGGAGAGCGTGTCTCTGTCTCTCTCTCTCTCTCTCTCTCTCTCTCTCTCTCTCTCTCTCTCTCTCTCTCTCTCTCTCTCTCTCTCTCTCTCTGTGTGTGTGTGTGTGTGTGTGCGCTGGCTTGCTGGGTGCATGTGTGGCATGCTTCCGTTCGTCAGCATTACGCGATCGAGGTCGATGCGTGGATGCCCCCCCGCCGCCACCGCTACACCATGGACAAGGTGTTCCGAGACTTCCTCGATTTCTACGATGAGGTGTGATTTGTTGCGCTGGTGGCCTCTGGGTGTGCCTTGTTGCGCTGGTGGCCTCTAGGTGTGCCTTGTTGCGCTGGTGGCCTCTAGGTGTGCCTTGTTGCGCTGGTGGCCTCTAGGTGTGCCTTGTTGCGCTGGTGGCCTCTAGGTGTGCCTTGTTGCGCTGGTGGCCTCTAGGTGTGCCTTGTTGCGCTGGTGGCCTCTAGGTGTGCCTTGTTGCGCTGGTGGCCTCTAGGTATGCCTTGTTGCGCTGGTGGCCTCTAGGTGTGCCTTGTTGCGCTGGTGGCCTCTAGGTATGCCTTGTTGCGCTGGTGGCCTCTAGGTGTGCCTTGTTGCGCTGGTGGCCTCTGGGTGTGCCTTGTTGCGCTGGTGGCCTCTAGGTGTGCCTTGTTGCGCTGGTGGCCTCTAGGTGTGCCTTGTTGCGCTGGTGGCCTCTAGGTGTGCCTTGTTGCGCTGGTGGCCTCAGGCCTCTGCCAGCCGTGCGAGTACAAGGATCAGCGACTTTTGACAAAGTCACCCGTAGTCACTGTAGTGAATGAGTAACGTAGTCACTCATTCCAAGCTGGAGAAGCATGCCGGATCTCACGTAGCACAGGCCGGGACTGTTCCACGCTCTTCTGTGCCACCTCACTTTTCACTCTGGCAGTGTGAGTATCTTCTCTGATGTCGTAGACATTATCGCTTGACCTGCCCGGTGGTCCTTTGCCAAGGTGCCCCACCCGGCAACGTAAAGCTTCCTCTAGGCCCGCGTGCGTCTGCCACCGGGGCATGGGTAAGGTGGAGCCATGGTGATTGGGAATAGGGGGGGAATGGGTGCATGGTCATTATAATTCTACATGCATGCGTGCTTGTGGATGATGCCATCACCATTGGGAGGGGATGATGTGGATCATGGTGAATGCCGCAGAGCATCCGCTGTACTCATATCGGGCCAGTGTGGTGGCGCCATCTCAGCTGCTGCGGCTGGCCAGGCCATGCTTGCATATGCCCCTCCGCCCATGGGGCCCCCTCAAGCCATCCTTGACATGTGCTGCTGGCCTAGTAGATGTTTGCTTTATTTTCTTCTCAATTATCTTTCCTGCTCTCCATCGCCAACCCCACCGCTCCACGCCACGCACCCTTCACTCTGGGGGGATCTCCCTGTGATTTTTTTACCATTCCTCGCCCCATCCCCCTTCCCCTGCTGATGCCCCAGCCCATCATGCCACCCCTATTAAACCCCAGCGCTGGAGCACCCCTTGTTAATCCACCCCCACCACCCTCACCTGGCCTCCTCCCCGCCCCCCCCCCCCCTCTCAATGCCCACCCACCCACCCACCCACCCACCCACCCACCCCCACCACCCACCCACCCACCCACCCACCCACCCACCCACCCACCCACCCACCCACCCACCCACCCACCCACCCAACCACCCACCCACCCACCCACCCACCCGCCCACTCATCCCACCTGCTCATCCGGTCCCTGGTGCCCCACCCACCCACCCATCCCCACCCAGCTGAACGAGGAGCTTCAGCGTGCGCAGGCCAATAATGCCACTGTCCCACAGGAGCCCTCTTCTATGACCAGCAACGGCGGCAGCGCCAAGCAACCGCCACTGGTGCGTGGAGGGTCCTCGGGCTCCTCGTCGACATCCTCGGCCCTCTCAGCGTCGTCGGTGGCATCGCCGCCCCGCTCTCTGAGCTCGCTGCTGGATGCAAACAAGCGATCCAAGCTGAACAAACGCACGATGGACATGGTATGGCCTGATCCATGGTGGTGACAATGTGGTGGGTGATGGGTGGTGGCAGCAACGATGGACATGGTATGGTGATGACGATGTTGGTGGACGTGGTAGGGGGTTTGGCAGCAACCATGTTGTAGGTGGTGGCAGCAATACTGTGATGTGTTGTGGGTGGTAATTTGTCACCTTTCCACAAGCTTCTTCCCCTGCGCCCCCCCGCTCTATTTGCCGTGTTTGCTGCCACCCGCGCTGCTTCCCATGCGCCCCCCCGCTCTATTTCCCGCGTTTGCTGCCACCCGCGCTGCTTCCCCTGCGCCCCCCCGCTCTATCTCCCGTGTTTGCTGCCACCCGCGCTGCTTCCCATGCGCCCCCCCGCTCTATCTCCCGTGTTTGCTGCCACCCGCGCTGCTTCCAATGCGCCCCCCCGCTCTATTTCCCGTGTTTGCTGCCACCTGCGCTGCTTCCCATGCGCCCCCCCGCTCTATTTCCCGTGTTTGCTGCCACCTGCGCTGCTTCCCCTGCGCCCCTTCGCTCTATTTCCCGTGTTTGCTGCCACCCGCGCTGCTTCCCATGCGCCCCCCGCTCTATTTCCCGTGTTTGCTGCCACCCGCGCTGCTTCCCATGCGCCCCCCCGCTCTATCTCCCGTGTTTGCTGCCACCCGCGCTGCTTCCCCTGCGCCCCCCCGCTCTATCTCCCGTGTTTGCTGCCACCCGCGCTGCTTCCCATGCGCCCCCCCGCTCTATTTCCCGTGTTTGCTGCCACCCGCGCTGCTTCCCATGCGCCCCCCCGCTCTATCTCCCGTGTTTGCTGCCACCCGCGCTGCTTCCCCTGCGCCCCCCCGCTCTATCTCCCGTGTTTGCTGCCACCCGCGCTGCTTCCCATGCGCCCCCCGCTCTATTTCCCGTGTTTGCTGCCACCCGCGCTGCTTCCCCTGCGCCCCCCGCTCTATTTCCCGTGTTTGCTGCCACCTGCGCTGCTTCCCCTGAGTCCCCCCGCTCTATTTCCCGTGTTTGCTGCCACCTGCGCTGCTTCCCCTGCGCCCCCCCGCTCTATTTCCCGTGTTTGCTGCCACCTGCGCTGCTTCCCCTGAGTCCCTGCCGCTATACTTCCTGTGTTTGCTATCACCAGAGCTTGTTCCCCCCCACGGCCATCGACGATGACCTTGCATGGTTGTGCCGCGCGCACGGAGGGGCAGCTTGCAGCGTCTGCGCAACCTGTGGGCCTGCCACCTGTGGGCCTGCAACCCGTGGGCCTCTCTTCTTTCCCCTGCCCTTGACCTGCTAACCCATACTGCCACTGGCCCTTCCTATGCGGCCCTTCCACGGCCGCTTGCCCTCCCACATCGTTGTTTCCTACTCGCCTCTCCCGCCATGCCCTGTCTCGCCCCACCAGCGTCGGCTGGAGCTTCAAAAGTGGCTGGTGAAGACGCTCCAAAATGAGGATGTGCTTAACAGGTATGCTGGCACATGCTTGCTCATGCACCTCCCTCCCCCGCAGAAAACAACCCCCCCCACACACACATGCACATGCCCATGTTGAGCACACCCTTGTTGTACCTTGCCCACGCATGCAAAATCCCCTCCCCCACCCCACCCAACCATCCCCCACCCCCCAACCCTCCCACACGCAGCACTTATGCCAAAAGTGCCCGTGCTCTACCTTCTGCGCGTGCCCAATAGACGTGCCTGAGTGTCAGCATCGGTGACCAGACGTGTAAGGCCTGCGCGGGGTGGTGGCCCCTCGCGCGCGTTGGCCTGCACGGGGTGGTTGGCCTGCACGGGGTGACGGCCCCCCCTCGTGGGTTCGGACAAGAGGATGCGTGTAGAAGATTTCGTGGTTGCTAGGGAGGTTGCCAGCAGTTTGTCGTAGTGGCATGTACCTGGCTTGCAACTCACACAATATAATTTCATGAAATTTCTACCTGGACGTTGACAGGCAGTTTTATTCTTGGGTTATCGTCAGTTCTATTGCCACATTAACTGGAGTTTAGGCCATTTGCCACTCGTAAATCATCTGGCATGATCGAGCCACCCGTACTACCCACACATTCAACCCTGTAGGTGCCTTTGTTGTGGACTGCTGGAGATGCATCCCCCCCTTCCTGTTTGTAGCCGTGGGCTTCCAGGTCCCCTCGTCGCTCGAACTGTGATGCTGTCGGCCGATGCTTCACTCCATGCCATCCTTGCTATCGTCTTTGCTGCATTTCTTTGTCATTTTCGTATGTCTTCCACGGCAACATACCGTGTATGCATGCTCCGTTATGTTAGCCATGAATATAAATTCTTTGTAGCTTGGCGCTTAACCACTTCTGGTTTCTGTTTTCATGCATTCCATGTACCCTGCCCCACGCCCCCCCCTTGCCAGCATGGCCCTAGAGCGGTTCCTCAAGATCAGCCAATCCACCGGCATCCCGCCGCCCACCACGCCGCCCGCGCATCATCCTGCCAACGTCACCGCGCTCCCCTTGCCGGAGCCCCCCCAGATGAGCCCTTCCAGCAGCATTGAGGGGCTGCCACCCACTGTGGCTTCGCCTGGCCCACCCAACGGCCTGACCGCGGTCCGCGCAAACGGCACCCAGATGGATGCCATGAGCCGCGCGCATGGCGAGGCCGCAGACCTGGCCAACGGGGTGAATGGCGATGCCGGCGCGGGGGTTCACACCAACGGCCTCAATGCGGGCCCGCCGATCGCTCAGCAGGGTGGCGGCGCGGACAGTGAGAGCCCCATTCGAGCCAACAACGTGGCGACAGGTGTACACGTGGAAGCGGGCGCGGTTCGGGTGGGCAAGGATGGACCGGATGCCAGAGCAGATGAGCACCTGCCACGCGTTGATGCCCGCAAGGGAAACGGTGGCTCTTCCTTGGCACGTGGCGCACCGCCCGCGGGTGCCGCCCCCCCCAGGGCGGCCGCGGCTGCCCCTGACGGCCGCCTGTCGCTCAGCTTGGAGGATTCCTCCTCCCTCATGAGCGCGGGCGTGTTCAGCAGCGAGATGCTGCTGTTCAACGGGCTCGAGTCGGGGTCCAGCACCGGGGGGGGAGGGGGGGGGGAGGCCAGCGTGGGCATTGCCGGTGGCGCCGGTGAGCAAGAGGTCAGCAGCTGTGCAAGGGGTGCTGACTGGGATTCACCCAATGCTCCTGTTGCGGGGCGTGCGTCGTCGCCATCGGGCGTGGGCGGCCAAGGCGCGGCCGCGGACGAGAGCGTGGGCAGTGTGGGTGAGTCGGACGAGTTCCACACGCCGGCACGGCCCGTGAACCAGGGGACGCGCGGCCGGCACGCCGTGGCCGACGACAGCATCAACAGCAACAGCCATGCAAGCGGTCCTGATGATGATACCCGGCAGGGCGACCCGCCATGGCAGACGGCGTCCCAAGTGCTGGCTCCTCTCTCGGCCGGCCCCGCGCCGCACGAGGGGGCGAGTGGCCGCCGCGATACCCTGGTGGGGCTGTTGCTCTCGCCGCACGCTCGAGTGCTGGGTGCCGGCATCCGTCCCTTCTCGTTGGGCATCAGCGGCAGTGCCAGGAGGGAGCCGCGGGCGAGCCAGGGGGACGGCGATGAGGCGGTGGATGGCCGTGGGGATGGCAGCAGTAGCGTATCTGGGGATGCCACGGGGGCAGGGCTCTATAACGCACAAGGCAGGGGCCACTGGCTAGCCGGTCCAGCCAACCATGCGGGCAGGGTCGCCAAGAAGGGGGCGGCGAAAAAGAAATCCTCGCCCAGTCGCAGGCTATTTGGGGGTGATGACGGAGGCAAGCATGCGTTGTCCTCTTCAACAGGGTCATCCCCTCAGCCCAGCAATGTGGGTGCGGGTGGCAGTAGCCATGGGAAGGGGTTGTTGTCGGATGGTGGCAGCCATGTGTCAGGATCCCCTCTCTCGGATGCCTCCCTGCCCGTCCAGTTGTCGCTGATGATGAGCCCCAGGATGAGCCCCGAGGCCATGAGGGAGACCCTGGGTGCTGCGGTATTGCTGCAGGCATCCCTGGAGCGCGCTGCGCATCACGATGGCGCGGAGGCAAGTAGTGGGGCGGACCTGGGAGGGGTGGCGGAGGTGGGGGAGGCGGGTGAGGTGGGTGAGCGTGCAGCTTCCACACCCAGGGGTGACGATGGTGGTGGGGATGCCAGTTTGTCATTGGAAGAAAGTATGGAGAGCAGTGGGGTGGAGGCACGAGGGGAGGAGGGTGCAGTGAAGGAAGCCGCCACAGAGGACGAGAGCTGTCCAGACGAGAATGAGGTGATGTGCCGGGTCCGTGCCGGCAACCAAGTGCCAGAGCCTTCCTTGTCCATGGACTTGCCCGGGGGAGAGCTGCCAGGGGAGGCGCATGGCGGGGTGGGAGGAGGCGAGGAGAGTCCTGCCGTGCCGGTGGCGACAATAGCAGAGATTTCTGGCGATGTCACGTCATCAGGGCCAGCAGCACAAGTAGCCAGGGAAGGGGAAGGGACAACCACAGTGGAGGCGGAAGGAGAGGCAGTGGCGAGCGAGGGTGACACGACCAACGCTGGCCCCAGGGTGACACCGGAGGGCGCACAGGTGGCATTGCCTGAGGCAGAGGGTGCACCTGGTGAGGTCTCCATGGGGGAGGCCTCAACATCGCAACAAGATGGTCGCAGCAATGATGATGTCATGGATGGGGCATGGGCTGATGTCATGGCCAGCGGCGGTGACCGCTCCAGTGCAGATGCTTTCCCAAGTGGCGCCGGTGTTGAGGGTGGAATGGTGGATAATGCTAGCGTGCGGGAGGGCAGGCCTGACTTGTTTGATGGCGCACTTGCCGTGGGCAGTGTACCGCAAGTCGCGGGCCCTGCAGACACGACCCACCTAGAAGGACCTTCCTCCGCGGCGGTGTCAGCTGCTGACGATGGCACGTCAGAGCTCATGGGCGGCTCCCTAGCGACATCATCGGCGGCATCTGGTTTGCTTTCTGCTACAAAGACCGCGCCGTGTGCGATGATGGGGCCCAAAGTTGATGGAGAGCAAGGGACTGGGGGAGGGGGGGGGTTGATTGTCGGCAAGGGACTGCGGCTTGCCCGCACCTGGCCGGCAGCAACCCTGCCATCGTGCCGTTGGTTGAGAACGCACGGACAGCTGCGGCTGAGGGGGTGCCAACGGATAGTTTTGCTGCCAAGGAGCCCCTGCAGGCCACAGAGAGGCGCCTGGAGGGTGTCGGTCGCTCGGGGTGCCTGTTTATGATGGCGCACGCGGGACCGCCCGCGGGAGCTGGGCCTGTGCACGGGGAGGCGACAAGACCCTTGGACGCCGAGGTTAGGCCTGTTGAGATGTCTCTTCCTCGTGCTGCCGAGAAGGGCAAGCTGGCAGGCGCAACTGCCGCACTTGCAGATGGCGAGGGCACGGCCGAGGGGAAGGAATGGTCATCCAGGGGGGGGGACTGGGAGTTGCAGGGAAGGCAGGGAGGCCCCTTGTCGGCCGATGTGGCTGAAGAGGACGCCTTTTTTTCCAGCTCGTTCCCGTCTGTGTGGACCGTGGCGGTCACGACAGCGGTGGTGGCTGGCAGTGCGGCGCTGGCGTACCGTTGGTGGCAGGGGGGAAGAGGCCGCAGGCCACGTCGCTGGCTGTGGTGATGCTCGCTGTGGTGAACCACGATTTCCCTCCTGGGGAAAGTTAAGCGCTGCTCATTGGCAGTGTCAGTGTTCATAGTAGTACGTTGATGAAAATATAGTTTCTGAGACGGTGGGGTGCCGTCTGGCCCGTACCTGGGCTACATCTTGGATGGCTGTAAAATCTGGCGCATTGTCAGATGCCCACGCCATTTGTTGTGTACAGTGCACTGTTTGAGCCCCCTTGTCCGTGTTTTAATTAATGGATGGTTTGCCCGCAGGCCTACGCACCCAGAAGTTATGAGTACAAGAATACTGAGGTTTAGGTTGGTTTCGGGTTGAGCGCTTGTGGGGTGATCTTGAAGTGTATGAGTGGCATGCCAGTTTCTCTCTCCCTCTCTCTCCCTCTCTCTCCCTCTCTCTCCCTCTCTCTCCCTCTCTCTCCCTCTCTCTCCCTCTCTCTCCCTCTCTCTCCCTCTCTCTCCCTCTCTCTCCCTCTCTCTCCCTCTCTCTCCCTCTCTCTCCCTCTCTCTCCCTCTCTCTCCCTCTCTCCCCTCTCTCTCCCTCTCTCCCCCTCTCTCTCCCTCTCTCTCCCTCTCTCTCCCTCTCTCTCCCTCTCTCTCCCTCTCTCTCCCTCTCTCTCCCTCTCTCTCCCTCTCTCTCCCTCTCTCTCCCTCTCTCTCCCTCTCTCTCCCTCTCTTTCCCTCTCTCTCCCTCTCTCTCCCTCTCTCTCCCTCTCTCTCCCTCTCTCTCCCTCTCTCTCCCTCTCTCTCCCTCTCTCTCCTCTCTCTCCCTCTCTTTCCCTCTCTCTCCCTCTCTCTCCGTCTCTCTCTCTCTCTCTCTCTCTCTCTCTCTCTCTCTCTCTCTCTCTCTCTCTCTCTCTCTCTCTCTCTCTCTCTCTCTCTCTCTCTCTTTCTCTCTCTCTCTCTCTGATCATATGGGTTTTTTTACAATGTCACAAGACTGGGGCACGGGAGTCATCTTGAAGATTCTCTTTCCGCCGCCAGGAGCTTATCTTCCCTCTAATGCAGGATTTCCAATTGACACGCCTGCATCCACTTTTGGTCAGCCACTTGGCCAGCCAGGGCGGCATATGCTGACGTGGCCTGGCCCCAAGGACAAACCCAGGCGGTTTGGTAGACCAGCACTAAACTACACAGATCTGTTGCTGGCCGCCCTCATTATTTAATTAGTTAATTAATTAAACTCGTGCTCCCGTTGGGGAGTCACGGTGCACCGGAGTGCTTTTAATCCCTGTATCAAGGAGACAACCAGTTGTGTATGTGCACAACAGGAAGAACAGGCCTGCAGAGCCCCCCTTTCTCCTTCATGCCAGAGGCATGCCTGCAGCTGCAATCGGACACGATAGACGATCCGGCAAGCTCTGTGGGTGCAATAAGACTCATGCGAGCATATCATAACAGGGAGCGTGGGCAAGTAATCTGATCATAACCAGGACGTAGCATCACTCCCCGGACAGGAGAATTTTTGCGGAACCTTGGACTGTAGGTGTCAGCTGGCGATGCAAAAGTGGGTGCGAGAGGTCCCCAGTTCGATTTCGGCCTGGATGCATTTGCAGATCCCGTTTTCCGCGGACCGGCACTGAACGCAAATGGTTTTCAATATTTGCGGTGTGCCAAATCAGAATAGCCAGGACGTAGCATGGCTGTACAAGGGCTAAACTAAGGCTATGGCTGGTTGTGTACCGTGCGTTAGCGGTGCACGTGATCGCTAGTGAGGTATGGTGGCTCGGCTATGCAAACATCCTAGGCATGGCTGCCCTCATGGTCCCAGCTCAGTTTGAACACAGCATTTCCTCCCTCTCTCTAGCTTTTGATTGCCATGCAGGACAAGAAGAGATGCATGGCAGACCGTTGTCCAGGCCCACACGCCAGCCCCTGTGGGCAAGCCCCCCACCCCCCAGGAGGAAGGGGCGCTTTGCTGAGTAGAGTACGTAGCTAGGATTTTGGTAGATTAGATTAGAAACTTTAGCTTAGTTGGTAAATTCGCGGCTCCGTCACCCCCATCCACCTGCAATGGAGTATGCGCTACATCAGGATCTCCCAACGGAGTCGTGTGATAATAAATTTGGTTTAAATTTAATCCACCGTTTTCAAGCCAAATATCTGGCCACTAGTGAGAACTTCACTGTGGATATTGTATATGCAGTCGAGCTCGATCAGCTAGATCCCTCCGAGCAAGTGAGTAAGTAAGTTACAAGTACTTGCGTGTCATGCGCAAAGGCATCTTTTCTAGGCGCATCTGCTACTATAAACGGTTACAGCTGTAACGCAGTATTGTGACCTGCCTGCAGCTATTACGCGAACTGCTATTATGACGAGCAAACGCACAACAACGCAACGCAGCCTGGCGAATGCGTTAGGCAATGAAAATACGTCTGCAGCTCCGGCTGCAGCTTCGCCATCAGGGCCGGAAGGCAGTGGTGACACTAGTCGCGCACTGGTGGTCGCCCAGAACCCTCCCGGGCTCTCCTCGCCCTCTGCATCGCCTGACCCAAAGCGCAGTCGCCCAGGCGAACCTGGCTGGTCTGAGCGTGATTTTGACGTCGACAGGCTCTTTTCCACCAGCTTTGACGTCAACAGGCCTGCCTTTTTCGACATGCCACCCATCAAGATACTGGAGCTCGTGTTTTACGGGTCACACGCCTCACTGCTGGCCCTGTGCCAGCAACTCACTTTCCACACCCATTTTTTCCGCAACGGAGTTGACGGCCGGCATTCCCACCGCGTCTCAGACTCGCCGACCAACCTGGCCGGCTGGTCTCGCCCCCGCCTTCAGCTCGCAGCTCTCTTTACCCTCACTAAGCGCTCGGCCGAGGACCTTCTGCACCCTGTCGCGTTTGCGTGCCATTATATCCTGGACTGATCATTACCGCTACTTGAATGCATCCACTATCAGCTGTAATCATGTGTGTGATATGCCACCTTTAGCGCCCCCATCCTATATATACGATATAGTGGATCACACACAAGAGTACTCTATTGCTATGGATATGCCTTCCAAGTGATAGGCTAGGATATAATGGCACGTAAACGCGACAGCTGTCACGTCCGTGATCATTTACGTCCGTGCACTCAAGAAGTTACGCGGTTGCCGTAATCGGAATCGTTACCGACGTTTGGTTGCATGGTTCCGATTCAGTAGGCCGCAGGCTTTGTTCCTTGGGCCGGTGTGGAGCGCCGCGCCGGAAAGGCCTGAATTTCTAGAGTGACAGTCTTAGGTGACCTGACTTAGGTTCAGGCACAAGACTTTGGGGCGCAAAGCCTTGGTGGCTTGCGCAATATTCCGGTGCGTGACATTTGGCAGTTACGAATCTTTTGTATTGTCCAGACGGAATGATGTTCAGTCCATCGGACAAAGTTAGATACGCAGATCGTAGTGTGCGGTGTGCTGGCTCGCACGTGGCTGTCGAACAGACTTGCTAAGCATTTTGCTGGCAGTCTAACTGCACGTCAGGCGGCTTGCTGGCAAATGCGACAGCGCATGGATGCCGGGATTTTTGGAGGTATTTAGGAGCACGGCAGCGGCCATGGTGGTCGTTGTTCGCTCGTTACTCTCCCTCACAACTTGGTGTTGTCGTCAAGGGGTTTAATAGTGGAACAATCCGGAGCAGCCCCCGAGAGTGGTTGCAATGAGTAATTGTCATGAGATTGGTTGACGGAAGTGATAACTGTTTGGTTTCGTCAAGATGATGTGTGTATTGTGGGCGAGACTCGGGAAGGAACCCGGTCGTCGTTGGCCAGTGAGCCATAGCTGGGGTAAGCGGGATAGGTAGACAGGATAGGGGGCGCTAAAGGACACCACTACAATACGCTTCCGCGGACACCTTTTTCAGCGGGGAAAGTGCCCCCGGGCTTCCGGGGCAAATTCAGCAAGCGCTGCGGAACTTAGATACTAAAATTTCGTTTTTGGTTCGTACCGTACAGCCAATCATTTTGCGCCCGGATCAAATTGTGATCTGGGCACTGAACACGAAAATTTCAGCGGAACGTACGAAACACCAACGCAACTACAGAAAATTTTCAGTGACGAAACTGTAGTACCGTGTACCAAGCAAAGTGTAGTAGGACTTCGCTAAATTCACGTTCGGAATTTTTCCCCGCAAGATTCCCCCGCAAGATTCCCCCGCACGATTCCCCCCGCTAGGTTCAGGCTCCAGTCGATGCTCGCCAAATGGCGCAAAAAAAGAAACATATGTTAAAATCAACGGTGCGAATCCTCGTTACCGCTCGGGTAACATTCTCACTCATTTCGCGTCTCCTACGAACCGTATTGTAGTGCATGTAGTCCAGAGCTAGCACTAAACTATAAGTACTAGTTTCAGGCAGGTGTGTCGATACTTCTGACACCCCCCTTACTCGGCACACAGGCCGGAAAACAAACTCAAGCAAGCCAGAACAAATGTTCACTAAAAGAACTGTAGTATGGGACCAGTGTCACAGGCTAGCAAGTGTGTCCTTATGTTGTCTCATCACTAATTGCCAGTAACTCAAATACCCAACAACTTGTGTCTGAGCTCCACAAAACGTGGCTCAGGTAGTGCCTTGGTGAGCATGTCGGCGATCATCGCTGCCCCAGGAAGGTGAGACACCTGAACGGTGCCATCCGCGACCTTCGCGCGAATGTAGTGGTACTTGACGTCGATGTGCTTGGTACGCCGAGGGTGAACAGGGTCTCGTGACAGAGCCACAGCACCAGTGTTGTCGCAAAACACCTGAATTGGCCCTGAGGCCGGGTCACCCAACTCCTTGGTGATGGTGAGAAGGGGGACCACCTGCTGCGTGACACCGCACAGGGCCATGTACTCGGCCTCACAGGTGGACAGGGCTGGAGTGGGCTGCTTGCGACTGGTCCACTCCACCGCAGCACCGCGGTACATGACCACGTTGCCAGTGATTGACTTGCGGTCCACAGGATCGTTTGCCCAGTCGGCATCCGAGTAGGCCACCAGCCCCCCCTGCCCCGAGTAGGACAGACCCAGGTCCTTGGTGTGTACCGCGTACTGAAGCACCCGGCGTGCCAGCCCAAGGTCGCTTACAGTAGGGTTTTTCATATTCTGAGTCAGCAGGTTGACTGCGAATGCCAGGTCAGGCCGAGTGCATCCCATCGCATACAGGAGTGCCCCGGTGATCGCTTGGTAGACGCGAGTGTCGTCCGCGTTGAGAAGCCCCCCCTCACCACGGGGGGTGTTGGGGACGACGGGCGTCTTCACCGCCCGTGGGGAGACCCCAAAGCGCTCAGCGAGGGCCTCCAGATACGGGCCTTGGTGCAGAAAAACTGTGCGCGCCGGCGGGTCGAGGACCAGGGAGACCCCCAGAAAGAGGGAGGGGGCATCCGTCTCGGTGATCTGGAAGCGCTGGGACACCCGTTGGGTCCACTGCGATAGCCACTCCGCCGAGGAGTGGGAGACCAGGAGATCGTCGACATGGACGAAGGCAAAACCACCAACATACAGGAACAGACACGTGTCCGTGGTGCTCTGGACAGCGCCAGTCTCATGGATGAGGTAGTCCCGGAGCGTGTGGTGCCAGTTCCGGGGCGCCTGTTTGAGCCCATAGAGGCTCCGCCGGAGGCGCCAGAGGTACGTTTGGCCAGTGGGGTCGCGCTCCTCAAAGCCCTTGGGGGGAAGGACATACACGTCCTCCTCCAACTCAGCATAGAGGAACGCGGTGCGGACATCCAGCTGCCGGATGGGGTGGCCAGCAGTGCCAGCACGAGCCAAGCCCAGGCGCACGGTGGCAGCACGGACGGTGGGAGCAAAAGTCTCACCGAAATCAATGCCCTCGCGCTGTGCAAACCCCTTGCACACAAACCGGGCCTTGCACCGCCCATCAGCTTTCTGGGCGAAGACCCACTTGGTGGGTAGGAGCTTGGCACCGCGCGGAAGATCACGCATATGCAGAAGCTCGTAAACCTGGTGCTCCTGGAGGCTGGCCAGCTCACTCTCCATGGCCGTGCGCCATTCCGGCAAGGCAAGGGCGGCAGCGGGAGAGGAGGGCACGGACGCAGGCTGGCTATGAAAAGCAGCAGCGAAGCACAGGTCAGCGACAAGTGAGTGATGCGCGTGGATCCGTGCAGCCTTGGTGACAGGTTGATCCGGCCAGGAAGAAAGTGCGTCATCCAATACATCATCGCCCCCGAAACCAGGGGGAGCGGGGGTGTTACTGCCATGAGAAAGGTCGCCACACAAGGCAGCACCACGGGAACCCCACACGGGGAGGAGACCTGCAGAGGCACCAGGGGACGCCGGAGGAGAATAGCCGGTGCTGTCAGCCGTGCTCTCCAGGTCAACCGAGGTACTCAAATGCGGCGGAGGCATCCCCGCCCCGGCGTGTTCATATGACGCCGCAGAACGCGAGTGGCCAGAGGCCTGTCCGCGCAACAGAGGGGCATGCTGTCGAGCATCTGACACGGTGAGGTAAGATGTCGGCGCCGAGGCAGGAGCCGGAGCCGTCGGAGCATGGCCGTTCCGCACAAGTGCCTGGATGGCCGCAGCGGCGGCCGGGGGGAGAACGAAACGCTCAGGAGTCCCCCCGATGCTGACATAGCTGTCCTCACGGCCTGCGGGCAAGGCAGTGGAGGGCGTTGCCGGCCCCCCAGAGTCCTCGGCAGAGGCAGAGGGTAACTGCAAAGGGGCAGGAGTCAGCATGTCGGCGGGAAAGAGGTCGGCCTCCGCAAAGGGGGCCGCCGGGAGCCACTGCGCAGCCTGCGGGGCCCGGTTGCGCCACGTCTCGTCGAACTGCACGTGCTTGCGCTCGATGACACGCCCGCCGCCCGTCGCCTTGTCGGGCACCCATACGAGGTAGGCCGGGGAGTCAAGCTTGTATCCCACGAAGAGGCCATCCTCAGCGCGAGAATCAAACTTCTCACGGGCTGCCCCCTCAACCAAGACGTGGGAGGGGCAGCCAAACACACGCATGCCGGATAAATCCGCAGGGCGCCCATACATGAGGAAGTAGGGCGTTGCGTGCTCCGGGTTGCTGCGGCAGGGCAGCCTGTTGATGATGTAGATGGCGCATGCAAAGGCTAGAGCCCAGAACTCCTTGCCGAGGCCAGCATGCGCCAGCATGCTCCTGGTCATGCTAACTGCGACGCCCCAGAATCGCTCCGCCACGCCGTTCTGCTCCGGCGTATAGGGGGACGAGAACTCTTGCCGCACGCCATACTCGGCGCAGACGGCGCGCCAGTCCTGGCCAGTGAAAACCGCGTCTTGGTCGGAGCGAAGCTCCACAGGCGCCGTGGCCGCGGACGCCCGGAACGGCTTGATCTCCGTGGCCAGGAAGTGACGCAGGCTCCCAACGGCAGCGTCCTTCGTCTTCAAGAAGTAAACCCAGTGAAAACGAGTGGCTTCATCCGTGATGCCCAGGACATACCGCCAGTCCCCCAACACGGCAGGGGTCCGCATGGGACCTAGCAGGTCGCAGTGCAGGCGACGGCGAGGGGTCGCACAGCGTGGCGTCGTGCTGGGGGGAAAGCTGCTCCGCCGCAAGTGACCGGCAGGGCAGGAAGGACACGTGGGAGCCTTGGGACCGTGGGTCACCATGTTTGAGGCGGGGTCGGCGGCTAGCCGAGCAATACGATCCGCGCCAGCGTGTCCGAGGCGCAGGTGCCACTGCATTAGGTCCACGGGGGCGGCCGATGTGGCGAGGGCATGGGGCGCCACCCCGCGGAGCAAGTAAATGCCGTCACACTCCACGAGGGGGAACGTGCGGGTCCCCAAAGTGAGGCGCAGGTGCTTAAGGGGACTCGGCGCGGCGAATTTTTTCCGCGCCAAAAAAATTCCGCGGTACCCTCCGTACCGTGAAAAGTGGGTGCACGGTGCGCGCACCCCTTGCGGAAGTGGCCATGGCGACTGCTTTTAGACGAAACGTGACAAATCTGGCTCGCGGAAAGCAGAAAAAATGCTCGATTGTTGGAGAAAATTAGTTACTGATTCTACTTTATGGTGGGATGGTTGCGATCTATAATGTCGTGGGCTTTTTTTCTTTACCATCGGCAGGGGGGGTCCGGCCTGAATTTCTGTCGGGATGAATAAAGTATAATGGATGCCTGCAGGTGTGATTGTCGATTGTTGCCAGTTTTGATGGTCCTAATGGAAGCTAGTTTAATGATGTTTCTAAAGCCGTAAAAATTCCCGCTGCTATCCTTACCTTTCCCGTCATTTTGCGGTAAGATAACATTAGGCCTGCGCGATGCGCGCCCGACCTCTCCATGAAAGGGTGGCCTTTCTTGTGCGCCTGGGCACGAATAAATGCCCGTTATGGTACGTTCTTGTATTAAACGTCCTAAGATAGCGCTTTCCTGCTTTCTTAGCTCGTTGAGCGTAAGCTTTTTGCCTTCTTTCCGGCCAGATGCAGCCATGAACTTGCGGGTCCTGGCGCTGCATCGCTAGATTCCTGGATGTTTTTTAGCAAGTTCGTCTGTGACGTGGCTGGCTTGCTGCAGCGCGTGGCCCACAACCTGTCGGGAAGGTGTAATGCTTTTATTTACATGCTTCTCTGAAATTTCTTTTGCTTTATAGACAGTTGTGTTCGAGGAAATTCACGCGGTCTTCCTAAGCAGCGGCATCATTTTCCCCAGACACTGACGAGCTGGCACCTGTCTCCTAAAGAAAGTGGCTCGTCCTTGTTAGAAAGGAGGCAGTGTGCATTTTGCGGGACACAATGCTTTGGTGGCACATGCGTCAGGTAGGTTGTTCCAATGGTCTCTTCACCTTTCCCACTGAGTAAATGATAGCCTTTGTCATGCTAACCAGAGCAGCTAGCCACAGGTTGGCTGGATAAAAAGTCAGCTTATTTTCTCTTTATATACTGCATGTGTGGTCCTCCACATGTCCGGCTTGTTGGGCATTTTGGAACAGGGTTTTTAATGTGTTGTTGGGTGGAACAACTTGGTTGTTGGCACAAAATCGCACATTATTAGCCTGAGATAGGCATGACATATGCTGCTCAGGCGTGTCGTCCTACCAGCCTTGTTGATAAGGGTAGACTCACAAGGCTGGCTGTGCCGATGGAGGGGTGGGGCGTATGACGCTCCGGACATCCTCCTCACACTCCGTGATCAAAGTGGGCATGTTTTTGGGTGTCTAGGGTAGCAAAACAGATGTCATTTTGGCTCAGCACTAGCTCAATTCTCTTTTAGCGTCTACCCAGGTGGCATCACAGGAAAATCAATAACTTGAGCTACGCTTGTCAGAATGAGCTCAAATTTTGGCAGTGTGTTTCCCCCCACTCAGTGGAATTTAAAATGTATGGATGACCCAATCTGATGTGTTAATGATTTGATTTATTTTTTTTTGCTAAAAAAAGTACCCATTTTGCGGGAAAATTAATAACTCAAACAAATGTGACCATTTTGGCCATGTAAATAGCCCAGCTTTTAAAAAAGTGGGGGAACTTTGCAGAAATGTATGGGCAGGTCATTTAGACAAGTGGTTTGTCTTGGGCAAAATATCTCATAAATAGCGTCTTTTTCTATTTTTAGCTCGCCACCGGTGCGTGGTTGGGGGTAGTACCCCCAACAAGTGGTGGTATGAATGTCCAAACATCATATTTATGGTACCCAATCATCACTAGATGGTTCCCATGTGCATTGGAACTGATACTCACTAAAGTCTGTTTTTCAGGCTTTTGGACGTGCGAGTCCCCTTAAAGTCCACATCATGGCCGGCTTTAAAGAGCTGGCTCACCGAGAGTAGGCGGGCCTGAAGGCCTGGGACATACAAAGCTGGGCCGAGGTGCACGTCCGGGGTGCCGAGCCGGAGAAGCAGAGGGCCCCTGCCGCCCGCATGCAGATTGCCGCCCGAGCCGGTGATGCGCAGCCGAAAGGCGGGATCAAATCCATCGCCAAAGTCCACCCGGTGAGGCGTCATGTGGTACGTGGCACCCGTGTCAACCACCCACTCCGGGGCACACCTAGCCGTGGCCGTTGCGGCCGTGTGAAGCACAGAAGGAGCGGTGGTTGAGGAACCAGCCGTCGAGTCCGAGGAGGTGCTGGGGCGGGGTGCCGAGAGACGACTGCCCGAGCGGGACGGGGAAGGCGCAAGGCCGTGCACGGGACGAAGCGAGGCCTGCCCGTGGGGCTGCACACCGTCGCGCAGGGAAGCACCCAAAGGGTTGGCGCGCAGGGAAGCACACAAAGGGCCTCGACCCACGTGGAACGCGTACGTCGTCTCCAAGGGAGGCAGGCCTGCGTCGGTGTGATGGGCGTGCCCGGCGCCGTCACCGCGGAGGTGAGCAGGGCGCTGGGCGGGATGGGCAGTCCAGCAGGTGGCGGCGTCATGTCCAGGCTTGGCGCAGACGGAGCAGGGCGGCCCGCGGCCACGCCCGACCCCTGCGCCACCACCGCGACCACCACCGCGCCCGCCGCGCCCCCCGCTGCTACCGCCATGGCCGTGGCCGTTGCCGTGGCCATTGCCGTGGGCGCGGCCGTTGCCGTGGCCGTTGCCGTTGCCGTTGCCGTTGCCGTTGCCGTTGCCGTTGCCGTTGCCGTTGCCGTTGCCGTTGCCGCTTCCGGTGCCGTTGCTGTTGCCGTTGCCGTTGCCGCGGGCACCGCCATTCCGTGGGCCACGCCCCCGGCCAGGGGTATGGTACGCGTGGTTGGAGGCAGAGCCAGAATCTGCAGGGGACGGGAGGCCACCCGTCAGCAGATCTTCAACTTCCATCAGGCGCTGCCGCAGGACCGGAACAGTCTCGACCTCGTCAAGACGGAGGGAGATTAGCGCGGGCCGGTACTCGGCGCGCAGACCGCTGAGGACGCTGGCAATGAAGGCAGCGACTGGGAACGTAATGCCTGCAGCCTGTAGCTTGGCGTACAGCAGTTCCGAGCGGTTCACATACGGCTCCACAGTCTCGCGAGCAGTTTGACGAAGTTGGGCCATTTGTTTCCACAAGTCCAGACGCATGGACTTGGTGAGCTTGCCATGCTCATAGACCTGGATGAGCTTGGTGATGGCCAGACTGCCCAGGCGACGATCCAGGGGGAGCGTCTGCATCAAGGCACGCGCAGGCCCATCGACGACGGCCAACAAGGCAACGTAAAGGAGCCGATCCAGTTGCACGTTCTGGACAACACCTGCCAGCACTCCAAGGAGGCCAGCATAAAGGGAAACAAGGCCCAAGAAATGGTCCTTAAAAGGGATCCACAGCGTCCAATCTGAGCCGGTAAAAACCTTGACCCCACGAACATCCTTCAAAAGCTCCTTGCAAGCCACAAAGGAGGCTCGGGCGGGGCCCCCCCCCGCCGTACCGCGGCTCAAACCACCACCGTCAACCGCCGGATTCTCACCGTCGGGAGCACCGTGGGCGGCGTCCTCGTCACCACCTGGCGGGTGCAAAGCCAGGGCAGCCAGCCCAGCTGCTGCGTCAAAAAATACTTCGCCTGGGAGACCCGAATCGGTAAGAGTTACGGATGATGCAGTCAAAGCGGCCAGACCGGCAGCGTCATCGGCATCAAAATCGTTACTGCCAGCAGCGCGACCCGCGGAAGCGACCTGGCTGCGAGTGCCGGAAGCCATTCCAGCAAAAAAACAGCAAAAAACTCCGGAAAAAAAGGTAACGTTCGCCAATAGATTCCGGCCAGGAATCGAACCAAGCACCTTTCGTATCACGCGCCAGACGGGAATCAAACCTCCGCCTACGCTGTCGTCATGCAAATCTCGCCGAAATACACAAATCTAAAGTCAACCGCGAGCAGAGCCTCGGGAAACGACTTTTACCAGCGGTAAGCAGGTCGAAAGGCGTGCGAACCGCACTCCGATGCCATGTTAGGAGTGAGAAAACAATGTTTGCCACAAAGTTTTACTTTATTTCACTCAGATAAAAATAAGTCTCAGTCGGCAGCTGGCCGGCTGCTAGTTCCACCACAGGAGTGTGTGAGGTGTGAGGTACTAAGAGAGCAAACAAGGTGCGTAGCTTCGCCTTTTAAACAATTCCAGGCTCAGCTACTGGGTAGCAGTTATGATCTACCTACAACGTGGCCACACCAAACCGGTTCTTTTCTGACTGTGTGGCAGTTACAATCATAACGTGATCTCAAGCCAACCATTCACAACCAAAGTTCAAGGTCAGTCACAGAATGACTGGGTCACTTATGGAACAGAACTTAAACATGCGGCACATGCCCGTTCATGTAGTCCAGAGCTAGCACTAAACTATAAGTACTAGTTTCAGGCAGGTGTGTCGATACTTCTGACAGCGTACTTGTATCATCATACGTCGGGATTCTTCGGATATTTCCGTTCGTGACGACAGTTCGCGTTGTTCCCAGACCAACGGCAAGAAGGGAAATGAGTCTGAGGACAACATGTGGACAACCTGGATGCCTCGCTTGCGATCATTCATCAACGCCCGGTTGCGGACTTGCGGCCTGCTTTTTCCAGGTAAATAGGTGTACGTTTATTCCAAATATAGCCAGTAGTTAATCCCTGCTAAGCCTAGGGTATCAAGATGTCAGTGGCTAAAACGGAGCCTTACTAGACCACGGAAGCCACTGGACTTCTAAGGGGTTGTCATTGGGCATGTGGGTAAAGATCCTGTTTTTGCCCATGAGGTCATGAAAGATCTCAAGTGGGCTGGGCTTATCCTGGTCCGCGCCAGGGTCCCAGATTTTGTTTTGTTCATTTGCAACCATCCAGTAGCGTCGCATGCCGGAGTTCCATAGGTAAATGAAGCGTGAGAGAACCCCAGCTTTGTCGAAAACTGTGCGCCTATTGAACACCACATCGTTTCGCACCGTCCAGATTGTATATAACATGCATGTGCGGAGCCATATCCACGCTTGTTGTGAAAAGGTGAGCTCAAGGCCAGGGGTGCCAGTGATGCCAAAGATAATTGAGCGGGTAGACACCGGTATGATAGGCTCAGATGTCCAGGCTGCCCATAAACCAATCAACCAGGTCCAAACTCCCTGGAGGTTACACCATAAAAATCGGTGTTCCACAGTTTCAGTGGGGTTGGTACATAAACAAGTAGCAGGGTGGTGAAATCGCCGGTGAAGGATCTCCCCTACCCCGATGGACCGGTGCATCAAGAGGTGTTGTACGTCGGTCGCGCGGCGATCAATCAACGGGTGGTCAACGGCGAGGGTGATGTTGCGGACCCAGGTGTGGCCAGGCCACTCAGTAGCGCCCCAGCGTGTCCGTCCGGGGTGGAATTGATGGTTTTTATGCCGGAGCATTGTGTAGACTTGCGGCCTGCTTTAAAAAAAAAATGCTGGACTCGGGGCCAATCAAACGGCCCGGCTGAGCAGTCTACACCAATTACTGTTGCCATGCACGTTAGTTAGCGAGTTGAAGTTGTATCCCACGCCGTGCACGACTGCACGTGCGATCTCCCACTACAGATTCTCTGTTGCCCTTGGGCGGCGTGGGACACAACAACAACAACAACAACAACAACAACAACAACAACAACGTGCGATCTCAAAAGAAAAACAACATAAAAATCTCAAGGGACAAAGGCCGTACAGTAAAAACTCGGGACCCTGGGACCTCGGGATCTCAACGTTGGGCACAACCACTACACTACAGTACAGTACAGTGCAGCGTGGGATTCAACTAACTAACTAATAACAGTACTGACTAGTACAGTAAAATTTTCGGGTATATTTATTATCCAATAATAGACCAGAGAGATGAAATGGGAAATGAGTATCAGCGAATCCTACAGTAAAATCACTATAGATTCTCTGCTGCCCACGTGGTGGGACACAACAACAGCTTGCAACAATGACAAAGCATGCCGGGCTTGATTAATTAATTATTTAAATGTTTAATTAATTATTTAAAAGTTTACACGTAACTGCGTCACGTGAGCCGGGCGTGATGCGTGCTCCAAAAGCACATCGTTCGATCCACTTTCCTCTTTGAGATCAGCGCAGGCAACAGTACGTAATTAATGTTGCCAAATAGAGATGGATCTCCGATATCCCGATCCACTCACAGCACTGGTTTCTGACAGCACTGGTCCTGGTTCACATCCAGCCGGCACGTTGGATCCATCAGATAAAAATAAAAGTGCTTTTGAATAAGAAGATTCATCAAATTGAGCTACGTTGCCTTATTAACTCAACTTTCGGGGATTTATGGTTATATTTTTTATTATAGCCAATTATGGACCAAAGAGGTGAGAGGGGAAATGAGTATCTCAGTGCCTTAACTCAACTCAACTCAACTCGGTCATTGATGTTGCAACTTTAGTAGTCCCGGGGTGACTTCACGTGAGTTCGTGAGGTCACTGAGGTGCTGAGGATTCTCTACTGTAACCATAGATCACCACCATAGATTCTCTGCTGTCCTTGGGCGGCGTGGGACACAACAACAACAACAACAACTGTAACCATAACAGATCGCGCCATCGAGGATATGTAGTACAGCATCCGATAAAAGGGTCATCGATATCTGAACAGAACTAAAAGGTAGATCTAGCCGAACAACAGAAGATCCTTGCATCATCGTGGAAGCTGGCACTCAAAATATCTGCAGCAATTTGCTTGCGACACCCTGGCGAGTGGCGAGTGGCGACACTACTGTTCTACTGTACTGTACTGTAGTCCCCGAGGAATCCGCTTTCCCGATCACGATTCACGGACTTTTCCGAAGCGACGGCCTGCGTCATGAGTGTGGGCGGTTCCGCTTACGGCACTGTAGATAGCAGCTGATGGGAACATGCAGAAAACTTAGGACCGCTAGCCCCTGCGCGGGTTTGAACTGGGGACTTCCGGATCCGACGGAACGACCAGTAAAAACTCCCACTTTATTTGCGCAATGCTTCTTGCCGGGAAGGTGGGCGAGTAAGTTTTCGTTGCTATCCAGCCGAGGTGGGTTCCTATAAGGGAGTGTGGGCGGTTCCGCTTACGGCACTGTAGATAGCAGCTGATGGGAACATGCAGAAAACTTAGGACCGCTAGCCCCTGCGCGGGTTTGAACTGGGGACTTCCGGATCCGACGGAACGACCAGTAAAAACTCCCACTTTATTTGCGCAATGCTTCTTGCCGGGAAGGTGGGCGAGTAAGTTTTCGTTGCTATCCAGCCGAGGTGGGTTCCTATAAGGGAGTGTGGGCGGTTCCGCTTACGGCACTGTAGATAGCAGCTGATGGGAACATGCAGAAAACTTAGGACCGCTATAGCCCCTGCGCGGGTTTGAACTGGGGACTTCCGGATCCGACGGAACGACCAGTAAAAACTCCCACTTTATTTGCGCAATGCTTCTTGCCGGGAAGGTGGGCGAGTAAGTTTTCGTTGCTATCCAGCCGAGGTGGGTTCCTATAAGGGAGTGTGGGCGGTTCCGCTTACGGCACTGTAGATAGCAGCTGATGGGAACACTGCAGAAAACTTAGGACCGCTAGCCCCTGCGCGGGTTTGAACTGGGGACTTCCGGATCCGACGGAACGACCAGTAAAAACTCCCACTTTATTTGCGCAATGCTTCTTGCCGGGAAGGTGGGCGAGTAAGTTTTCGTTGCTATCCAGCCGAGGTGGGTTCCTATAAGGGAGCGGTGTGGGCGGTTCCGCTTACGGCACTGTAGATAGCAGCTGATGGGAACATGCAGAAAACTTAGGACCGCTAGCCCCTGCGCGGGTTTGAACTGGGGACTTCCGGATCCGACGGAACGACCAGTAAAAACTCCCACTTTATTTGCGCAATGCTTCTTGCCGGGAAGGTGGGCGAGTAAGTTTTCGTTGCTATCCAGCCGAGGTGGGTTCCTATAAGGGAGTGTGGGCGGTTCCGCTTACGGCACTGTAGATAGCAGCTGATGGGAACATGCAGAAAACTTAGGACCGCTAGCCCCTGCGCGGGTTTGAACTGGGGACTTCCGGATCCGACGGAACGACCAGTAAAAACTCCCACTTTATTTGCGCAATGCTTCTTGCCGGGAAGGTGGGCGAGTAAGTTTTCGTTGCTATCCAGCCTGCGTCATGAGTCATGACAGGGTTGTTGAGTTGGGTTGAGTGGAGAGGAGTTTATTCCCGCGCCGGTGGTCCTACAGGGTTATTGAACAGTGGATCCAGGGTGGATCCATACAGTAGGCTGGTCCGACCTTACTGTATGGGGGTGGCGAAATCGTACAGTGTACAGGCTACAGTATCGAAGTCTGTAGTCTGGACTCCCAAGTCCCAACATGGGCCTTTCATTACACCAATGATCGCCACGTGTAAATACCTAATCACTTTTTTGGCGCATACTCCTTAGGGCACGTGGCAGTCTCCCACGCTAGGTTTTTGTACTGTACCACGCGTGAAATACCGGTATTATCGACAAGGCATGACTCGCGCCCCTTCGCACCCCCTTGGTGAGCTCCACGTTTGGGAGTACCTGCACGCTTTGCACGGATAAAAAATGACCACGCTGTATATTTCCTTGCTAAGTGTAACCTTTCAATCACGGAATGATGTATGCAAAACTGTCGGTGGCAATAATTTTGTTTTTGGCTTGATCCTTCAGCACTTTCCTGCATCTCGCTCCACCCCGGGATAACTTACCGAGCTGCACCTAAAATGGCCGAAAAGCACGTCATGCCGAAATCTTAGCGAGTTAACCAAAATTTTTTGGAAGATGCATTCTAACTTGGCGACTGTTCCTTTTTTTTAGGTTTGAGCGCTGTCTTAACTCTGGTTATGACGCGCGGACATGCGCGGAGATGATGCGACGCAATGTGCCGATTTTTGTATCGGCACAATGAACGTGCACAACGAAAATCTAGTAGAGTCGCACCAGGGCCGTTCAGGAACCTGCCTGACCTTCCAAGTCACGTGCTGTTTTGCCATTGTAGACATGTGGAAGCACGAGCGTGCCTATGAGTAGTTTTGCCGCGTTTCCGGTCCAGGGACGAAGACTGGTTGCCGCCTATGCCAAAATTAAAATAGTGTGACTTTCCCCGTGGGCTGTAAGACAATGCACATGTCGCCATTCCGGCCGCCCACCTACCAGCATTGAACGCCGACGCCAGGCATCCTGAGACTCGAACCTTCAACAGATTCCTCGCCGCGACACCATGCATAGATGCGCCGTGGAGCGCCGCGCCGGGTGTCCGCCGTGAACCCCATGGATCCAAGCCCCCCATAAACCAGAACAAGCCCGTCCCGTCCGGGATGATATCCCAACCACGAGACAGCCGCCCCCCCGAAGGCCAAGGCCCACCCACAGGACCACCTGGGGCCAATAATGAGAGCACCCAGCTACTGCTGCCTCCCGCGCTGCCGGCTGCCACGTTCGGAACGCCTGCCGACAGGCCGAGCCGTTGCCATCCCTCGTCCTCAAGTGTGGGCGACCCCCTGCTGCCCGGTGCGGGCCCCGGCGGCCGCGGCCAGGGTCCCCAGGGACCCGATCGGCACCTTCCCCAGGGGTCCCTGGACGGTGACCAAGTGGAACCCGAGCCCACCGCGGGCGGCCTGGCCCGCCAACTGCCATGGGGACGCTTCGCAAGCTCAGCCTGCCTGGGGGTAGCCTGTCTGGTCAAGCTCATGGCTCGTGCTCCTACGAGAGGCTGTTGGGCAATGAGGCAGTGGCAGATGCGCTTCTTGCGGGGGGGGGGGTCGAGAGGGGCTGACTCGACCCGCTGCAGAAGATAGTGGGGCTGAGTTTGATCCCGTGGGTGGTGGCCACGTGCGGCCACCGCACCAGGGTGGCGGCAGGAAGCATAGCCTGGATGCAGGTCTGGGTGGTCGTGGGTATCGGAGCGTTGCAACGGTGGGTCATGTCCAAGGGGACGGTGCCGCGTTGGCCCTTGCCGAGCAGGGCCATGCGTCGGCTCTCCCTCGCGTCTCCATGCAGGGATCTTCCTTACAGAGGATCACCTCCACCACCACCATCACCACCGCCAACAACAACACCAACACCAACACCAACATGGGGACTTTGGGCGAACCGCTCGGCAGCGTGTGCCCGCCTCCCTGGGATCGTGGCCATGTGGATGGTCACGCTGGCACTTTGTCCAGTACTGGGCAGCGCATGGGCGCCGCTGGGTTTGACCGTTACGGGCGCCAGGTGTCGCTCGGCCATGTGACGGGGGCGGACGCCAGAGATGCGGTGAACACATTGCATCTCCCGGGTGGGGAAACACGCGATCGAGTGGGAGGAGGGAGCAAGGGCAGCGAATGGAGGGATGGGAAGAATGAGAAAGGTTATAGTATCGATGGTAATTCTGGCGCACGTGATGGTGTCTTTGGCGCCAATTACAACAGCAGTAACGCGCAGAACGGTGATTCTGCCAATGACACCACCGAGCTTGCGGACGCGGGTCTTCTGGCATTCCCTGAAGGCCCAGGCTCCCCCCCCAGCAAGTCCTGGGCGGGGAAAGCCTGGTCCAAAGCCGCTGCAAAGGCCGCAGCGACTAATGTGTGGAGCAACCTGGCCAAGGCGGGGGCGGACGGTAGCAGTGATTCCAGCCCCGGGGGGTACCCAGGGACCCTGGGCGGCACGGCGGGCCCGCTCCGTGTGAACACATGGATGGACGGGGGAAGTGACAAGGGTGCAACGGTAGGCGCAGGGGTGGCGGCGGCGGCGGGGGGCGGGGCAGCGAGGAAACCGCCGGCAATCGTCACGAAAGCGGCGTCATGGCGGGGGGCGGCGGGACAGGGGGGAGCCGCCAGGGGCAAGAAGAAGCGAAAGGGCGCGGTCGTGCGCTTTAACCTCAAGGAGGAGGGCGCCTTTCATCGGGTGCTGGCGCGGTTGCACACGATTCACCCGGTAAGTGTGCATAATGGCGATAAGTAGTGGCTATAAGTAATGGCGATAAGCATACCTATAAGTAAGTAAGAATGTGTGATGGCACAGAGAGTCATCTGTGGCCTGCCCGCTCGAGGCAGTAAGAGAAGCTACGGCACACCCTCCTACACTAGGAACTCAATTTCTGAGAAAATTCTCAAAACCCTCAATTTTCTCACCTTTTGTGAGAATTTTTTGAGAAAATTGAGAAAAATCTCAATTTTTTTCCGCAAACGCTAGGCAAAAAATCTCACCAGGGTGAGATTTTGGTGAGAAAAAGGGCGTTTTGGTGAGATTGGGGTGAGAAAAAACCCTAAAGTGAGAAAAAAGGTGAGAATGGGTGAGAAAAAGGCAGAAAGATTGAGAAAATTGAGAAAATTGAGAAGTTTCTCACCAACACGAGAAAAATCACTAACACGAGAAAAATCACAAGTCAACGTGGTGAGAAATTTCTCACCAAGAGTGTAACACGAGAAAAATCATGAGCTTTATTTCATTAAGTCCTTAACGTGAAAAAAAAACTCAACACCACTTTGATATGCATTGTAGGGTGCACAAAGGTGCAATATAGGGTTGTCATACAATATAAAACAGCACATCATTCCATAAACAATGCTGTCATGCCCAAATTAAATCAAAAGTCATCTTCTTCAGAACTGCTGTCCGAGGGGTTGCTTGCATCAACATCATCTTCTGATGACATAGTGTCATCCCCACTAGTGTCGCAATAGTTCACAGCTTTACGCTGCCTTCCACTGGCCCTCTTTGCCATAGGGACCTCCTCAATTACAACGGTGGGCTGGCTAGGTCCAGCATCTGTGGGAGCACCACGCTTGCGGCTGCGCCCTCGAGCAGGTGCCTTGCCAGCGCGGCGCACCACGTCGCCATCACCTACGTCTGCCGCTGCCACCTTCTTCTTCTTCTTGGACCCCTTCTTCTTGCCTTTCTTCTTGCCACTAGGCGGTGGCATCGGCTCACCCTCCTCAATCACTTCAAACTGCGGCATGGTGGGGAAATCTGCTGCCACGCTGTGATACACATGGTTACTGAGGGAAGATTGCGCCTGGTGTGCCATGCTCCATGGCAGTTTGGCAGGGATTACCACCATTTCGGGAGCATAGCATTCATCGACGACATACCCAACTGAGCTCACTGCACCTGGCAACACAAGGCGCGACGACCTGGGGGCCTGTGCGCTGCTGATGACCACCAACCTCTCGTGGGGCAGGTGAGCGACATGAAGGCGATCAAAAAGCTCCACCTTCAACAACAGCTGCCATTCCCAGCCCCCTCGTGGGTACTCTAACCTGGCCTTCAGAATGTGTGTGATGAAACCAAAGTCTACACCGCCCGGGCCATGCACCGCAACTCCCGCATTCTTGTGCCGCTTTCCCAGGGATTGGTCCGCAGCCTCTGTGCGGTAGTTGAACCCGTGTATCCTGACTTTGTGGAAAGAATCCGCGTAGCGCTTCACGCCCCCACACGCCGCTACAATGCCTTGCGGCACAAGCGGCGTCAGGTTTAATGATGCCCATGCAATCACGTTGAACGTTGTGTCAGCACAGCGATCTCGCCTGCATTCAAACAAACGCACACCGATAACCCAGCAAAGAGTATTATTATTAAGTATTGGTTATTAAAAAAAATAGAACGGATACAACACAGGACGCTTTTACTGGCGGCAAGATCATGGCACCCGGATGGGTAAAACCAAACAAACTAGATATTAATTACTAGGGCTGGCTTTGTGACAGTAAAACATGATTGCATGGCTAATCCCAAGGCGCCTTTCAATAGGACTGAATTAAAATAACCAAAGCAGACGGCGTAAGTAGCATTTGCAAAAAACAAGGCTCACCAGTAGGCCTCGTCGCCATTCGCAGGGTCGCTGTAATCAGCCTTGGGAAGGGCATCTTCTCCCAGCAAATCCCTTGCGGCGCGTTGTGTCAGCACAGCGATCCCCCCTGCATCCAAACAAAGGCACACCGATAACCAAGCAAAGAGTATGCAAATGTGTAGCCTTGTTCATTGAAATTATGGCTGGCTTACGCAAAGAGCGACTGTAAGATGACCTATACAGTGGGGCCGGAAACAGCTTGCTTGATCAGGGCGTGTTTTTCGAGCTTCACTGGCCGGGAGTGTCTAGTGGTGAGAACCATTGCTGCGATCGCTTTCCCACCATTTACGAGGAAATACCCGCAAATGAAAAACCACTGAAACGGTCTAGCTAGTCAGTCATTACATTAGCCACATGCCATCATGCATGTTTCCAAACGTCCAGGAACTGCACACGGTGCAAATGCCATTTGCAGTGCAAAAATCCAGAGGACACGACCTCATTGCTTCATATTTGTATGCAGAAGACTAAAAAAGTAACATGCATTAATGGCCCGCATGCATAAAGGGCCTGAATTCTGATGCGGGCCCAACGGCAGCACCGCCAAAGCAGATAAGGGCCCGCAGTCTGATGCGGGCCCCACGGCACCACCGCCATAGCAGAGCTCGAAGGTCGTGGTGCGCGTGAAACGTACGTATGCCCTTTGTCGGTAGGTGCCGTTGGGGTCAAATTGGGTGCCGCCAAAATCGGGCCGACGCGTCAATAGACTGAGGCCGTCGATGAGAGCCATCATGCGGCTTGGGGAACTTCAGCTAAGTTAACTTAACGCAAACCACTGGTCGCCCGCGTCGGGAACCGGCCCAACGGCTCTCCCGCAACAGAAAATAACGCGGCATACTGCATACGTCGTCGGATTGTTACATTTCGACGGTCAAGATTTCATGATGAGGTTTGCGTTCAATTTGCCGCAGTTTGCCGCCCAGAGAAAGTAGTTGTTGGACTCGTTGCCCACGATGAAACACAATCAAGCAAGCCGTTTCCGGACCCACCGAGTAGGTCATGTAGTCGCTCTTCACGTCAGCCAGCCGTAATTTCAATGCACAAGGCTACACATTTCCATCTCCATTCATATTCATAATCCTGCACGACTCGAAAACGCGGACAAGATAACGGCAGGCTCGAGCTACCATGGTCCGGATTCTCCCGATTTCTGGCCTGCGCTGGTTGTCTCCTTGATATTGGCAACTCTCTCCGGTAAGAGATTTTCCGCAGTTTGGCTGTTTCGAAACGTTCATTACGTGAGATGCCTTCGGATCAGGAGACTCACACAGCCGCGAAATCATGCCAAAGGTCATATGTTCGATCCCTTGCTGGTAGCTTCTGAGCTTTCTTATTTTCTGTGTTCCGCGGAATCTCAGATTTGGGCCGCTAGCGTTTTCACGCTTGTTGCTTTCTGATCCGACGACAACGTTGTGCCTTGCTCGTGTGACATCTGGCGCATGGTGTGATTCATGTGTATGGTGCTGCCTTGCCACATGGGGCTGCTTTGCCATAAGAGTGAGTGTTGGGTTCTACACATTTGCTGCATGGACCGTTAGGTGCTGGTGAGCTCTTCCTTGTAGAACGCTTACATCTATGTCAAGGATCTGATTTCTTTTCCTCTTGCGTATATTGTGTCGGTTTGCTTTATTTCTTGCAGGGACCACGAGAGTAAAATGCAAGCGGTTCCACTTTCAAGTCAGCATGTGACGCCCTGTCGACCGGCCCGCTTTGTTAGCTAGCTACCATATAGTATTTGATGATAGGCATTGAATGCGGAAGATGTCATAACGCCATAACAGACTGTGTTGAACAGGCATTGAATGCCGAAGATGTCATAACGCCATAACAGACTGTGTTGAAAAGGCATATTTGAATGCCGAAGATGTACATAACGCCATAACAGTGTTGAATAGTTGAATCAATGGGTTCTTGCAGCTGTAAACATTAAAATTATTCAAACATTTAATGAAAAAATCATTATTGTTCGTGCTGTTTTGAACAGCGGTTGTTACTGGCACTGCATGCATGTGTCTGCTGCCAGCATATTGCATTATGGGTGTGTTTTTCAGCGCTGTGTTTTCTCACTTTTCTCACTTTTCTCACGTCCTGTTTTTCTCACTTTTCTCACTTTTCTCACGTCCTGATTTTCTCACTTTTCTCACGTTTCACACCTCCCGTTTTTCTCACTTATCTCACGTCCTGTTTTTTGAGATTTTTCTCACGTTTTTCCCCTTTTTTCACCTTTTTGGGGCAATCTCACCCGGGTGAGAAACGTGTTTTCTCACCCATTCTCACCCCATTCTCACCCTTTTTTCTCACCTTTCTCACCCATTCTCACCCATTTCTCACCCTTTTTCTCACCTTTCTCACCCTTTTTCTCACCATTTCTCACCCATTCTCAAAGCCGAGTTCCTAGTGTACTCAAAACTTTGTACCCCGTGGCTAGCGAGCTACTAAGAGGGCGCCCTCCCTCCTTTCCGATGTGTACAGGGTGTTGATGGTTCCTCTATTTGTACCCCCGCGGAACGCGGTCGTGCGATCTGATTGATTTCCCCATGGGCGTTATCTAGTGTGTACCAGTGTTTCTGCTAAGGTGGGGGGGGATTCGGACCGTTAGCTGCACTGGTGTATATTTGCTATCTCGGGTGTGAAGGGTGTAAAAGTCTCTTTATTGGTACCCGCGCGATGCGGTCACGTGCGCTAATAATAAGGAGTAATGGCAGGTTATACCCAATATGGTGATAGTAACATGAACAAGGGAAATGTAATAGCAAATAGTACTTGGCTATGGTTGTTTGAAGTCCTACGCATACCTCCGGTGACCCCTCCTCCTCCTCTTACCCCCCCCCCCCCCCCCTCCCCCCTCCTCCTCCTCCTCCTCCTCCTCCTCCTCCTCCTCCTCCTCCTCCTCCTCCTCCTCCTCTCCTCCTCCTCCTCCTCCTCCTCCTCTCCTCCTCCTCCTCCTCCTCCTCCTCCTCCTCCTCCTCCTCCTCCTCCTCCTCCTCCTCCTCCTCCTCCCCCCCCCCCCCCCCCCCCCCCTCCTTCTCCTCCTCCTCCTCCTCCTCCTCCTCCCCCCCCCCCCCCCCCCCCTCCTTCTCCTCCTCCTCCTCCTCCTCCTCCTCCTCCTCCTCCTCCTCCTCCTCCTCCTCCTCCTCCTCCTCCTCCTCCTCCTCCTCCTCCTCCTCCTCCTCCTCCTCCTCCTCCCTCCTCCTCCTCCTCCTCCTCCTCCTCCTCCTCCTTCTCCTGATCATCATTGTCACACCTGGCACCCCCACGACTTAATCATGCCTGTCACATCCCTCAGGATTCCCCGTTCGCCAAGCGCTGGTCGATGTTCGTGCTGCTGATGCTGACACACGAGACGTGGGTAAGTGCCGTGCCGTATGCCACATGGCATGCTGTTATTCATTCACGCACCTCCATTGGGAGAGCCACATAGCATGCTAGAGGGCAAGGCGTTACTATGTCAACCTTGAGTCAAGTTGCTGCGGCCTCCTTACAACTTGTTTACATACTTGTGCTGTGGTCATGAGGGCCATGACATTCTGAATAAAGGGAGGGAGTCAATGATGAGTAGCTTTCCCGCATATGATGATATCGTCAACTATTCAATTCATAATAACTTCGCTGCACAAGTCACAGTGCCATCAGAGACCTCATAATGGGGCAGCATCCCTACCCCCCCACACCTTGAAAGAAATCCTTTACCTCCGGACACCTTGGGAGACAATGTCCCCACGAGACCTGGTGGCGTCTACCATGGCCATGAGTTAACTGCACCGCGCAGGCAACCATGGTGTAGTCCGCCCAGAGGATGCTCTGAGAATACTAACCTAACTACTTTGTTTTTTCTCTGAACATTATATGCTATGTTTGGGTTAACGACTACTTTCGTAACTACTGCCATACTCAACGCAACCACATTCCAGTTCCTCCTCAGAGAGGAACAAGCTAGACTAGATGTTCTTACCAATAATCGTCTTCGGTCAGGACACGGGGTTTACGTAGCACCTGACGGGGGCAGGTGGCTTGCGCGTACTGCCGCAGGGCTTGTAATGGAGCCATCGGAAACTCGACCAACGTTTTCACAACCCAACCCGCTTACACCCTTCACACGAGGGATCTCACTCCTCAAGGCGTCTCACCTTGTCAAGAGGGATCTCAAGCCCAGTATTAGTAACCCTCGTGAAGCCTAGTAATAGTAAGTGCCCTAGTGACGATATTACCGCACGGCATGGAGCGTGGACAGCATCGTTGTGCCCATGGACTCGGTTGCCACCCAGTCACGGCTCCGGTATTTATTGTTGATGTGTCTAATTTATTCTATCGCCACTTGGACTTGCTGCAACTTTCTGCTGACGACATCACCATGAAGTAAACCCCATGGGTCCTTCATCGGCACCCCGTCAACATTTTCACAGCTCAACCCCCGTGCCTTGCCTTGCCAAGGTGTAGGTTACTCAGCTACGAGCTTGAGTTCAACTAATGGAATGGAAACTACCTACTGCCATCCCTTCCCAAGGGATAACCATGACTGCCTAGAGCTAGTGAAGAATATGACCCCTGTGGCGCAGGGATAGACAACCCCAAGCCTAAGCACCCATGACTTCACGGCGCTGCTGATGGCACCACCGCGCCCGTTTGCTGACATCTGTCACCTGCCACCCACCACCTGCCACCTGTCACCTGCCACCTGGCGTCGCGCAGGCGTTCCCCTTCCGCGTGGCGCTCGGTCGCTACGCGTCCACGTCCATGCCGATTGAGGCGGCGGTCGATGCGCTGTTCTTGGTGGACATGCTCATCCTGTGCAACACGGCCTACTACAACGAGTTTGGCGTGCTCATGAACAAGCACAGGGACATCTGGTGAGTGATGTTTGGTAGGTTTCCGGAGACATAGGGCAAGCGCTAATTAGAATAAGGGAGAATGGAATCAAGGGAAATATGGTGTACGCCAAATTTTTATTCTACTATTCTCAGAGACATGGGGCGAGTGCTCACGAAGAATTCAAAGAGGTATCTGGTAAGTGGGGTGATGTCGTCGGCGGTGCTGGCTGAGGTCATCTATTCGTGCAAAGGTTTTGTGCAAAGTTTTGGTGGAAAGGTCTAGCGTTTGTCACTATCCCAAGCACTCTCCACTTACTATCCCAAGCATCCTGCACTAACTATCTTACGCACCCTCCACTAATGATCCAAATCACCCTCCACTCTCTGTGCCAAGCACTCTCACCATACTAAGTCAAGCAAGCTCCTCATACCATCCCAATGGACCTGTTTTGGGTCCTTTTGAGGGATGACTTCCCACTTTCCTGACATGTCTTGGATCTGGCCCCTATCTCTTTTTCAATCTGTCCTGGCACGACACCTGGCAGCCGGCGGTATATGGCACCCTCGGTCGAGTGGATCTCAGCAAACCGCATCCGGGGCCAGTTCTACGCCGACATGCTGGCCCTCGTCCCCATGTACATCGCGTATGCCGCTGGCGTGGGGCCCCTGGCGTACACCCTGATCACCCTGCCGCGGCTGTCCCGGATCATCCGCCTGCAAGGTACGAGGCCTGCTCGTTGATCATGTGCCGGCAATAAAAGGCGTGCGATGGATCATCCGGCTGACGACGAGGCTCGGAAGTTGTTGGTATGCCTGCAATGATAGGAACCTGGGTGGTACTAAGCCAGCTGCATGGTAGACCGCTTATTATTATAGATAGAAAAGGTAGGGACCTTCATGGAACGAATCCAGCTGCAAGGTAGACGAATGATTAGTAGATAGCAAAGGTAGGGGCCTGTGCCGTACTATACCAGCTGCGAGGTGGGAAACTGCGTTCGTTTATTATGAAATATCAAGGAATTAACATATCCCTCCATCCTATTCCCTATGTATTTTGTATCTGCCTGCTCCTATTCCACTTATCCCTTCCTCACAGCCCTTCTCTATATCTCATGCATCTTCCTGCTCCTGTTCCAACTCCCTTGGTTTTCGTCGTGCCGTTCGCGCAGGCTTCTTCCGCATGATGGAGCGTGATGTCCACGTCAATGTGAGTGCAAACATATAGAAGCACACGCAGGCTACTTGTGTGCTATATATGGGCTGGATTTCTCTATGTATGGGCTCTATGGGCGATCATTCTGGCTATGAATACTCGTTTGCATGTGAGCAATATAAACTAGTCTGTGTATAGACTATGTGCAGGGTATCCAAGCGGTGTTGGTATGCCCCCGTGCGATGGACTGTGACGTCCATGCTGAATGTGACTATTTGCCTGGTTGTCTCCGTGGTATGTAGGCAGCATGTGGCGGAGCACGGGTCGTCTCGGATGCAAAGACATCAACTGCAGCAAGCAACTTGGCACGCTAGGTTAGCTATTATTTTTATGATGACTGCTTTGATCGTCCTCATTGTGCTGTACCATCCACATCTCTTAATCTGTTTATTCATAAACCCTGCATGACACATCCAAGAAAGCCTTAGAGGATGCACAAATCACCTACATTTAGTCTTTTTTACAGCACCACAGTTCGTTCATGAATTGCAATAGCCTTGTCCACATCCTTTGATTCGCCTCTGTGAGCAAAAAGAAGCTCACCTCTTATCTAACGATCCTAGCTTTTTTGTCACGTTCCCACTTCAAACCATGGCCTGCTCACCTGTCCATGCCCCCCCCCCCGCCCCCTGATGTAGCCCCCTGTTCAATGCTCCCCCTGACTTAGCCCCCTGTGAAAGGCCCCCTCCTGATTAAGCCCCATGTTAATGCCCCCCCCTCCTATCTATTTAGCCCTCACTTTGATGCCCCCCGCCGTACCTTCGGCCTCCATCCTTGCATTGCCTCCCCGCAGGTGCGCCACCTGGCACTCTACAAGTTCACGCTGCTCGTCTACGGTACGCGATCGCGATGAGCACCACACCGATCGGTGGCGATGCACTACGGCTTTGCACGGCAACCGCCCAACAGTTATAGTAGCCAGCATAGTGACCAGTGGGCTCCATGCTCTAGCTTTGCCAGGCGAGCCCTGTCCGTCATGTTGCACACACATGAAAGGGGAAGGGGATGTCTTTATGTCATATCTGCTAGTGTAAGCAGCTTATCATGCAGTTGTCCATGATGTTGACTACTCAGGCACCCCTCCATGACTGCGTTAACTAAGGCGTGGTTCCATGACACCCACCGCTGCATGAGAAACCCCATGAAGTAAGCTATTTACATAGTAGTAGTAGTAGTTTTATCTCGTATAGTCTCATATCATAGTATATCTTCATACCTCCCCGGATATCAGCTTTTACAGACACGCCCCCGGGACATTGGCTACTCGGCCACCCCAACGTTAACTAGTTCGTTAGACCATTAATAACAGCTGGGGGGTTGTGAACAGCATGGGTTTACCCAAGTCTCAACCGATGGTTAAGTAGCAGTTAGGGTTTCTGTTTTTACCTCCTCCTCCTCCTCCTCCTCCTCCTCCTCCTCCTCCTCCTCCTCCTCCTCCTCCTCCTCCTCCTCCTCCTCCTCCTCCTCCTCCTCCTCCTCCTCCTCCTCCTCCTCCTCCTCCTCCTCCTCCTCCTCCTCCTCCTCCTCCTCCTCCTCCTCCTCCTCCTCCTCCTCCTCCTCCTCCTCCTCCTCCTCCTCCTCCTCCTCGGGTTATGCATGTCTTTACCAATGCCCGCCACAGTACAGCAGAACGGGTAGGGGAACTGAGAGATACATGGAAGCCTGCATGGGCTTCCACAGTTAAGGGAATTTTCGCTATGTGCCATGTTCTGCTCTCACTACTACCGTCGCTATGTTGCTGCCCTTGTATAAATTTTCCTGTAGTCAATCATAACCACCCAAAGTGTCTGAGGCTGGTAAAGGTACCTTCTAGACCCTAGGGGCCAGAAGAAAATTGAAGGCTAAGACAGCAGCCTAGGTGCCCCCCAAGCATCTTCCTGCCATGACATGCCTTCTTGCATGCGTGCAAGCTTTCACGCATAGTCGCATATTATCAAAATATATGTCAATGTATCAGTTTTCTACCTCATTCAAGATGCGAGCGGCCCACTCGAAAATTTCAAATTAAACAGCTCTAGGAGTTTTCGAGTATTCTCCACAGCATTGCTGATATATTTTTAGACATCTCCTGCACGCCCTGCCTTCCCCCACGGCAGGCGCGGCCCACTGGGTCGGCTGCCTCTACTACCTGCTGGCGCGGCTGAACGGCTTCAATCGTAGCACATGGATCGGCCAATGGGAGCGCATCGGCCGGACCGGGTATGAGGAGGACACTGCAGATAACTTGGAGAAGTACGTCCTCATCATCTACAAGGGCTTCAACGCAGTCAGCAACCTCGGGTTCGAGATCATCGTGCATACCGAGTGGGTCGAGATGCTCGCAAGGTACTGCCCTCTTATCTGTCAATCGCATCTGCAATAATGGTGCTGTATTCATTACATCGGTGTCCAGGAGGGGATCAAGTTACTCGCCAGAAAACGCGTCTACTTATTTTTCAAGAAGTGTCATGTGGATACACTTTACAGTGTCCATGAACATGGGTGTGCACACCGAGTGGGTTGATTTGCACGCCAGATAACGCGTCCAGGATGCAGTCTGTTCAAAGGATTGGATGTCTACATGTTTGTTCTATTTGATGTCCTCGGGTGAGCAGACCGAGTGGATCAAGAGTGCGCTCGCCAGTTATGCTGTCATCTGGTTGTGCATTATTATCCTACACTATGTATATAAGATATGTATATATACAACAGTAGTACGCTATGCTATCATCTGGTCATGCATTACTAGCCTACACTCTGTATGATAAAGACCATACTGCATGCCATCATCTGGTCATGCATTACTAGCCTACACTCTGTATGATAAAGACCATACTGCATGCCATCACCTGGTCATGCATTACTGGCCTACACTCTGTATGATAAACACCATACTGCATGCCATCATCTGGTCATGCGTTACTAACCTACACTCTGTATGATAAACACCATACTGCATGCTATGCTTCGGTCTGGCGCTTGGTGCATCATTACCTTTCGCTAGTATGAGGATAGCAATGTTTACTGATAGGTGCATGCCCATTCTATAATTGGCCGTCCTATAATTTGCAGATAGTCACTAACTACTTCGCATTGAGCAGTTTTCTGATGGTAACATGTCCATTCTGAGCTGAATTATTCTCCTGAGAGTAAGGTGACGTAACGTGATTTTTTTCTGATGGTAACATGTCCACTCTATGCATTTTCCCCCTGTCCACTCTTACCCACCCCACACCCCTCCCCGTCTCCTCTTCTCCCTCTTCCCTCCCCTTCCCCCTCTCCTTAATCCACCCGCTGCACCCCACTGCCACATCCTATCTTTTAATTCTGGCAGCCAACTCATTTTTGTTCCTTTTTTCGTTTTCCCTCTCTCTCTTTTTTGTTCTTGCAACCGCCTTTGCAGCATCATTGTCATCTTCCTGCAGGTCGTCCTGTACAGTTACATCCTGGGTACCATCTTCCACTACCTGGTCAAGAAGGACCCCCACGAGGAGGCTCACCGCATGCGCATGCGTGCGGTGGATCACTACTGTCACACGCGGCAGTTACCGCAGCGGCTCAGGGACAGCGTGTCGCGGTACTTCGAGTTCCAGGTGGGTGTGCTGGGAAGTGAAGGAAGGAAGAGATAACAGGATCGTCGCCCCAGTAAAGGCCAGTGCACCCACTGCCATGGATAATGTGACGTTTAGTAGTATTGAAATAGCTACTGTGCTTACTGTGACATCCGACACTAACAAAAGAGTGACAAGAGCGTCCAAGTTAGCCACGAACAACCATACCCAGTGGCCTCCTAGTATTTCTCCATCGCTTCACCTGTTGTGATGGGCGCCACTACCACATGAATAGCGAGCAACACCTGAATAGTGAGCAAAGAGTAAAGAACGCCCGACGCCACCACGTGATTGTCGGTCGCTCTGTATACTTCTAACGCTGCCCCCCCGGTCGCAAAAAGTCCAACTGTATTACAAGAACAGCGAGCAGCACACCAGGTAGCCATGAACCCCATAGCAGCAACAACAGTACCCAGTGGACCAATGACACTGTCTGCAATGCTGTTTCACCCCATCGCGACGTGCAACAGTATCACAAGAACGGCGAGCAGCACGCGAGCGTTGTCAAGGGGCTCCCCAGCACGATATTGACCCGGGTGGCCCGCTTCCAGTACCAGCAGCTGCTGTCCAAGGCCTCCTTCTTGTTTGGGAGATGCAGCCCCCAGTTCCTGGGCATGATGATGGTGCGGCTGCGCGAGGTGGGTGCTGGCGTCCGTACGTGAACGCTTGCAACTGTGATGGCTGCTGGTGCCTGTGCGTGGGTGCTGAAAACAATATTCGGTGCTGGAATGTGTATATGGGTGTTGGCCAATCTGTGGTGGGAGCGCGCGTTCCCTGACTGGGAGCGGGCAATGTGCGTGTTGGCGTGCACTGGCACTTGTGTGATGCCGCCGACACGCACAATTGCAGACAAGGTATGCATGGAACGGTGGGTGCTATATATATTGTAAGATATACTTGTGATATATATAGCATACATAGAAGTATTGAAATATATACATATTTTGAGCACTATCCGGCGGGCCACCCACTTGGCGCGTGAGCATAGGACGCAAACCCGAGGACGTGCAGACAGCAATGCGCGCGCCCTCCCAACAACCCCTTCTCTTACCCCTCTCCGTTCCTTCCCTTCCCCCCCCCTTCTCTGTTGCTTCTCAACTTACCGCTTTCCCCTCCCCTCCCCTCCCCTCCCCTCCCCTCCCCTCCCTCCCCTCCCTCCCCTCCCTCCCTCCTCCCTCTCCCTCCCCTCCCTCCCCTCCCCTCCCCTCCCCTCCCCTCCCCTCCCTCCCTCCCTCCCTCCCCTCCTCCCTCCCTCCCCTCCCCTCCCTCCCCTCCTCCCTCCCTCCCCTCCCTCCCCTCCCTCCCTCCCTCCCCTCCCTCCCCTCCCCTCCCCTCCCCTCCCCTCCCCTCCCCTCCCTCCCCTCCCCTCCCTCCCCTCCCCTCCCTCCCTCTCCCCTCCCCTCCTCCCCTCCCCTCCCTCCCCTCCCCTCCCTCCCCTCCCTCCCCTCCCCTCCCTCCCCTCCCCTCCCCTCCCTCCCCTCCCTCCCCTCCCCTCCCCTCCCCTCCCTCCCTCCCCTCCCTCCCCTCCCTCCTCCCTCCCCTCCCCTCCCCTCCCCTCCCTCCCCTCCCCTCCCCTCCCCTCCCCTCCCCTCCCCTCCCTCCCCTCCCTCCCTCTCCCCTCCCCTCCCCTCCCCTCCCTCCCCTCCCTCCCCTCCCCTCCCCTCCCTCCCCTCCCCTCCCTCCCCTCCCTCCCTCCCTCCCCTCCCCTCCCCTCCCCTCCCCTCCCTCCCTCCCCTCCCTCCCTCCCTCCCCTCCCCTCCCTCCCTCTCCCCTCCCCTCCCCTCCCTCCCCTCCCTCCCCTCCCCTCCCTCCCCTCCCCTCCCCTCCCTCCCCTCCCCCTCCCCTCCCTCCCCTCCCTCCCCTCCCCTCCCTCCCTCCCTCCCTCCCTCCCCTCCTCCCTCCTCCCTCCCTCCCTCCCTCCCTCCCTCCTCCCTCCCTCCCTCCCTCCCTCCCTCCCTCCCTCCCTCCTCCCTCCCTCCTCCCTCCCTCCTCCTCCCTCCCTCCCTCCCTCCCTCCCTCCTCCCTCCCTCCCTCCCTCCCTCCCTCCCTCCCTCCCTCCCTCCTCCCTCCCTCCCTCCCTCCCTCCCTCCCTCCCTCCCTCCCTCCCTCCCTCCCTCCCTCCCTCCCTCCTCCCTCCCTCCCTCCCTCCCTCCCTCCTCCCTCCCTCCCTCCCTCCCTCCCTCCCTCCCTCCCTCCCTCCCTCCCTCCCTCCCTCCCTCCCTCCCTCCCTCCCTCCCTCCCTCCCTCCCTCCCTCCCTCCCTCCCTCCCTCCCTCCCTCCTCCTCCCTCCCTCCCTCCCTCCTCCCTCCCTCCCTCCCTCCCTCCCTCCCTCCCTCCCTCCCTCCCTCCCTCGATCCTCCCTCCCTCCTCCCTCCCTCCCTCCCTCCCTCCCTCCCTCCCTCCCTCCCTCCCTCCCTCCCTCCCTCCCTCCCTCCCTCCCGCCCACCCGCCATTGAATTCATACATCCGTTCATTCATTCATGCATGCATGCATGCATCCACTCATTCATTAACATTCCTCCGTTGGGAAAGTCACGGGTTCAAAATGGTGCAACAGGCACCAAAAAAGGGAGAAGTAGCCGCCTCCCCAATGTGCCGCCCGGCAATGGCAGCGATGGGCCCAGCGGGGAAACGGTGCGCGTTGTCTTGTACGCGGGGGTGCGCCGGCGGGGTACCTGGCATTGTCGCGTGTTACTTTGCCCGCCCGCCCAAGTCCTTCTCGGAGTGCCTCCTCAGGCCATGGCGTCATGGTGAGAATTCTTTTCGCCCGTCGCGGGACGCTTAATCCACTTGAATACGCCGGTTTATGACGATAAAAAAGCGGGTTACGACGATTGGAACCAGTAGATGTTGGCTCTCCCGCACCTCGGGCACACCTAATTAAGACGCCGGCAGCGAGCCGCGCCCGCAGTTCATGCAGTCGACAATGTACTGCTCCGCCCAAGGGAAGTCATAAAGCTGCAAGCAATGGCGTAAAAAAAGCGATGAAATCCACGACATGCATAGTTGCCCCTGTCAGCGCTCCTATAAATCTGACTTGTTCGGGAAAATTGCGTCCAACATGGAAACGCAAAATTATAAGGAAATTCATCTGCTGGGTTTCTTCGAAACGTTGTTAGGAATCATTAGATGGTGTCCACGGGGATACGACGAGACGTGTTTTCTCCGTCCTATTTTTTACCTGGAAGACGGACGGCGGGCAGGCTGCGCGCGTCGTGCGAAACTGGCCACAGTCTGCTGCGTGTTTGCCCTCATACACACACACACACAAAATGTTTCCAAACGTTTTTTTTTGCAGAATAAACTTTCTAACATCCATGCGGATCGAACAAGTGCTATAGCGAATTCCCGTACGAAATGGCTACGTAATCCGTGCCACAGTAAATTTCACCGGCTACCATAGCCTTCGCACCGACCTTCAGCACCGGCCTGATTCTCTGCTCCCTCCTCACAAAGTACGTCTGACGGCGAGATCTGGGCTCCATCCATCTCCGGCCGCACCTACACTCCACTCCATCCTCAGTACGGAGGCCCTCCAGCAGCACGCGACCCACCTTGCCGCAGATGTGGCAGCAATGGGCCGGCACGTTGGCTACTGAGCTCCCTCACATTTCCACCACCGTCACCTCCACCTCCACGTACCCTCCTCGCCTCCACCTCCACTGCCGCCTCCACCTCCACCGCCGACATTGAAAACCCAGCTCCACGACATCGACCAGCGCCTCCACGACCACGCCATCAATCGCCATCGAATGCTTGCAAAACACCGCGCGGGCCGCAGGCATCACCACCCAGGCGGTGAAGGACATCGCTGCCCAGCCGGCATCTGCTGGCCCGGCCAGCGATGCTCCTCCCATGCACCCAGACCTGGGCGGACCTGCTCAAGCACCACTCCACCACCACCACCTCCACCATCGCGGCACAGCTCAAGCAACAAGCCCTCGACCTCCGCGAGGAGGCCCAGACCGCACCCAGTGAGCGCAGGGCTCCACAATGTCATCGTCAAGCACTTGGACCGGCTGGCAGATGAGACCTCGATGGGCGACTCTTCTCACGGCATTTAAGCGCTACATTCTTGCCCCCATGCACATCACAGTCTCAGTGAGCTGCGGATCGATGTCGGCTGCCCGCCTAGTCCCCGCGCGCGGGGTAAGGCTGGCCCGGCTCCCCTGCTCCTCACCTTTAAGTATATATTAATAATATAATTACTTACAGCAGAGTGAAATCACTCAAACCAAAGCAAACGCCCAGCTATAAACCTCTATACAGAGCCATGTCAAATCTCTATACTACGATAAGACCAATGGAAACGCCTAACGGGAGGAACCTAATAGCCCTGCTGCACCGCAAAATCAGCCCGCGTACGGCGGAGCATGATGTCAGCCATGGCCCGAGTCAGCGCCACCGACAAGCGCTGACGCCAATATGACGTCCAGGTCCGCGCCGACCATGAGGCCCGCTGGCCCTCCAGGTCCAGCCGGTCCTCCCGGAGCCGGCAACACTCCTTGAAGAAGGCGGAGGTCAGGGGCCCCATGGCCCCAAACTCCTCCAGGACAAAGGGCACCACACGATGGTGCCCGACGTCGCCGTAGGCCATGCAGGAGCTTGGCCCGCTCCGCCCGGTCCGCCGTGTAACCTGCCGTGAGGGAGGCCCCAGCCACGTGGCTAAGAGCCAAGGGCCGCGCCACCGAAACGTCGATAAGCAGATGCCGGCCACCCCCCTCAAAGTCCAGCACCACGATGTCAGGCCGGTGGTTGGGGGAATAGAAGGCAGCGCCATCCGCATCCTCGGACCGGATGTTCGCGTGGGGGAAAACCGACCGAATCATGGCGAGCACCACCGTCAGGAGGACAGTGTGCAAATACAAATACCAATTCTGATTCTGTTGGCCCCCCATGCAGGAAAGGTAGTGAGTTCCCGTGGGATCCAGCGGCTGCCCACAGCTACCACAAGGCCGCCCGGCCGGAACAAGAGGCTGCGGGGCAAATAGCTGGTGCCGCAGCGCCACCGAGTAGTGGCTGGGAGCCAAGGCGAATGGGGGGGCCATGGGAAGAGCACGAAGGTACGCCGAGCCCACACTCCGCAAGGAAAGCGAGAACAGCCACGCACGTCCCTGGGCGTTGAGGTCCGCGAAAAGAGCAATCCAATCATTAAGTATATATGGCGGACAAGCTGTTGTTTCTTAAAAACCGCAATAAGCTCTCGAGGAGGACTCGCGCTATGTACACGCTGGACGAGGACCTGACCCTGGCCCAGCAACAACGGCGACGCAAGCTATATCAGATGGCCGACCTACCTCCAGCTCCGGCACAGCGCATCATGCAGGGGGGAAACCGGTATACTGGCGGGGGGACGTCATCCACGTCGACCACAAGCCCTGGCAGGCACCGGCCCCCTGCCATGCCCCAGTCTAGGGAATCTAGTGCAGTAGTGTACGGTAAGGCTTATTAGCCTATACCACGTGGCCCACACGAGCGCTTGTGCGCCCATAACATGGCCCCCATGGATGATGCATTAAGAATGTAGCCATGCCCTGCCTATATACAATGGTGGGACCCTCATGGATGATGCATTAAGAATTTAGCTCAGCCCTGCCTAATAAGTACTACAGATCTCGAGTCACTCTCTGATGAGAGGCCATGCCCTACTAGCCTTTGCATAGCCATGATGATCTCCCCCCCCTATGCCAGCGCCTTTCGGTAGGTGCTATAGGATAGTCATATAGTGGTGTGCATGTGTATCCATCAATCCAGCTGAGGGCCAAAACAACGAAAATGGCTGACGGCAGTATCATATTATGGCTGACGGCGGAGCTCAGGTCTTTTGCGTCTGAGCCCCAAATTCGGTCAGACCACTTGCATTCGATGCGTTTTTTTCAAACGCACACGCCAGTATAATCGGTTACGGCTGAAACGCAGTATTGCATGCCAAACAAAGTTACTCACGTGACAAGCAGCTATGACGACCCAAAAAGCAAAATTAACGGATCGAGTTTGGAAAAGGAGCTTTCCGGCGGCTCCCATGCAGCCCAACCTGCACTCGCCATCGATATCGTCGTTGCCCAGCCGACTGGGCCCGGCACAAACCCACCGCCAGGAAACCCATCGCCAAGCGCCTCACCAGAGCCCAAGAAACCAGGCTGCCACGAAAACAAATGGAGCCACCACCTCCCAAGCCACGACTTCTTTTCTTTCAGCGCCTGGCTGGCCCTGACGAAGGACGACTGCTCCGAAATAGTCAAGTTCTTAGCAACTTAAGGCAAGCTCATGGGGCACGGCGGGCCCATCCTCCACGACGTGCATACCCTGCGCCTCGCTATCCTGTGCAGCCAAAATTCCAGCTCACTGAAGCCGCCATCATCGCTCAGCTCCGCACCGGCCGGCCAGCCCAGCCTGCGCGGCCGACAGCGCCACCTCGGCTTCCTCCCTCTGCAAGGAGGACACCCGAGCAGTGCTGGAGGAGCACGTGACCTGGCCGTTGGCCGAGAAGCTGACCTCGCTGAACACGACGCTCAACACGGTGGCCGAGGCCCGGGTCTCCAATATGTGGAAACCAAGGTCGTCCACAAGCTCGATCCAACCCCAGTTCACGGCCCTGCACACTGCGGCGCAGGCATCTGAGACACACGCTGCACTTGTCTCTCGGCCTAAACCAGGTGGAGGGCAAGTGCGGCGTGCTAGCTCATGAAGAAGCTTGAAGCCATCACCGCCCACACCGAGGCCCTGGCCTCACAGGTCCCATGCAATTAAAGATAGCGGAGCAGACGGCCACCATCGCATCCCAGCCACCCCGGCTGGATGCATGGTGACCTCCCGCCCCTCTCCGTTACGCGGACCTGCTGCGGCCGGCCGGGCAGCGACCACCTCCACCACCGACGCCATCGCTACGAAGCTCCAGGAGCTTGAAGACCTTCTGGCGCCAGGCACAACAACGGGAGGCCACCGACCGCGCCCGCCGCGACTGCCGGGTGGTGCTGCGTCGTTTCCCCCAGAATTAAGCCAGGCCGGTGAGACGTCAACCTCCCAAGGTTGCCCGGACGAGCTTATATAAGGACCAGCTCCTTACCCTCATGGGCCGGCCTGGTCGGTGAGGTAGAACTGCATGGGTCACCACCGCCTTCCCCACTCACGGGATAAGGCGGCTCCCCCACCAGTCCTGCTCACCTCAGTTCCCGGCCCTCCCGTGAGGTAAGTAAGTAAGTAAGTACTTGCGTGTCATGCGCAAACGGCATGTCACGGAGTACTATGCTAATCTCATTAGAAAAACTCGGGCGTGAGGACAAGCAGCGGTTCCTCTCTCGTCGCAAGCGGTTGCACGACCTCACCTGGACGCTGGACGACGACCTGACCCCCGCTCAGCAGCAGCATGCAGCGACGCGACCTGTGGCCGTAATACCTCCGCCACAAGCAGGACCCCCAGAAGCCCAAGGTGTACTGGAGGGGCCGGCGGGGACCTGATGATCAACCACAATCGATGCATGTGGACGCCCCCAGCGGGCTATAGAATAGCTTGCCTAATAGCCCTAGCTTGTATCCATAGGTAGTCACTGCCGCTATGGCAGCCATGCTTAGAATGTTTGCCTAGCTGTGCCAACATACCTAGTCACGTGCGCCGCTCACGCACGGTACACAACCATGCAGCCATAGCCTTAGCTTATAGTCCTTGTACAGCCATGCTACGCCCCTGGCTATGATCAGATTACTTGCCCACGCTCCCTGTTATGCCATACTCACATGGGTACGTCTTATTGCACCCACAGATTGCCGAATCGTTAGCGTGTCTGTTTATAGCTAGCGTGCCCGAATGCAGCTGCATGTGGCATGCCTTAGGCATGAAGGAGACTGGGGGTCTCTGCCCTTTCTCCTGTTGTGCACACACAGGGATTAAAAGCACTTCGGTGCTCCGTGACTCCCCAACGGGAGCACGTGTTTAATTAATTATAATTAATTAATAGTGGCGTGCAGGTGCACTTTGTGCACCCAGAGCAGGTGTAGTTTACATTACACCCTATTCTTGCAGGAAGTAGCCCAGAGTGCGTTAAAAGCCATTTGCCCCTTCTCACCTGGGGATTAGTTGATTAATTAATTAGGAACATAACTCCGTTGGGAGTATCTGTAGCACATAGCCCAGAGAAGGGGCATATGGCCTATATAATACATTCTAAGCTACTTCCTGCAAGGGTGGGAATGTAAACAACACTTGCTCTAGGTGTACTAGGGCACCTGCACCACCCAGAGTCTCGGGCAACACCCAGCTAAGGGGAGCCCGTCATCAGTAGGTGGGGAAGATCAGCATAGATAGCTATACAAGAGCTAGGGCATGGCTTGTCAGCAGAGAGTGACTCCCTGCATGGGCACTGCATAATTAAATAAAGCTAGGCATCATCTAGCTGGAGGGTGGCTCATCATAGGCACACATGTACATGACTAAAAAGGCTAGGCCTCAGCTGGTATAGCTAGTGCCTGTAGTAGGCGGGCATGTACAAGGCCACTGTCTAACTATTCTAGATCTACACTACTGCTGCTGTATTCCCCTATAGGCTGGGGCTTCTGGAGTCGCTGGGGCCGCGGTGGTCGAGGGGTATGTTCTCAGGGATATGTGCTACTATATACTCTGGGCAACGGAGTTATTATGTTCCAATGCAATTCAATTCAATAGCCTTCGCAATGCAATGTGCACTCAACATCTCCCGACTCCCGCGCGCACCGAATTTCGTCAAAATTTCCCTGGAATTTCCGCGGACACTTTGGAGCGAAGCCGGCCGGATTGACGTGATACTGATGTTGTGGGCCGGCCCCGCCTGCCGGCGGGAGGACGGGTGGGCCAACCAGGTAGACACCTCCTCCTTTAATTGGCAGAACGGTTCCCCTCATCTGGACAGTCGCATGCAACCCACTGGCAAACTTTCTCGCGCGCCATGTACCGACGCAGTGCGACCCGGACCTATATGTGACACAACTGCTTTCAAAGGATGCAGGCCGGGCTTCTGCCTTCTGGGACTATATCCGCGCCCGCATGATGAGACAATTAGGAGAAATGGGCTGCCGTCTGCGATATGCACCTTCCTGAGGGGCATGCTCCTGTTTTATCCCCACAGGCCCCACGGCCCATTGCTAGCATGGAGGGTAGAATTAGTCCGGTGGAGGTTATTATTCACCCCTGAGCTAGATACGGAGCGCCGCTACACTACCGCATTGTCTGGGCCATTTCAGTAGAGGACAGCTCAGATGACTGAGCATCATATCCACCTCTATTTCTGGCCTCACCCAGCGCAGCCACAACAATGTCATCGTCAAGCACTTTGACAAGCCGGCAGGTGAGAACTCGGAGTCTCTTGCCATATATAGCGTTTAAGCGCGACAATCTTGCTGGCCCCCATGCAACTCACTAGCTAGCTGGTGAGCTGCGCGCGGATGTCGATCGGCTGCGTCCACGTTCCCCGCGCGTGGGGTAAGGCTGGCCCGGCCCGGCCCGGCCGTGCTCCTCACCTTTAACTTTTAAGTACATGGCGGATAAGCTGCTGTTGTTTAACCCCTAAATGGGCAGAAATACTGCCGATGCATCGGCTGTAACTTCACAATTTTGCAAACCAGATGCCATCCAACCCACCCATATCCAATGGCTGTCCTTGGGGGCCAAGCATGTCCATGAGTTGCCCTTCGGGTTGGTATATCACAACCTTACATATATTCATTGAGAATGATAGATTACGAAGGTGAGATAGGCATGCAACATAAGGAAAAAACCGATGACTGGGAGAATAACCCTGAAGAAACCTTACATATATGCAGGGTAGGCCATGTATAACTGCCGTCAAAGTCAGGGGGGTCAAGACGAGCGTTTTCATTTTTGGTAGAATGTGCATTTTGAATTATGTTGTAAGAGCTAGGCACCTACCACTTCAGGGATGATAAACAATTAGTTGCTGAACAGTTTGAGCCATTGGGGTCATCATTTGGGTGGGTATACCAGCAGTTACACCCAGTACAGCCCATAGGGGTACCGTTGGTAAAAAGCAACCAAGGGGGTAGGAGTGGGCATACTACCTACTAATACCTACTAATATGGCCCCCAACCATGCCACACAATACATTTCCCTTCCACAATGATGGGGAAACATAACTGCATCATCACACTGCCCTTACATGGCACCTATGTGCAGGTGCCACCTTGTCCATGCACGTAGGTAACGTGGTACGGATACCCTACGCAAGGCATGCATTCTAGGAGGCAGCCACCAACAAACTAGTGATTTTAAGCCTATTTCAGCTTGCCCTAGCAAGGATAAACTAGGCCTAAGCTGCTATAGCTTGCCAGGTGATGGCCAGCACACCTGGTGGCACATGCTGACAATGGGAAGCTTCTACTCACCGGTTACATGCTTGATGATGCCACAGAGACCAGCCAACTGCCTCACACTCATGCAATATGTGTGTGGGAAATGTATAACAAACATATATGGAGGTATTCAAACCCATACAGCCTCTAAAACTTATCACCATCACCCTGTGGCAGGTCAACTGACTGAGGGAAGCATCTAAGAAGGGTGTTTTAGAAAGGGGCCAGGCCAGGGTCAAGAAAGAGCATGAATAATGCAAAAAGAATGTGCTACACAAGCTAGAACGTATATATAAACGTCAAACATCGATAGGAAAACGATGCTTAAGCTTTACCAGGCATAGATTGCGTTACCTTGGCCCAGGCGGTGGCCGCAAAATGGCGCATTTCGGCACACCAAAGTTGTGCAGCATGGTCGCTGGATTCGGCGAATTCTGGCCACCCTTGCACGTTTACGACTACTATGTATCATAAAAAGTACAAAGAAACCAATATATCCTTTAAAATACGCCGGAAAGGTATTGCTGTCAACGTTTCTATCGTCCGGCCTGATCGCAGTTTTTTCCAGCAAGAACGCTGCCGACACCTATCAAATGGCATTCCCGCGACCCAAAAATTGGCCTGTATCATCTTTAGGACGTATAAAATCAATTTCCTGAGTTTGGTCAGAAAATTCGAACGCAAACGTAAATGCCATGCGTGGGCGCAAGCCGCCATGGCCAGGTCGTCGTTTTCCGGAATGCACGTTGTACGTGAAAAAGTACCCTGACCCCTTGTACTTTGACCGGCCAGAACACCTCTATAACTTTGTCAGAAGTATGCAAACCCTAGTACCATGCTGTGAGGAAAATTATAAACTTTCGATCTTCTCAGCTAAACTTTTCCTAATTCTCAATAGTTTTCGCGGCATTTGGTCCCCCGAGAAGGGGCCGACGTGTCGGCTGTAACTCAGTTTTAGGCGGAAAATCGGCAGCCAGACCATTTAGGGGTTAAATGCCGCAAGAACCTCTCGGGGACTTCCCTACACGCTGCATGCAGCATGCAGACGACGACTTGACGTACCCTGGCCATATTATGCCCCTAATAAATTAAATTAAATTATAACATGCCTGTCCGTTGGGAGGTCATGTAGCACATATTCCAGGTTCGGGATGGGTGGAGTGGAGGAAGCCGCGTAATCGAACTAACCTAACTCTAAGCTATATCTAGTCTAGAAAAGCCTATCTACGCTACTCATCAAAACGGCTCCGCCTCTTGGGGGGAGGCGGCTTGCCCACAGGGGCTGGCGTGTGGGCCTTGACAATCTTCTGCCACCGCTTCTTGTCCTGCATGGCAGTCCAGAGAAGGAAGAGAGAGGCCGGATGCGGTACTAAAACTGGGCTGCTGGGACCACTAGGTCGTCCAGCAACATCTGGGTATAATAGGTCATGGCATGTTTCCCTACCCTTTTAGGAATGTTCTTGGGGCCAGGCCATGCAGGTCAAAATATGCCGCCCTGGTTAGCCGAGCCGCTGGGGACCGGCCAGACCAAGGGCGGTGTCGACCTGGCTGGTGCGAGCAAGATGTCCTACAAATGCTATCCTACGCTGCGCCTAATCTCATCCGAAATGCGAGGCATATACCGTGATACAAAGACTCTAATGACCTACGCTGAGAAAACCCGACGTTCAGGACCTGTCGAAGCATCCTGGTGGCCGTGCCGTCTAGCTTATAGCTGCCAGTGTTGCCGTGAGTGTCCACGCCTCGGCGCCATACGTGAGCACCGTGAGGACGAGGATCGACCTTGAAGAGCATGCGCTTGCGGTGCTCGTCCACCAGGCCCTTTGAGCGCCAGTAGGTGTTGAGCGAACGAAGCCTAGCCCAGGTCAGGCCAATGCGGACGTCCACATCATCGGCGGTGTCAGGGAGCATGCTCCCCAATAGTTTGAAGCGGTCGCGGAATGGGACCTCCGTCCCATCGAGCAGGCGCGTCAGCGGTGGACGACTGGAGGCCCCAATCACAATCGCCTCAGTTTTGACACTAATCTCCAACCCCAGGTGCCGCCCTCGCCTCCATGCAGGCCCAGACAGTCCAGCCAGGTCTGAATGTGCTCGGGGCGCGCGATGAGGGTGGTGCATGTCGTCCGCATAAATCACAGATCAGCCAGGCGGTACCTAACCCGTGCTAACCCCGCCGTGCCCACGCTCGTTAAGGATGTCCAAGCCTGGCTCGAACCCCTTAAGAGCAGTAAAGCGCGCATGTGCCTGGCGCATGACGTGGTCCACGACAATAATGAACAGGTATGGGGACAGGACACAACCTTGCCACACCCCGTGGTGAAGGGGGAATGGCCGGTGGGGTGGTGCCTTCCGCAGTCCGCACTACTGCCTGTGAGCCCTCATACAGTCGGCGAATGGCAGCAATAAACGCTGGTGGCACTCGGTCCAGAGCTAGGATGGCCCAAAGAGCCCTATTGCATGCCCCTGTTGCACCCACAGTTTGCCGGATCGTTAGCCTGTCCTTAGCTAGCGCGCCCGAATGCAGCTGTGGCATGCCTTTGGCATGAAGGAGACTGGTCTCTGCCCATTCTCCTGTAGTGCACACACAGGGATTACAAGCTTGCACTTCGGTGCTCCGTGACTCCCCAACGGGAGCACGTGTTTTATTAATTAGTTAATTAATATGCCCCTTTCTCAGGGATATGATGACAGTGCTACATGTACTCCCAACGGAGATATGTTACAATATTATTTTATTTTATTTTATTTCTGGCCTGCGCTGGTTGTCTCCTTGGTTAGAAAAAAAATTAAATAAAATTATAACATGACACCGTTGAGAGATCATGTAGCACATATTCCCTTGCTGGATGGATGCATGGAGGTGGGCACAGCCGCGAAACCGAAATAAAATAAACTCTAAGCTGGTAATTAGTAATCTAATCTAGAAAACCCCAGCTATGCTACTCATGCAGCAAAGCGCCCCTTCGAGGGTGGGGGGGCGGGCTTGCCCACAGGGGCTGACGTATGATTGAGCCTGGACAATCGTCTGCCACCTCTTCTTGTTCTGCATAGCAGTCCAAGCAAGAGAGAGGGAGTGAATGCGATGTTCAAACGGGGCTGGGACCACTAGGTCGGCCAGTAAGTGAGTAACTGCTGTGCCGGTAGGTCATGACATCAGTGTTTGCCTACCTTCCTAGGTATGTCCTTGGGGCCAGGCCAGGTCAGGATATGCCGTCCTCCGGCTGGCCGGCCAAGCCGCTGCATGGGGGCTGGTCTCGATCGAGACGTACCGAGGTCGGTGTCTACCTGGCTGGTGCGAGCAAGATGTCCTACGAATGCTATCCTACGCAGTGTCTAATCTCGTCCGAAATGCGAGGCATGCCCTGGTACAAAGATTCTATATAAAGACCTATGCGTGGAAAACCCTACATTCAGGGCCTGACGGAGCATCCTGGTTACCGTGCCGTCGAGCTTGGCGGCCAACGTGCAGTGTCCAATGAGCGCCCATGCCTCGGCGCCATAGGTGAGCACCGTGAGGACCAGGACCTCAGTTTCAAGAGGAGCATGCGCTTGCGGTGCTCGCCGAGGGCCTTTGAGTGCCAGCCAGTAGGTTTTAATTGAGCGAACGATGCCTAGCTAGCCCAGGCCAGGCCGATGCGGGTGTCCACATCGTCGGCGGTGTCGGGGATCATGCTTGATCCCAGCAGTTGTCCTTGATTATATCCCCCTCTATCTGGTGAGTGCAAGGGATATGTGCTACATGATCTCCCAACGGAGTCATGTTATAATTTAATAATTTTAATTTTTTTTAACTAGTGACTAGATATGGTTGGGGCATGATGCAGACGATATTTGTAGCTTTCGTGTAATCATTTTTCTAATGAGATTAGCATGATAGTACTCCGTGGCATGCCCATGCGCATGACACATAAGTACTTGTTGAAGTGAGACAACTATGCCTGGACGCATGGCGATAAGATGTTGCTGGCTGACCTAGTGCATGGTCCCAGCTCAGTTTGAACACCGCATTCTCCCCCTCTCTCTTGCTTGGACTGCTATGCAGAACAAGAATCTTGAGGTGGCAGAAGATTGTCGTCAGAAAGCAACAAACGTGAAAACGCTAGCTGCCCAAATCTGAGATTCCGCGGAACACAGAAAGTAAGAAAGCCTAGAAGCTACCAGCAAGGAATCGAACATAGGATCTTTGGCATGATTTCGCGGCTGTGTGGTGAGTCTCCTGATCCGAAGGCATCTCACTTTTAAAACGTTTCGAAACAGCCCAACTGCGAAAAACCTCTTTACCGGAGAGGGGTGCCAATATGTCTGATATTGCTGAATCTATAGAAGATGAACCCATAAACACAACCCCTAACTAAACACATCATAGGCACATCATAGGCCACGAGGTAGCCATGGCTGTCGGAGCTCATAACTTTCACGTTTGAGCACCGAATTTAGCCGTGAATATCACTATCGCTTCGTCTTTCTAAGACGCACATGCTGATATAATTTTCCGAATCTAAAACGCAATAATATATGACGAGCAAACGCCCCCCGACGCAACGCAGTTTGGCGGATGCGCTCGGCCATGAAAACCCGTCTGCAGCTCAGGCTGCAGCTTCGCCAGGTCCGGCAGGCAGCAGTGACACTAGTCGTGCACTGGTGGTCGCCCAGCAACCTCCCGGGCTCAACGCCTCGCCCTCAGCATCGCCTGACCCTAAACGCGCCCGACAAACAGGAGGGTCTTCACGCCCCTCAGAACCGCGCTTTCGGCCCCGGCCTTTCCAGGTCGATGATTACGACTGGGACAACATGCCCCCGACCGATGCTATGACATGCATCTTCTTCGGGGACTACGCTTCGCTTTACGACCTGTGCCTCCATCTCCACGACACCAATCGCCTCCTCACCCCCGGAACGGCATCCGCTGGGTTAACATCCACCTGCTTTTCGGGACCACCCGCCCCGAACTCCAGCATACCCTTCTCAATTCCCTCCTCAAGCGCTCCGATGGCGAGATCTGGGCTCCATCCATCTCCGCCCCCACAATCCGTTCCATCCTGACGGAAGCCTTCCAGCAGCACGTGACCCCCCTCAGTGCTGCCGACATTTCAGCAATCGGCGGCACGCTGACTGCTGAACTTCCTCACATTTCCACCGCCGCCGCCTCCACCTCCACCGCCGTTTCCGCCTTCACTGCCGACATCAAAGCCCAGCTCCTCGACCTCGACCAACGCCTTCAAGCCACCGCCACCGCCCTTGAGAGCTTGCATGACACCGCCGGCCTCACCGCCCAAGCGGTGCAGGAAATCGCTGCCCAGCCGGCACCTGCTGGCCCAGCCAGTGATGTTCCCTCCACCTGGGCGGACTTGCTTAAGCATCATACCACCTCCACCACCTTCACAATCGCGGCACAACTCAAGCAACAAGCCCTCGACCTTCGCGAGGAGGCCGAGATCGACAAGCGCAGCCACAACGTCATCGTCAAGCACCTCGACCAGCCGGCAGGTGAGACCCCGACGAGCCTTCTCACGGCACTTAAGCGCGACATTCTTGCCCCCATGCAACTCACTGGTGAGCTGCCGGACATGTCGGCTGTCCGCCTCCCCCGCGCGCGGGGTAAGGCTGGCCCGGCACCCGTGCTTCTCACCTTTAAGTCCATGGGGGACAAGCTGGCGTTCCTTAAATGCCGCAAGAAGCTCTCGGAGACTCGCTTCACGCTGGACGACGACTTGACCCTGGCCCAGCAACAGCGGCGACGCGAGCTATGGCCGACCTACCTTCAGCTCCGGCAGCGCGCAGGGGGGAAGCCGGTGTACTGGAGGGGGGCGGTCATCCAGGTTGACCACAAGCCATGGCAGGCCCCCCCTGCCACCTCAGACTAGGGAACCTATACCAGTAGTGTAGATTAGTCAGGCCTAGCCTAGCATGTGGGCCACGCGCATGTGCGCCCATAATGGCCCCCATGGATGATGCTTTCACTATTTAGCCGCGCCCAGCCTACAATGGGACCTCCCATGGATGATGCATTAAGAATTTAGCCCTGCTATGCCTATGCAGGGAGTTACTCTCTGCTGAGATGCCATGTGTACACCAGCTATAGCCTAGCCACATACCTTCCACCCCATATGTCATGCAGGCCTTCTAGGCCCTCTCCTCAAGCCCCCCCTGGGTGCCTGTGCTTGGTAAGGAGGCATGAACCATCATGGCGGTGCAGGTGCACCTTGTGCACCCAGAGCAGGTGATAGTTGTACATCCTCCACCTGCAGGTTGTAGCCCTGATTGTATTACAAACCCATAGATGCCCCTTTCTCAGGGCTATGTGTTACATATGCTCCCAACGGAGCTATGATTTTAATTAATTAATTAATAGAAGATGAAAATTAATTAATTAATTGATAGAAGATGACTCACCACTAGACCTAACTAAGTGCGCAGGAGTACTACGCACGGACCTACGCGATATTCTAGTATCGCCGAAGTAGGCAGCTAGTTGACCACGGCTGGAATCTGGTTGTAGTGTGACGTACAAACCTAGAGGACGTAGCCGAAACTAACTAATATCAACCGCTAGATTGTCCAGGCTCACACGCGTGTGAACCTGGCGCCAGCCCCTGTGGGCAAGCCCCCTTCCCCCAAGCGGAAGGGGCGCTTTGCTGAGTAGCGTAGTTAGGATTTTCTAAAATAGATAGCTAAGAGTTAGCTGAGTTCGATTCCGTGGCTTTGCCCACCTCTATCCATCCAGCAAGGAAGATGTGCTACATGATCTCCCAACGGAGTCATGTTGTAATTTAATTTTATTTTTTAAATGGCGATAAGTACTTGTTATGTGCAATGTAAGATCGAGGTCAATTGCGACTAGTATCCGCAGACTCAATAGAATACGTGCTACATGATCTCCCAACAGAGTCTTGTTATAATTTAATTTTCTTAATCCTCAGACGTGTATACCCTTGCACCGGGTAAGCACTCATAACAGTTGACAAGCATGATTTGCATGCGAGCTCAGCCTCAGCGTTGCCGAACACGCATGCGAGCGCCATCAGCTGGCGCACACCACAAGAATTACTGGGGCACATAATCCTGCCCCCCCCCCCACACCAATAAAACATCGAATCGCAATACGTCGACCATCTGTCAGAATGTCAATAGCACCCGTAAGGCGTCCGGATCATATACTGCCTAAAATGATGTTACGTGATCCCATTCAATTCTAACTAAAAGCCACGCTTCCGGCTGCACTGATAATAAAAGCACCAAAGACACTCCCAACTGCTGCTGTAAAGATATAACCAAGGGGAGGCTAAGGCGTCCTGGGACCGCCGTGGAGACCTAGCTGGTATGCTGGAAAGAGATGACCCTACATGAGATTCCGGCACGCTGGATGCGCAGGAAACAGAACCAGTGCCAATGTAAATAATCCAGGCACACAGTCCTCATTAAGTTTGTTTCATGATACACAACCATCCGAAGCAGGCACATTGCCACGTATATATATATATATATATATATATTCTTCCAGATTTTTGGCCTGAGCTGGCTGTCTCTTTGATATATACCAGCTGGGGCATGCAAAGAACATAAGGGTTTTGGGGAACAGCACCGCCCCATCTATATGTGTATATTGTTGTCTCATTGATATTCATGGCCTGGGCTAAGTTAAGAGTAAGCCCACAAGATGTGTCGTTTTCATTCATGTACATGAAGGAGGAGCCTTAGAAATATGTCCCAGGGCGTGTCCACCCGCGTCGTCCTTGCGTTCAATTTATACAGTAAGGGAATTTTGGGCCGCCACCGCGCTAGTGGCAGCGCACACCCTTCATACAAAGCACCACACTTGGTTTCTCTGGTCCGGCTCTCATGACGCCCCAGATCAGATCAGCGGCTCCACAAGTCAGTGGAACAGATCCACGCTCAGCTCAGCGCCTCAGATCAGCTGAGGCAACTTGTTAATGAATGGGTGAAGCTTGGCGTCCACGTAGCCCTCAGAGACCCCCTGGGTGCCGCAGAGGGCCAGCGAGGTTGACCGCCGCCGCTGCTTGCCGGGGAAATCTTTTGTTAGGAGGTTGATGGCCGGGCGGCCCAGCGAGAGGGAAAGCTTGCGGATGGATGACGGCGGGGAGGGATCCCCGGTATTAAAGCTGGCGTTCTCGGGCTTGGGCGGCGGCTTCACATGCATCCCGCTGAGGTCATCGCGGGGCACCTCGGTGTGCCAGGACGCCGCGGCGGAGGCCGCCTGGGGGCATAGAATGCTGGACCGGGAAATCTCGCTGAAGAACAGCATGCCTTCCACGCTCACCGGAACGGCGCAGGGCCGGGAAGACGCGACGTCGGCTTCCGTATCGCCGCTCGGCCTCCCCCCGGATGTCGATCGCCGCGTATGGGATCGCAGCTTCCACCACGAGTAGCCTTGAGGAGTGGGGCTTGAGCCTTCGGCAGGGGTAACCGTCGGGCTTGAGCCTTCGGCAGCGGTAACCGTCGGGCTTGAGACTTCGGCAGGGGGAACCGTCGGGCTTGAGACTTTGGCAGGGGAAACCGTAGCGAATTCCGTGAATGCTTGGCATGACTTAGACCGACGTATGCTGGTAGAGAGCCCAGCGCCATGAGCCTTCCCTCGCCGATTTGGGGAACAAATTCTGGCGTCGATCCAGTGCTGTGGCGAGCGCGTGTCTGCCAGGAGAGACGGATTCTTCAGCGGTGTGATTGTGCTCGGGCTTGCTGCATCTTCCTGTGTGCATGCTGGGGATATTGCTGGCTCGTTCGCGCCACACCTTCTCATCCTAGCCTCAATCCAATGCTTCGGCGGGGACGGCTCCATGAGGGTCACTGACATCGACCCATGGCTGCCGCTACGCCCTTCAAAACCGCCAAAAGGTACTGTTCGAGTCGGAGACGCGGTAGTTTCAAGGTAGGTGACGTCCTGCATGTCGTAGGGATAACAAGGCGAGGCGACCTCGGCTGGGGGTTGGCGCCACAAATTCTCCGCACGTGGCATCTCTGCCAATTTAATACTTGGGAGTTGAACCATACCGTTCCTCTCGCCATACATCGCAGATCCCAGGAACGAGCTGTCCATCTGGGAATAGTCATGCTGGGTAAAGACGAGCGCCATGACCCGTAATTAATATGGCGCCTTCCCCGTAGCCAGGCAACGAACGAAAGTGAATTAACGAGAATAAAGTATACACGTGTAGAAGATTCCACAAGTAAACCCCAAATATCGTCAACAAGGTCAGCGTTCGCTGGCAAGTAGGATCTTTTACGTTCTTCTGACGCGGCCACGTCGCGATATGCTGATCGCTGACGCCAGCCCGGTGAATCCCAACGTCGGTCTACGAGTTTTCCGCGGAATATCAGCTCGCGTATGTTAGGAGTGAGAAAACAATGTTTGAAACAAAGTTTTACTTTATTTTTCGGGGAAATGGGTATATTTTATTAGCCAATTATGGACCAAAGAGGTGAGAGGGGAAATGAGTATCAGCGAATCCTAATGAAGGTGGGCACACACACGTGTGGCGGTGACAGGTGAAAGGCTAATAGGGCGCGTTATTAGACCAGGGAAGCCATTGGACCTGAGTGATGTCGCCATGAGGCATACTGGTGAATACCTGATTACGGCCCAGTAGATCATGAAAAAGCTGGAGCGGGCTGGGCTTGTCGTTATTGGGCCCTGGGTCCCACACCCTGTGTTGTTCCTGAGCTAACAGCCAGTAGCGGCGCATAGCCGCATTCCATAGGTATATAAAGCGCCGGACTACGCCGCCGCGGGTATACTCCTCGCGGACCTTAAAGACTGTCTCGTTGCGTATGGTCCAGATCGCGTATAGCATAGTAGTGCGTAGCCATATCCATTCTGCTTGGGAAACTGAAGTTTTACTTTATTTCACTCAGATAAAAATAAGTCTCAGTCGGCAGCTGGCCGGCTGCTAGTTCCACCACAGGAGTGTGTGAGGTGTGAGGTACTAAGAGAGCAAACAAGGTGCGTAGCTTCGCCTTTTAAACAATTCCAGGCTCAGCTACTGGGTAGCAGTTATGATCTACCTACAACGTGGCCACACCAAACCGGTTCTTTTCTGACTGTGTGGCAGTTACAATCATAACGTGATCTCAAGCCAACCATTCACAACCAAAGTTCAAGGTCAGTCACAGAATGACTGGGTCACTTATGGAACAGAACTTAAACATGCGGCACATGCCCGTTCACTGACTGCCAGCCGTAAGCCAAGCGGAGCAGTGTGGCGTCACCCGAGGCCTGCTAGGTTATCAAGAACCGCTTAGCCTTATTTGGACAGTGACGCACAAGTACGACATCCTATATATACGCCCCCATCCTTTAGCGCCCCCTATCCTGTCTACCTATCCCGCTTACCCCAGCTATGGCTCACTGGCCAACGACGACCGGGTTCCTTCCCGAGTCTCGCCCACAATACACACATCATCTTGACGAAACCAAACAGTTATCACTTCCGTCAACCAATCTCATGACAATTACTCATTGCAACCACTCTCGGGGGCTGCTCCGGATTGTTCCACTATTAACCCCTAAATGGTCTTGCTGCCGATTTTCCGCCAAAAATCGAGTTCCAGCCGATGCATCGGCCCCTTCTCGGGGGACCAGATGCCGCGAAATCTATTGAGAATTAGGAAAAGTTTAGCTGAGAAGATCGAAAGTTTATAAAATTCTTCACAGCATGGTACTAGGGTTTGCATACTTTTGACAAAGTTATAGAGGTGTTCTGGCCGGTCAAAGTACAAGGGGTCAGGGTACTTTTTCACGTACAACGTGCATTCCGGAAAACGACGACCTGGCCATGGCGGCTTGCGCCCACGCATGGCATTGACGTTTGCGTTAGAATTTTCTGGCCAAACTTAGGATGTTGATTTTATACGTCCTAAAGATCATACAGGCCAATTTTTGGTTCGCGGGAATGCCATTTGATAGGTGTCGGCAGCGTTCTTGCTGGAAAAAACTGCGATCAGGCCGGACGATAGAAACGTTGATAGCAATACCTTTCCGGCGTATTTTCAAGGATATATGGGTTTCTTTGTACTTTTCATGATACATAGTAGTCGCAAACGTGCAAGGGTGGCCAGAAATCGCCGAATCCAGCGACCATGCTGCACAACTTTGGTGTGCCGAAATGCGCCATTTTGCGGCCACCGCCTGGGCCAAGGTAACGCCATCCATGCTTGGTAAAGCTTAAGCATCGTTTTCCTATCGATGTTTGACGTTTATATATACGTTCTAGCTTGTGTAGCACATTCTTTTTGCACTATTCATGCTCTTTCTTGACCCTGGCCTGGCCCCTTTCTAAAACACCCTTCTTAGATGCTTCCCTCAGTCAGTTGACCTGCCACAGGGTGATGGGGATAAGTTTTAGAGGCTGTATGGGTTTGAATACCTCCATATATGTTTGTTATACATTTCCCATACACATATTGCATGAGTGTGAGGCAGTTGGCTGGTCTCTGTGGCATCATGAAGCACGTAACTGGTGAGTAAAAGCTTCCCATTGACAGCATGTGCCACCAGGTGTGCTGGCCATCACCTGGCAAGCTATAGCAGCTTAGGCCTAGTTTATCCTTGCTAGGGCAGGCTGATATAGGCTCAACATCACTAGTTTGTTGGTGGCTGCCTCCTAGAATGCATGCCTTGCGTAGGGTATCCGTACCACGTTACCTACGTGCATGGACAAGGTGGCACCTGCACATAGGTGCCATGTAAGGGCAGTGTGATGATGCAGTTATGTTTCCCCATCATTGTGGAAGGGAAATGTATTGTTTGGCATGGTTGGTGGCCATATTAGTAGGTAGTATGCCCACCCCTCCCCCCTTGGTTGCTTTTTACCAACGGTACCCCTATGGGCTGTACTGGGTGTAACTGCTGGTATACCCACCCAAATGATGACCCCAATGGCTCAAACTGTTCAGCAACTAATTGTTTATCATCCCTGAAGTGGTAGGTGCCTAGGTCTTATAACATAATTCAAAATGCACATTCTACCAAAAATGAAAACGCGCGTCTTGACCCCCCTGACTTTGACGGCAGTTATATATGGCCTACCCTGCATATATGTGAGGTTGTGATATACCAACCCGAAGGGCAACTCATGGACATGCTTGGCCCCCAAGGACAGCCATTGGATATGGGTAGGTTGGATGGCATCTGGTTTGCAAAATTGTGAAGATCCAGCCGATTTATCGGCAGGATCTCAGACCATTTAGGGGTTAAACCCCTTGACGACAACACCAAGTTGTGAGGGAGAGTAACGAGCGAACAACGACCACCATGGCCGCTGCTGTGCTCCTAAATACCTCCAAAAATCCCGGCATCCATGCGCTGTCGCATTTGCCAGCAAGCCGCCTGACGTGCAGTTAGACTGCCAGCAAAATGCAGAGCAAGTCTATTCGACAGCCACGTGCGAGCCAGCACACCGCACACTACGATCTGCGTATCTAGCTTTGTCAGATGGACTGAACATCATTCCGTCTGGACAATACAAAAGATTCATAACTGCCAAATGTCACGCACCGGAATATTGCGCAAGCCACCAAGGCTTTGTGCCCCAAAGTCTTGCGCCCGAACCTAAGTCAGGTCACCTAAGACTGTCACTCTAGAAATTCAGGTCTTTCCGGCGCGGCGCTCCACACCGGCCCAAGGAACAAAGCCTGCGGCCTATACTGAATCGGAACCAACCAAACGTCGGACGTAACGATTCCGATTACGGCAATCGCGTAACTTCTTGAGTGCACGGACGTAAATGAGATCTCACGGACGTGACAGCTGTCGCGTTTGCGTGCCATTATATCCTGGACTGATCATTACCGCTACTTGAATGCATCCACTATCAGCTGTAATCATGTGTGTGATATGCCACCTCCCCCCCCACTCTTTAGCTCACAACAACTTGAGAGCAAAAAGTGAAAGAAAGGCATCTCACACAATCGAAGGAAGCCCAAAGAGGGCGTCATTCCAGGCAGCAGCAAAAAGGGAAAAAAAAAATCCAGCTGCTCAAAGATGCTTTTCCAGGATCAGCAACAACCTTAACATGCATGCTTTTAAAGGCTTAGCAATAACCCCTTCAATGGCTTTTTACAGGGAAAAGCCTAACCTCTTCAGATGCTTTTGAAGGCTAAGCAATAACCTCTTCCTTGTGCTTCCCTGGGTGAAGCAGGAGGAACCCCAGGCTGGCCGAACTGAACCCGCCAAGGGTTGTTCGCTCGTTAAAATCCAGTGTGATGCAGGTCACGGACATACTTGGCCGCCGACCTCATGACAGGCAATTCCGTAGCCAGCCAGGTGTAGAATAAAACCATGATGCTTTATATATTTGGAAAGCAACCAAACCATTCACATTTAATTTCAAAAGACATCGACAAGAATACAAGTGTTGTCTAGTCGTATAATGTCGTACTTGTGCGTCACTGTCCAAATAAGGCTAAGCGGTTCTTGATAACCTAGCAGGCCTCGGGTGACGCCACACTGCTCCGCTTGGCTTACGGCTGGCAGTGTCCTTTAGCGCCCCCTATCCTGTCTACCTATCCCGCTTACCCCAGCTATGGCTCACTGGCCAACGACGACCGGGTTCCTTCCCGAGTCTCGCCCACAATACACACATCATCTTGACGAAACCAAACAGTTATCACTTCCGTCAACCAATCTCATGACAATTACTCATTGCAACCACTCTCGGGGGCTGCTCCGGATTGTTCCACTATTAAACCCCTTGACGACAACACCAAGTTGTGAGGGAGAGTAACGAGCGAACAACGACCACCATGGCCGCTGCTGTGCTCCTAAATACCTCCAAAAATCCCGGCATCCATGCGCTGTCGCATTTGCCAGCAAGCCGCCTGACGTGCAGTTAGACTGCCAGCAAAATGCAGAGCAAGTCTATTCGACAGCCACGTGCGAGCCAGCACACCGCACACTACGATCTACGTATCTAGCTTTGTCAGATGGACTGAACATCATTCCGTCTGGACAATACAAAAGATTCATAACTGCCAAATGTCACGCACCGGAATATTGCGCAAGCCACCAAGGCTTTGTGCCCCAAAGTCTTGCGCCCGAACCTAAGTCAGGTCACCTAAGACTGTCACTCTAGAAATTCAGGTCTTTCCGGCGCGGCGCTCCACACCGGCCCAAGGAACAAAGCCTGCGGCCTATACTGAATCGGAACCAACCAAACGTCGGACGTAACGATTCCGATTACGGCAATCGCGTAACTTCTTGAGTGCACGGACGTAAATGATCACGGACGTGACAACCCCGCCCCCATTACCGAATCCACCTTCGTCCACCACCTCCACGCCGCCCTCTCACAGCACGTGACGCCCATTGCTGCAGATGTGGCGGCAATTGGCGGCACGCTGGCTGCTGAGCTCCCCACCATCCCCACCGCCACCGCCGCCCTCCTCGCCTCCACCCGGCCCCCCCCCCCCTCCGCCTCCACCGACTCCATCACCGCCCAGCTCCGCGACATCGACCAGCGTCTTAAGGACAACGCCATTGCTATCGAGGTTCTGCAGAACACCGCAGGCCTCACCGCCCAGGCGGTGAAGGACATTGCCGCCAAGCCAGCCCCGGCTGGCCTGGCCGGCGATGCTCCTCCCATCACCACCTGGGCGGACATGCTTAAGCAACACACCACCTCCACCACCTCCGCCGTCGCAGCCCAGCTCCAACGGCAGACGCTTGACCTCCGCGAGGAGGCCGAGCTCGCCAAGCGTAGCCTCAACGTCATTGTCAAGAACCTCAAGATGGAGGAAGGTGAGAATTCCGAAAAGCTTGCGCGCGCTTTTGAGAGAGAAATCCTTGATCGCATGGGCCTTACTGGCGAGATCGAGCTGGTCGCCCACCGCCTTCCCCGCGCGCGGGGTAAGGCGGGGCCGCCCCCGCTCCTTCTCACCTTTAACCCCTAAATGGGCAGAAATACTGCCGATGCATCGGCTGTAACTTCACAATTTTGCAAACCAGATGCCATCCAACCCACCCATATCCAATGGCTGTCCTTGGGGGCCAAGCATGTCCATGAGTTGCCCTTCGGGTTGGTATATCACAACCTTACATATATGCAGGTTAGGCCATGTATAACTGCCGTCAAAGTCAGGGGGGTCAAGACGAGCGTTTTCATTTTTGGTAGAATGTGCATTTTGAATTATGTTGTAAGAGCTAGGCACCTACCACTTCAGGGATGATAAAAAATTAGTTGCTGAACAGTTTGAGCCATTGGGGTCATCATTTGGGTGGGTATACCAGCAGTTACACCCAGTACAGCCCATAGGGGTACCGTTGGTAAAAAGCAACCAAGGGGGTAGGAGTGGGCATACTACCTACTAATACCAACTAATATGGCCCCCAACCATGCCACACAATACATTTCCCTTCCACAATGATGGGGAAACATAACTGCATCATCACACTGCCCTTACATGGCACCTATGTGCAGGTGCCACCTTGTCCATGCACGTAGGTAACGTGGTACGGATACCCTACGCAAGGCATGCATTCTAGGAGGCAGCCACCAACAAACTAGTGATTTTAAGCCTATTTCAGCTTGCCCTAGCAAGGATAAACTAGGCCTAAGCTGCTATAGCTTGCCAGGTGATGGCCAGCACACCTGGTGGCACATGCTGACAATGGGAAGCTTCTACTCACCGGTTACATGCTTGATGATGCCACAGAGACCAGCCAACTGCCTCACACTCATGCAATATGTGTGTGGGAAATGTATAACAAACATATATGGAGGTATTCAAACCCATACAGCCTCTAAAACTTATCACCATCACCCTGTGGCAGGTCAACTGACTGATGGAAGCATCTAAGAAGGGTGTTTTAGAAAGGGGCCAGGCCAGGGTCAAGAAAGAGCATGAATAATGCAAAAAGAATGTGCTACACAAGCTAGAACGTATATATAAACGTCAAACATCGATAGGAAAACGATGCTTAAGCTTTACCAGGCATGGATGGCGTTACCTTGGCCCAGGCGGTGGCCGCAAAATGGGGCATTTCGGCACACCAAAGTTGTGCAGCATGGTCGCTGGATTCGGCGATTTCTGGCCACCCTTGCACGTTTACGACTACTATGTATCATAAAAAGTACAAAGAAACCAATATATCCTTTAAAATACGCCGGAAAGGTATTGCTGTCAACGTTTCTATCGTCCGGCCTGATCGCAGTTTTTTCCAGCAAGAACGCTGCCGAAACCTATCAAATGGCATTCCCGCGAACCAAAAATTGGCCTGTATCATCTTTAGGACGTATAAAATCAATATCTTAAGTTTGGCCAGAAAATTCGAACGCAAACGTAAATGCCATGCGTGGGCGCAAGCCGCCATGGCCAGGTCGTCGTTTTCCGGAATGCACGTTGTACGCGAAAAAGTACCCTGACCCCTTGTACTTTGACCGACCAGAACACCTCTATAACTTTGTCAGAAGTATGCAAACCCTAGTACCATGCTGTGAGGAAAATTATAAACTTTCGATCTTCTCAGCTAAACTTTTCCTAATTCTCAATAGTTTTCGCGGCATTTGGTCCCCCGAGAAGGGGCCGACGTGTCGGCTGTAACTCAGTTTTAGGCGGAAAATCGGCAGCCAGACCATTTAGGGGTTAAGACCCCGGCGGACAAGATTTCTTTTCTCCGACGCCGCAAGCGGCTCGAGAAGACTCTCTTCACCATTGATGACGACTTGACCCTGGCGCAGCAACAACGGCGACGGGAGCTATGGCCGACCTACCTCCACGGCCGGCAGACCAAGGCGGGGCAGCCGGTGTACTGGAAGGGGGCGGCCATCTACGTCGGCCACAAGCCCTGGCAGGCGACCCCCGCGGCCCCAGCGACTCCAGACGCCCCAGCTTAGGGGAATACAGCAGTAGTAGTGTAGCATAGATAGACCGTGGCCATGTACATGTACGCCTCCTAGAGGCACTATCCCAGCTAAGCCATGCGCTTTTTTTAATCATGTACATGTGTGCCTATGATGAGCCACACTCCAGATGATGCCTAGCTTTATTTAGTTATGTTGTGCCCATGCAGGGAGTAACTCTCTGCTGAGACGCCATGCCCTAGCTTTTGTATAGCTATGCTGATCTTCCCCCCCATGACAGGCTCCCCCTTCGCTGGGCATAGCTTGAAGATCATGGGGATGCAAGTGCCGTGGTGCACCGGCCTAGAGCAAGGGTCCTTTACATCCCCACCCTTGCAGGAAGTAGCTTAGGATGTATGATAGGCCATATGCCCCCTCTCAAGGGCTATGTGCTACATATACTCCCAACGGAGTTATGTTACAATTCAATTCAATTCAATGCGCAAAGGCATGCCACGGAGTACTATGCTAATCTCATTAGAAAAAAAATTACACAAAAGTTTAAACAAATATATCGTCTGCATCATCCCCCAACCGTTAAGCACTAGATGGGGATGTAATCCTCATCCGAACTGTCCTCTACTGTAATGGCGGACGAGGCGGTAGTGTAGCGGCTATCCTCAGGACCAATAACCTCCACCTGCGGACTTCTACCCTGGCTAGCAACCCTCCGAGCAGAATGCTGTCAACTGCATGCATAATTTGATGCAGCATATAATTTGAAGATGCAGGGCTTCTGGGACTATCCGTACTCCGCGCCCGCATGATTGACAAGGAGAATTAATTAATTAATTAATTAAACTCGTGCTCCCGTTGGGGAGTCACGGAGCACCGAAGTGCTTTTAATCCCTGTGTGTGCACTACAGGAGAAAGGGCAGAGACCCCCAGTCTCCTTCATGCCAAAGGCATGCCACAGCTGCAATCGGGCGCGGCTAGCTAAAAGGACAGGCTAACGATCCGGCAAACTGTGGGTGCAATAAGACCCATGTGAGCATATCATAGCAAGGAGCGTGGGCAAGTAATCTGAACATAGCCAGGGCGTAGCATGGCTGTACTAGGACTAGGCTAAGGCTATGGCTGGTTGTACCGTGCGTTGGCGGCACGTGACTAGGTGTGTTGGCACAGCTAGGCAACATTCTAGGCATGGCTGCCTTAGCGGCAGTGACGCCAATGGTTACAAGCTAGGGCTATTGCTATTCTAGCCCGCTGGGGGCGTCCACATCTTGTGGTTGATCATCAGGTCCCCGCCCCTCCAGTACACCTTTGGCTTCTGGGGGTCCTGCTTATGGCGGAGGTATTCCGGCCACAGGTCGCATCGCTGCTGTTGCTGAGCGGGGGTGAGGTCGTCATCCAGCGTCCAGGTGAGGTCGTGCAACCGCTTGCGACGAGAGAGGAACCGCTGCTTATCCTCAGGGGAGGAGAAGGTGAGTAGGACTGGTGGGGGAGCCGCCTTGTCCCGTGAGTGGGGAAGGCGGTGGCACCCACGCAGTTCTACCTCACCTACCAGGCCCATGAGCGGTAAGAAGCTGGTTCTTGAGCTCGTCAGCAAGAGAGGTTGACGTCTCACCTGGCTTCTGGGGGAAGCGACGTAGCACCACTCGGCACTCGCGGCGAGCGCGGTCGGTGACCTCCCGTTGCTGGGCCTGGCGGTGGTCCTCCAGCTCCTCGACAAGGAGAAATGGGCTGCCATCTGCGATAAGCACCTTCCTGAGGGGTATGCTCCTGTTTTCTCCCCACGGGCCCCGCGGCCCGTTGCTAGGCGCTAGCCAGGGTAGAAGTCCGCAGGTGGAGGTTATTGGTCCTGAGGATAGCCGCTACGCTACCGCCTCGTCACTGCCATTACAGTAGAGGACAGCTCGAATGAGGATTACATCCCCATCTAGTGCCTAACGATTGGGGGGTGATACAGACGATATTTGTTTAAACTTTTGTGTAATTATTTTTCTAATGAATGATATGTTCAAGGCCCTTGTCCTCAGCATCCTCCTTTATGGCTGCGAGGCGTGGACCCTGGACCAGGCGCTGAGCCAGCAGCTTGACGGCACCGTCACTCGAATTATGCTCCGTCATATCCTCGGCGTCCGCTACCAAGAACGCCGCACCCGGGCCGAGCTCTACTGCGAGCTCCCTCTTTTCACCCATACCATCCGACACCGCCGCCTCCTCTTTGCCGGCCATCTTGCCCGCACAGACCAGGTGAATACCGATGTGGGCCCTGCCGGGGGGCTTAAGACGGGCCAACCAGGTAGACACCTCCTCCTATGGCAGGGTCCCCTTGTCCCATCGCAACCCACTGGCAAACTTGCGCGCGCCGGGCACCGGCGCGGCGCGACCCGGACCTATGTGACACAACGTACTGCTTGAAGATGCAGGGCTTCTTCTGGGACTATCCGTACTCCGCGCCCGCATGATTGACAAGGAGAAATGGGCTGCCATCTGCGATAAGCACCTCCCCGAGGGGTATGCTCCTGTTTTCTCCCCACGGGCCCCGAGGCCCGTTGCTAGCCAGGCAGGGTAGAAGTCCGCAGGTGGAGGTTATTGGTCCTGAGGATAGCCGCTACACTAGTACCGCCTCGTCTGCCATTACAGTAGAGGACAGCTCGGATGAGGATTACATCCCCATCTAGTGCTTAACGGTTGGGGGATGATGCAGACGATATTTGTTTAAACTTTTGTGTAATTATTTTTCTAATGAGATTAGCATAGTACTCCCTGGCATGCCTTTGCGCATGACACGCAAGTACTTACTTACTTACTTACTTTTCTAATGAGATTAGCATAGTACTCCGTGGCATGCCTTTGCGCATGACACGCAAGTACTTACTTGATGCAGCAAGAGCAGACTGTGCACCGGTCGATGCATAATGTTATCGTCGAGGTAAGCAGCAAATGCTGCCGACCGCCGGGACGTACCCGAAAAAATATGCAAAAGTTCGAGTAGCTCCAACACGGCTTTCAAGTAGGACCTCTGGCATGATTCCGCTGCTATATCTAGTTGTCTCACAAGTAATATGGGTCTCCTGATCCGTAGCTACAGCCCAACTGCGAAAAACTCCTTAATTACACGTGTGTGTACCGGAGAGCGGTTCCATTGATGAGCTGCTGCACCGTAGTTGCTTGAGGATGCAGGGCTTCTGGGACTATCTGTACGTACTCGATAATAATCCGCGCCCGCATGATAGACAAGGAGAAATGGCCGGGCGCTGCATGTCTGCGATAAGCACCTTCCAGAGGGGCGTGATCCTGTTTTATCCCCACGGGCCCCGCGGCCCATTGCTAGAATGCAGGGTAGAAGCTTCCGCAGGTGGAGGTCATTGCGGCCCTGATCATGAGGATAGCCGCTACACTACCGCCTCCATCGTGTGCCATTAATTACACTGGAGGACAGATCAGATGAGGATTATTATCAAGGAGACAACCAGCGCAGTCCAGAAATCGGGAGAATCCGGACCATGGTAGCTCGCCATTTCCCCATGTCGCCGCCACATGCGAGCATATGAAGTGAGCCAACTACATGATCGGGATGCATGATCCATCAAATTGTGGTGCAGGTGCACATCGTGCAACCCGAGCAGGTTCACGACAGTTTACATCCTCCACCTGCAGGTTGCAGCCCAGATTGCCATTAAAAACCCGTCCATTAAAATTAAATTTAATTATAACATGACTCCGTTGGGAGATCATGTAGCACACTAGTTGTCTCACCGTTCATGCTCCTTGCTGGATGGGTGGAGGTGGGCGAAGCCGCGTAATCGAACTAAACTAACTCTAAGCTAGCTAGTCTAGAATCAAAATGCAGGTGCACATCGTGCAATTACCCGAGCAGGTTCACGACAGTTTACATCCTCCACCTGCAGGTTGTAGCCCAGATTGCCATTAAAAACCCGGCCATTAAAATTAAATTTAATTATAACATGACTCCGTTGGGAGATCATGTAGCACACTAGTTGTCTCACCGTTCATGCTCCTTGCTGGATGGGTGGAGGTGGGCGAAGCCGCGTAATCGAACTAAACTAACTCTAAGCTAGCTAGTCTAGAATCAAAATCCTAACTACCCTACTAGCTCAGCAAAACGCCCCTTCCGCTTGGCGGGAGGGGGCTTGCCCACAGCCTGGGCTGGCGTGTGAGCCTGGACAATCTAGCTTCTGCCATGCACCTCTTCTTGTTAGAAAGTTTGCATATCAGTCCAAAGAAGAGAGAGGGAGTGAATGTGGTGTTCAAACTGAGCTGGGACCACTAGTAGGTCGGCCAGCAACATCTGAATGTTGACTGTTCATGGCAGGTTTACCTAGCTTTCTAGGAATGTCCTTGGGGCCGGCCAGGCCAGGTCAGGATGTGCTGCCCTGGTTGGCCAAGCCGCTGCCGGGGGGCCGGCCAGACGTACCAAGGGCGGTGTCGACCTGACTGGTGCGAGCAAGATGTCCTACAAATGCTATCCTACGCTGCCTAATCTCGTCCGAAATGCGAGGCATTAATTAATTAATTAATTAATTAATTAATTAATTAGACTCGTGCTCCCGTTGGGGAGTCACGGAGCATTAACCCCGATGGATGGATGGATGGGTGCAAACAGTCAGTCCTACCGGTCTAATCTATCTACCTCGGCTACATACTACATCTATCTAACAGCATTCTAACTACAACATCTATCTAGACAGCCGCACGCTGCCCTACTAGGGGAGCTGTCTGGCGTGCCTCCCACGGGATTGCACACGCGGGCGCTTCCCCACTGGGGGGGGCTCGTTGTCCTCTATGACCTGGGCCCACTAGGCCTTGTCCATCATCTTCTTCCAAATCACAGAGAGGCCTACTAGGCCCCCCATGTCCTCTACTAGCTGTTCTTTGAAGGTGCGGGCCTTGCGGCGTCTAACATCACTGGGCCCGGCCCACGTCAGGAGGTGCCGGCCAGGCCCAGTGGGCTGGTCGCAGTCCTGCGGGGGGGCCACGTGAGGTGTCTACCTGGTTGGTGCGAGCTAGGTGCCCTACTAGCTGCAGGCGTCGCTGCTTAATGGTGCTGGTGATATAGGGCATGCCCTGGTACACTGTCCTCATTGCGGACATGAGCAGCATATCCTACTCTGAAAATGGAACGCAGTATGCTGGTGACCGCGCCGGACGTCCAGCTTGCGGGCCAGGTCGGCGGTGAGGGTCCACGTCTCGGCCCCATACGTGAGAACAGGAAGGACGAGGACCTTGAACAGGTCCTGTTTCTCGATCTTGCCAGGCCGGCTTGCGCCACAGGGCCCGGTACTGGCGTAAAGCGTGCCAGGCGAGGGAGATGCGATGGTCCACATCAACCTCGAAGCTGGGGAGCAGGCTGCGCGCCCTGATACAAAGACTCGATCTAATGACCTACGCTTGGAAAACCCGACCTTCAGGACCTGTCGGAGCATCGATCCTATAAACCGTGCCGTCTAGCTTGGCCGCCAGTGTGTTCGCAAATTCTCATAGTTGCCCCTGCTCAGGGCTATGTGTTACATATGCTCCCCACGGCCGGAGCTATTAATTAATTAATGGTAGCTCGAGCCTGCCGTGATCTCGTCCGCGTTTTAATTAGAGTCGTTCAGGATGATGAAAATGAATGGAGATGGAAATATATGTGTAGCCTTGTGCATTGAAATTATGGCTGGCTTACGTACACAGAGCAACCAGATGATCTATAGGCTAGCTAGACGGTACGTGGGACCGGAAACAGCTTGCTTGATCATGGTGTGTGTTTCGAGCCTAACTGGCCGGGAGTGTCTAGCTAGTGGTGAGCACCATTGCTGCGATCGCTCGATCTCCCACCGTTTACGAGGAAATACCCGCAAATGGAAAACCACTGAAAAGGTCTAGAGCTTAGTCCGTCATTAATTAATTAATTAATTAATTAGACTCGTGCTCCCGTTGGGGAGTCCGTCATTACGTTAGCCATGCCATGTTTCAAAACGTCCAAGAACTGCAAATGCACGGTGCAAAGGCAAAAATCCGGAGGACGGCTTGCACTTTCATTAATGTGCGGCGGGAACCAAAAGCCTGCGTATGCCAGAAAACATCGTGTTGCTGCAGCAAAGCAGGATTATATCCCCCTCTAGTGACTACATTCTGATCAGGCACGCCGCAAAGGTGAAAACCATTTGCGTTCAGTGCCGGTCCGCGGAAAACGCGGAAAAACGCGATCTGCAAATGAATCCGACCGGAATCGAATAACTGGGGACCTCTTGCACCCACTTTTGCTGACTATAGGACGGACGTCTCCGGATCCTAGGGCATCGCCAACTTACACCTACGTACAGTCATCCGCAAAAGTTCTCCTTTCCGGGGAGTGATGCAAGCGGCCTTTCGGATTTGGTACTAGATAAATCACTCGAGATCTGTACGTGTGTAGGAGTACTACACACGTGTCTGCACGCGAGACTTTTTCAGTCTCGCAACGTGAGACGGGCTGAACACGGCTGGAACCTTCTTTATTAGAAGGGTGCGTAGCCGGTACTATCGAAATCAGCCAAGCGTGACTACATGGTTGGGGCATGATGCAGGCGATATTTGTAACTTTCGTGTAATTATTTTCTAATGAGATTAGTGTAGTACTCCGTGGCATGCCCATGCGCATGACACGCAAGTACCTACTTACCGTAGTTGCTAAGGATGAAATTTCTTCAATGTCCCTTTAGTTATGATTCATTTCACTTAGTTCACTTACAATACTAACACATCTCTGTCCTGCACAAAAGAAAACCATAAATTGAATGCGACATTGTGGCAGAAAATCCATGTTCCTCGATCCAGCGCTGGCTATTCCTGCCCACACACCAGCACCTGCGACCACTTATAATTAAAAAACGGGCAGCCCTGTACTCAGGTACAAAGGAAAATCCCAGCAAATAGAGGGGAAAAGTGAAACTGCACCAGTATTCTGTATGCTGTAGACTTCAAAAGAACTTTTGCATCAACTGCATATTGATCAGCTGTCATAGGCAACTTCACTTTCAAGAGTCCAGGCAACCTCCATGCGTGAATTTCACGTTGGCGCTGCACTCTTTATACAGCGGAGGCACCGGCACGCATGGCTGCTGACATGCCCTCAGTCCTCAGACGGTCCCCGCCACCTGAGCTGCGGAATTTCCTGTACACGAACTGCGCAAATATCAAAGAGACAACCAACACATGCGAGGAGACATACCACAAGTAGGGAGAGAACTAAGAAATAGGTTGCCAGCGCGCCACGTGACCAAACACCTGAGAGTTCACATACCATGGCTGTTTTGCTACTACTAGATACGTAGCACAAGGCTTTGACAAATACTCACGTATCAAGGTCGGGTTACAAGTAGAATTGATTACACACGGTCCGATTGGGTAGTCATGGATCATTAATCCTCGAATTGATGAAAAGAAGCATATACTACTTTATCTAATCAAGTAGCATGGCAACGTGTACAGAAAAACCGACAGTGCTCAGGTGATGAAAACATGGACAGCCACAAAGCTGCACTGTATTAAACGCGAAAGACAACCACAGTGTGCAGGGGTGCTTACCTGGATGGTCCAGAAGCTGAGAAGAGCCTCAATAGCCCAGGAGGCAAAGCCGATGACGTACAGAACCTGCTCGATAAAGACACCACAATTAGGCACAGACCGAAACAACGTAAGCCCACGGCATTGCGCAATTGACAGCACCACCATCAAAGAGACAACCAGCGCAGGCCAGAAACCACCATATCCGTTTGTCTGAAAAATACCGTGTACATGCACAGGGCACCCGTGTACAATAAACCCATTGAAGATAATATTGCTTACGCATAAGGCCTGCAAAAACATTTAAACAGATAATAAATTCCAACTGTTGCTGCATGGCAGTACGAGTCTGCTCTGGTTGATTGGAGGACCGTCACGGCACCATGCCAATGAGAAAATGATTGCGAGGCCACCCCAACTCCATTAGAATGCTCTCTTGTCCATCCCTGACATCCATCCTGACAATCATGGAGCTAGCTGCTCGGAACTTGCCCTTCAACAACAGTCACTAGGCAGAAGAAAACACGCCAAGTACTCAGCCAGAGTACTCGCGGCCGAACCCCCCCCCACACCCACACACCCACGATTAAGATTGGGGTCCTACCAAACCTGGGCTCACAATCTTAAGGAATCTTACTAATGTGAATTGATTATACTACGTTCTACGACTCTACTACTAGCAGATGTCAAATCCAGGGTCATGAACCTGGGATTCTTAAACCTGTGTGTGTGGGGGGGGTATGCTACCCTGTTTTTGAAACCGCATGAATTGCCTTACACCAGCAATGCAAAGGGCTACATGAAGTCTGCCCTGGCCAAGCTTATTATGGGACAGGGCGCACTTACAAGCAAATGGAACGGGCCATCGCAAATGGCATGGCTTAAAACTGCACGTCTGTCCTGTGTGCTGCGTATATCCGCTCTACTGCTAGAATGATAGAATCCAACTGGCAGTGAAGGGGCCTCGACTAGTCGTTAGTAGGAGATGGGCACCGTGGTCGCAACCACACGGGAGGCCAACCATATGCTGTGTGTGTGGCTTACCCCCAGGAAGACCGCCTCCGACAGCATGTCCACCATTGTGAGGAAGCCACTGTAAGATCATTGTCCGGTGGCGCGCACAGAGGCAGATGGCCACAAGAAGGCATGCACATGCACGGGGGCCACCAAGAGCAGCAGCAGCAGCAGCAGCCATAACAGTGCCAAAGAAGGGCATGTGTCCACAGGGACAAATGTAACACACATGTCAGACAGGACAAACTGGGTGGGTGCACACAGGGAGGAGGGCCAGCCTGCCAATAAAGTAATTATATATATAAAATTGCACAACTATCTTAAACAATGGGAGCCAGGCGGACCTGCCTATCGATTACGGTGCATGGGCTTATGGCCAGGGTGCGATTATTTCTCCTTCACGAGTCCTCAATCGAGAAAAAGGAAAGCCGGAGCAGAATGTGCATGCAAGGGAACCCAAAGCAGAAGAACAGCCAAGACGCTGGCGGTGACTTGCGCGCCCAAGCTAATCCTTTTTACTGGCAATGCACGGATATCCTTGGACGAACGTGTTCAATGGCATGCACACGCGCTAGCATCGCGCAGCGAAGCATGGCGGCTCTTCCTCGACACTCCCGTCATAGCTGACCAGGCCCACAGAGGAGCAGGCGCAGAGCTATGTTCCAGGGGTACGACTAACGCATCAGGGTCGCTTTGTTAGTCTAGTGGGAAGCAGGCAGGCGGGGATTGTTGAACTACAGGCGGGCGCAGGTGCGTCAGGACTTACGTCATCGACTTGCCATCCCCAAAGATGGGGGGAGCCACGGCGGCGTAGATGCAGAAGGCAATGTGGATCTGCGCGCCACCACAACACCACGGCATTGAGGGGGAAGGTATGGTGAGGCACGGTGAGACACAGAGATGCAACACGAGGCATAGGCAAGCAAGCGCCTAAGGAGACTTGGCTAGTGCACGCGTACAGGGGTGCATTGCTGATAACCCCATCTACAACCTCCACTCGCGCCTCTTAGACACACACCAGCCAGAAGTGCAAGTAATCGAAAACCATCATGGGGCAACAATTCACCCAGGCAAGGAAGTGCGGGAGATGGCCTTGCGCGCAGGCTCATCCAGGAAGCTGTCGTCCTTCGCCCAGCTCGTTGTGCACACAAGATGTACAAGGTCAGCACTAGACTTGGTGGCGCACATGCAAACAACCTTGCTTTCACAACATCTTCTGAGACATCTGGCCACGAGAGGCAAGTACCATGCATGGCAGGTCCATGAACCCATTGTACGGCTACCAAAACAGAGGGTGTCATGTTGTGGGCAGGCAATCGAACACTATGGCAAACAGAGAGGCTGCCGCTTGTGTTGCTTACCAGGTAGCACATGAAGAAGCCACCGTAGAGCAGCGCCTTGTCATGCCTGCACAAAAACACGCGGACCAGCAGGGGACAGCACGAAAGCGTGAGCCACAAGGATGAGTGCCACGATAGGCCACAATGAGCGCCGGCACCCCATGCACTTGGGACATGTGGAGCGGTGAGGTGAGTGGGAAAGTGACCACAACACAGGCAAGCCACCGCAAGTGCTCTGTTGCGCGAGAATCTATACCCACTTGCCGTGCCCATCCTTGGCGACGGACCGCAAAGTTAACAATCAAGCTGGGATGCTCCTGCCTTGCTGCATCCCGCCTGGGTCTAAGGGATCTACCAACAGGACTGTCCGGCACATGCGACCACCTTGATGGCAGCTAGAGCAGCACACGGCCCAGTATAGTACCTGGGTTACCCCGGGTGCAGCGCACTGGGATGCACCACAACAGCAAAATCCCATAATGACCTCTCCCAAAAAATAATGGACTCATGTACAGGCTCACAAATCGGGCCCAGGCTGCGCAAGGCTAGCCGATGGAGCGCGGAAAGAAAAGGCATGTGAATGCTTCAACGAGGATGCATGCGGGAGGGTTGCATTGAATGCCGGGGTGGTGGGTGGTGGTGGTGGGTGGCACAGGGCCCTCCACTGCTCACCTCATGCCATTGTAGAGGCGCTTGTACCACAGCAGGTAGGCGCCGGGCACACCGGTGATGGTGTAGATGACCGCCAGGAACCAGGAGCCCGCTGCGTGGAGAGTAGCCAAGGGGTAGGGTAGCACAGGGGCAAGGTGGTGGAAGGGAGGGGAGAGGATGGATGTTGCATGTGCGCCATGTGTGGGCATGTCAGAGGTACACCCAGTGTGCGGAAATGTAGTTATAAATCGCGTGACCGGGAGCTATCTATGGCGGCAGGAAACAGCACGGCTAGCAGGTGACGGTAAAGCAGCATCCAGCAGCTAAATGGCTAAGTGTTGCAGGCGAACCCAGTCCAGTGTTTCGATTAGTGGCGATATGCCGCCAAATGTGGCGGTGTGGCACTTTTTTGGGCAAATTGTGGCGGTGCCACCCACTTTGACAGGGCTCCCAAGAAGCCACAATTTGGCCGTGCTGTTCTACTTTGTAGTTTCGTTTCGCCACAGGGTGGCCGTGCCTGAAGTTCACTCTAGTACAGGTTACGCCACCATTGGCGGTGTCAGCCGGTTTTCTGGCCGGCGTTCCGCCACAAGCCTCACTAGTACTAGACTACTACTATGAGTACTACTATGACTGACTGACTTACTGACTGCATAGTGCATGTACGTAGAGCCCGGCCAAGTGCCAAGTGGCAAGTGGCCCGCTGCCAGAGACCAGAGTGCACTGTGCAGACTGCAGCTTGTGTGCATTTTCACTTTTCAGGCTTCAGCTGGCTGGCGGCCTGGCGCCTCAGTTATGAAGTCACTCGCCATCCATACTGCATTGACTAATGTGTTTCGACTTTCGGCACTAGTAATCGTTGTTGTTAAATTACCAAGTAGGAAAAATCCATGGCAGACGCTGGGCCGTTTAGGCCACCTGGGCCGCCGCAGGTAGGTAGGGGAGGAGAGAGGAAATATTGCTAGTGTGTCTTCTGGCACGGGCTTGGCCGGAAGCCTTTGGTCCAGTACGGCGCCGCGCCGCGCTGACCCCGCTGCCGGCAGGGTCATTTGCTGCACCAAAAAGCCAGCCCGCCACATGTGGCCGTGCCAAGCCCAATTTTAATTGGCTTAAAGCCACACATTGGCCGAGTAAACTGAAGCTTTCATAGTTCGAAACGCCACAAGTGGCCTAGCGCCACTAGTAACGAAAATCTTAATCGAATCACTGACCCAGTCCATACACGAGGGCCAACTTGTCGCCCACTTTGACCATAGCCCAGCATCGAGCGGGCCTGCTACCTATATGTTTACCTACATGGACAGCTCCTGCCGAAAACGACCATGCCCAGGGGCAAATTGGGTGTGCGTACGAAAAGCAGGAAAGGATGCAAACTTCATGATGAAATGGACAGCCTGCAGTGCAAGAAAATGTCGAACAGCCTGCCTACCAGGGCCACAGCTGTCAGCACCAAGCTGCCGTAGCATTTTCGCATAAGCCATGGTGCGTGCGTTGCGACATACCGGCCTTGTCACCCAGGTGGCCCGTGAACATGCCGATGGTCACGCACAGCATGTTCCAGGCAAAGCACCAGAAGACCACTGGCAGACGGCACCGGATCACGTTCAGCCGTTGCATTCCGTTGACCATTCGTTGGGTAATTCGATTCGCCAGTTGACGGAATTCCACACCAAGCAAGGCAGGAGAAAAGATAGCACGCAGCAGGCGTAACAGTTATTCAGCATGGGCTACTCTTTTATCAACCTAGGCTTTTTCAAGGAAATAACACTACCGCTTGCACATTGTGCTGAGCAGAAAAGACCGTGTCCCGTCACACACACAAAACCCGAACCACCAAAACAAGCATGCCCCCAATGTGCACCCCTTGTCACTTGCACCCATTCTCACAGGCAGCTATTTATCATCCACATGGAGGGACGGCGCTGCGCCCGCTTCACTACTGTGTGTGACAACGATGAGTCCATCATCATGTGTCACACACGTCTGCACAACAACGGACATCGTACTGCACTCGACCATGCCCCACTGCCCATCACCTGGGCGATTACCCATGCCTATCTAACAAAGTGCGTGACCAACCCCATGGAGGGGTCAGGCGTTTTGTGTGTCTATGCCCATACATCCATTGAAGCTAGAACACATCCACAACAACTTACGGATCAGCGAGAAATAGGCGCGCTTGATGGCACCGTGGAGGTGCGCCGGGATGTCATTTGCGATGTCGTGGTGTATCAATGGCCAGCACACAGGCCAGTTCTTCTCATCGCCACCTGTCAACCAGCCAAAGAGGACACGGAGCAATCCACAGATGATGATAACCAGCAACCGTCAGCATTGCGTGAACAAGAAGACTTTAGGCTTTCATGCTGGTGCTAGGACCCTATCCCCAAAAGACCATGAACCCTATTCCAAAATTGAAACGGCTTCTACAAGACACAGCTCAAGGATGGGCATGACAGCATAAAAAATTTTCTTTAGGAAGCCCATGGCAGCTGGTTGTGGATGGGAAAAAAAGGAACGGCAAATTTCACATACTGAAGGAACCTCGCTTAGTGTTTTGGTATGCTTGCACACAGTCTTCCCAAACCAACACTAACAAGTAATACTCTAAACACCCTTTTCCCATATGCTGTGATTTGTGCTTTTATTGGATGTACATATTTTTGTTACGTATTCACCACTGGAAGCATGCGAGGGGGGGAAATGTGGATACTGCACGTGGGTGTGCCACCATCAGGGTGGAGCGGTCAGCAGTGGAAGTACTTCACTAGAATGAGGCATGCTAGAATGTACGACCCGTCTGTGAACCAAAAGAAAATCCCACTTACCCTTCCCTCCCTTAACAACGGCTTTTTCCCGCTTCTTCAGCTCCTGCATGCCCAAGAACCACGCAACGCAAGGGCATGTACGAAATTTGTCAGGTGATGGTCGCATGACCAGAAATTCTGTTTGCTTGGGGCCACCCGGCCAACAATAGTGGCCAGGCACCAACGACGAATGATACATGCCTCTGGGCCCCATCCACACTTGTCAGGACTAAGTACAGCAGCAGCAGCCTTAGCACAGATGTGTCAGAAACATGGACTTGTGGAACGCAGATGCCACCCTGCACAAACTCTCAAGCAGTCATGGCTACAAGTAACAAAGGAGTGACGCGGATGGACATGACTGCAGACACATGTAAATGCTTCATCCAGGCATGTGCATTATTCTCCATCCTGCCTGTCCTTACGCCAGCCCCCCTTGTCCTCACGACCCCTTTTCTCCATGGAACCGCACCTCTTCCTTCTTCTTGAGCGCGGCTTCCTTATCCCTGAGCTCCTTCTCCATCTTGGCCAGCTTCGCCTGGTGGCCACAGGACAAGGCAAGCGCCCACCAAGCAGGGCAAGAAAAAGGGACAAGGAGGGGAGGGGACATGCAGGGGCAGGGAGAGTGTGGCAATTGTGACAAGGATGTGCAAATTGTGTAGGAGGAAAGAGGAAAGGAGCTAGCAGGGCAATGCAGTCAAATTGTTGTGTGTAACCCAGTGCGTCTGCTAACGTGACGATTTCGTCAAATGTTTATGGAAAAACTATACTTCGCCAAAAATGTCAACACGCCTTTAGGGGAAAACGTCAACACGCAGACCCAAAAAAATTTGCCGATTTGTCAACGTTTTGACGTGCATGAAGTGGTCGTTCGTCAACCGGGTTTCGAACACCAGGGGCGCAGCGTCAAGCCGTCAACTGGACCGAAGGGTATGGGCACAGCGTCAGCCACTACAGAGTATTCCTACTTCTGCAATATACCCGTGTTACGGTACTAGCTCGTACTACCCTTGCTGTCTGGTACGGTGAAGGCTACGGTGTGAGCCAAGTTTGTTTGCCATGCATGGTTAGGTAATGGACAGTAATAATTGGACATTCTTCACGTGCAGGAAAATGACGCAGCAGCCGAGGGAAAATGCAGGCAATAGATGATTTTATGGTTGCAGCTTGCGATAGGCCCAATAGTTGCGTCATGCATGTAATACTGCAGAATGGCTGCAGAATGGCTAAAGAAGATGTGACATGGTTGTCAAGTCTGCTACGCCGCTAGCTTGCTCACTGGGTGAACTGGCTTTGGACGATGCAGACAAAGATGTAGTGGATATTGGTCAAAGTTTAGCAGACGAGAAGCAGGGTAGGCGCTGTCGTGCCAAGTGGGCGAAGGTACAGCGTGACGAGGCAGTTGGTGTGGAGGAAAACATAATGGCCACTGAGAAACCAAGAGCCCTGCGCCTGAGGGTACCGCAGCGGAAACTGCGGTACTAGGGTCGGCCGGCTCAGATGTCTTAATGAAAGCAAAGTTATTGTGGCCATCACCCCCCTGTGCCCTTCTTTATCAATACGACAACGCTTCTGTTTGTAAGCAAGCTATTTCCAGCATTGGCAGGCCCTGGCCAGCCCCCCATCCAAAAAGCAGTAATTTTGTTGGACGCCAGTTCAACGCCTGGGCAAACACGTCAAACTTTGACGCAACCGTGGGGCAAATCCTCAACATTTTGATGGAAGGGTCAGGGCAAAAGTCAACATTTTGATGCTTCCTAAAAACCCTTGGCAGAAGCACTGGTGTAGACAGCTGACATCTCGTGTGGCTGTACTAGGAAAGGAAGCACCATAGATGGGAACAGCGAGCAGCAGGACAGCTTAACTGTCCAGCACAGCATCGCATGTAAAAGAGTGAATGCTGCTAACATGGCCTTCCAGGAGCTGCTTAGGATTACATACCCGGTGGTTTAGAAATGGCTAGAATTTCAGATGTTGGGAATGATTGGACCATGACTGCACTCAGTCCTATCGGAGGCCATTGCAGAGATACTCCTGACACTGGCTCAAAGACAGGTTAAACCCAACACAGTAAACCCCGCTGTTCGTTCCTACGGTTCGTTGATGTCCATGCATAGCGGATATCTGTCAAACATGCTGTATCCACCACCCATTCCCGCAAAGCAAACTACTGTATCATCAACCAGATAGTATACATTTTTATAACCTTGATCAATCCTTATATCCTGACATGAATCAACTGTCATCCCTATCCATGATAGATATGCTACTGGGGCATCTATTATGCACGCTCTAATGGGAGGCACAACAACGGTCGGGGTTTTACCTTCTCCGCTGCACTCTGTTGGCTAATGGCCGTCATCTGGACATCAGGAATTACAGGGGCCACCTGTTGGTTGCCACCCTGCAGCACAGCCAGAAGCATACATGACGTGCATCATCACGTCAATATGTGGCCCACTGTGTTTCCCACTGCTATGTTGCATGCAGAAACTAAAATGAAGATAATGTCATTTTGATCATTATGACTGGGAAACAATACGTGAAGAAAAAGGGTCCAAGAAGTAAGAATTAGCATTAGCATGTAGGGCAGCATGCATCTGCAGTACACAGGGGCAACAGAAGTACATAAATGATAAGCTAATTAGCTGAAAAAGTTATGAGCTACACGTTAAGGTTAAAAAGTGATGAGCTGCACGATACGATTTTGCATGCCATTAAAGTTGGGCCAGCAAGGGCGGCATATGCAGACATGATGAAGGGAGTTGGAGTCCTGATCCCGTGCAAAAGATTCAACCATACACATCAAGAAAGACAGCCTAACATACCCTGTACAAGGATCTAAACTACACCCTGACCTCAAGGCAAGAATGCCATCCAGCACCAGACAGAAACAGCCTATGCACGATACAACTTGTTAACCTGCCTGGCCAAAAAAGCAGGAAAAAAAAAACAGGTATTTTATAAACAACAAACAGCACTATCGACAATGATAGGAACCAGTCTATTACCAGGATCCGCAGAAAAAAATAAGAAGAAGATCTACACATGAATACAAGATGCCGTACTTTCCAAGTATCACATAATACGGAGTAAGTTCTCGCAAGTATCAATCGGAACAACAGCTTCAGCATTCGGAAATATCCCCGAACCGGGGATTCAAAGCATGGAATCCATCTAGATAAATTTGCAACTACGGGTTGGCTTCCTAGGATGCCGGGAGAAGGATCAGGCTTCCAAGGATGCCGGGAAGCAGGGACAGTACACGTATCATAATAAACCGGCAAAATACAGAACTTACCGAATAAGAGTCGAATGACCCGGCTTCTGGTGTTGTCGCAGCCAGGGCATTTGTGTGCATGGTAACGGAAGGATCCTGCTAGGAAAAAAACGTACACCATGCACGACATCCATGTTAAATATATGCAGCTAGGGCTCTAGTTGGGGGAAATACCGAATCCGTCTTAGAAATAATCCATCTTGGACGAGTCCTTGGCGTACTCTCCATGGATGATTCCTTCGAGCAAAACATTTTTGCTGTAAAGATCTCTGAACTGCTAGGGACTCTAGAAGTAAAGGTACTCACGGCGAACGGATTAGGCTCATCATCCGTGTAGGGATTCTTATCTTTGGAGCCACCGAAGAGCGGCATGGTTGCTGATATCCGGTAAAACACGAGCTGTTCGAAATTTAGAAGTCTACTGGATTACCTGAAAAATTCTTACGCTGTCCTAAAAATCGCCGCTACTATGCCATAGCTGCCCGAAAGCCTTGAATCCTGTCACGACCGTAAGGATAGGTTGGTGCCAGGCCTCGCGTTCCTCGAGTTTGGCTCCCGCATAACAAACTTGTCAAAACCGTTGGGAGCAAGGCACATGGTGGTTTGCCATGGTGACAGGTAAGCCCATCCAGCGCGTGGACGCGTCGGAAAATGGGAGGTTGGCGGGCATTCCCGGTGCAGCAAGTACCACGCCGTTTGGCTCACGCGCGTCTTCAGAAGGGAAATCAGAGCCAAGTAGCTGAGCAGGAGGCGGAACCAGCCACGCTCGGCAGCTTTTCGTTTGACATCTGCCCCTTTGCCCCAATTTGACTCGGAACATGTGAACAGAATCGACCGGACAACCGTATCTCAATCTTTTCTTGCCTGCCAAGCGTTTGTTCGATCGATCGAAACGGAGGCAGACATCATCGCAGGCACATATCTGCGTTATATTAACTTAGTCAGTTGGTTAGTTGTATCCCACGCGTTATTAGCTTACTAGATAGAGAACCTGCTAATCCAACCTACCGAAGTGTACTGAGTACATACACACTGGCTCGGTGGCTTCACAGCCTTCACTGGCTTGGACCTGCGTAAATATGGTCTATCTTAAGACTGTTGAGAGCGCGTTACCGTAATAAGTAGCCCGTAACTCGTAAGCAGTAA